>CM077084.1:199843747-200353019 GCA_039513925.1 Platanthera zijinensis | reverse complement strand
ATCTGGCTGTAGGCCTGGTGATAAGGGCAGAGGTAGGGCTATTTGTCTGAGGTAGGGTTCTTGGAAGAATCTGAGTTTGTAGGATCTGGAAGGATGAGTTATAGGACTTGAAGAAATCTTAGTTTAGGAACCTGGAAGGGTTCTGAGTGGTAAGATTTGTAGATCTGAGTAAAGTGGAAGTTGGGCCGAATCTAGTTCATTATTAGATAGGCGAAGGGGGAAAGTGGAAGCTGTGCTATGTTTGCTTATTATGAATGTTGTGACACTTGTATGGTTTGATAACTAGATTGGCATATTAAAAATCATAAAACTGCCTATTATAAAGAATTGAACCTATTTACCCCCCCCCCCTTTCTCTTGGTGATTAGTTGTTCATAATGAAATTCTTTCAATATGCAACCTGAAACCTGATCTTTAAAGATTATCTCTTATAAACGTTGTATCATGCAACTCATTACAATATCTCATGAACGAGATTTGATATTATCAAAAGTGGGATTTTGTTAGAGCTGACGGTTCAAATTTCCTTATTTCTATAATATCAATTCCCATGTTGTAATTGATCACATCTTTTGTTTAATAGAGTCTGCAAGTTTACTGGTTCAAATAAAGCTAAAAACTCTTCTTCTGACACCTACCGCCATGGACTAAGAGCTACCACTCGCAGTATCCTGAATAAAATAGATCGGGCACTCGGGATCATACCGAATAGCACTAGCTCTACCGCTAGTGCTAGTCTGAGGATTTATTTCTACTAGGCGCTCGGGGTACAATCACGTAGTGCTAGCCTCATCCACACCGCGCTAGTCCACTCAATGATCGTGGAGTTTGTCAATACGATTGGACTACCGCCAAGTGATACCTTCCTATCGCGCCGCGCTAATCCATTCAACGATCGTTGAGTTCATCGAGACGATTGGACTACAGCCAGGAGATACCTTATTACTGCGTCGCGCTAACACAAAAAATAGGAAAATATTCTCTTTGAATATTTTTCCAAATTTGCAGGGCAGCTATCAGCATCAAGCGTGTCGAACTACCGTCGGGTGATAGCGCTACCGCTGGCGATAGTCTATTTTTGAAAAATGTATAAAAGGCTTCTTATTTCATTCCAGACACAAGGAGACACCTATTCTCAAGTCTATGGTTCTTGTGCATCCTCTGGAGCACCGAAACGCCATCTCTGTCGAAGGAAAACAAGACCGCCTCACTCCCGTTCGCACACGAAGAACTCCTGTGAGCCTAGGACACCAATGATTGCGAGGAATTGATCTATTGCATCCACACAAAAATCTCAAGCACCGTTCACGGATCTCTCAATGGAGAAATCGTCTTGAGGGAGATTAAAACTTTAATCTTTTATACTTATTGAACTTTTTCTCTTTTCTGTATTCTTGTGGTAGGGAAATTGATTGGTAAAATTCATCAGAATCCTGGGAGGATTCCATGAGAAATCATCCAGGGGAAGGGGCATCTAGATCGGGGAATCTAGCGCTCTAAGACACTTCCTTGCATGAAGGTGAAGAGTCGGCTCGAAGACTTTCTTGGAGGGAAAGGGAGAGAGCCAATTAGTCTGAGTAGTGGGTTGGTGTTGAAAACCAAAAGAGTTTATTCCTTCACGGCCTCCGATCTTCGATATCATGGCGATCGAACTTTTGTAATTGTAAAACACCTTTTGATCTAGATTGAATAAAGTTATTTGTGTTTCTATTTCTGCATATATCATTCTTATTGTTCTCTGGTGGATCTCTTAAGGGGGTGTATTTCTCCAAGGAGAAATTTAACCAGGAAAACAAGGTTTGTGACTTACAGTCGAGTGCTAGCTAGTTAGCGACATGCGGTAGCTTCCAGAACTAGTGTTTCTGGCCAAAAAAATTTGAATTTTTAATTAATAGGTCAAACCTTATTCACTCTGTCACAACTCGCATTTTCTCTACATTTAAACAATATATAAGAGTAAGAGAAAACACGTGTCTTGATGTCATGCCGTGTAGGGATAACTTCAGGACATCAGGAAAGAAATTGAACCTATCACTTTATTCGAAATCCTCAAGTTATTATGAAGAAAGCTATAATTTAAGTTATGTTTTGACGGTCGTATCCCTCGGCTTAGTGGATCAGCTAGTCCACAAGTGAAAATTTTGAATATACGCTGCGAAAAATACTTTATTTATATAGATTAACATCCTACATGAGCATAAAAATCCAAATAGGACAAATCATGATATACATACCTCTAGGTTTAATATAAGTATAGAAATAGCTTTTACGTTCGTTAAAATATAATGACTTTGGTTTAGAAACAATGCTATGACTGAGATAGTCATAATGTTAATTTTTTACTTAAAATATCTAACATGCAATCCTTGTTGACAGTTAACACATTAAACAAGTGCAACCCCAAACGGTTCTATCCCTAAACACTCTTTTCTTTGTTACACAAATTTGTCGAAATTTAGCACTTATCAAAGTTTTTATACTAACATTTCTTTGGGTGTCTTCTCTCTTTTGCTCCCCGAGAAAATCCAGCAATTGCCTTATACCAGGAGACATCGCCGAGTTCAGCAAGAACCTCCCTTAGAACCGTGGTTATTAGCGTAATACCACAAAGACCACGTGTTGCGGGGAGATTTCGCACCGTGTAGTGGGAGCTTACCGGTTCTTCTGCGGTGGATACTAGACTCCGGATCCCAGCTAGTACCGGACCCCACTTCTGCATATTGGAGGGACAGAGTGGCGGTTAGCTCTACCATGCCATTTACGGGATATCATTACAACCTTGACGATCACGCATGGAAAGAAATGCTGCTCCGGCCGCACCTGCCTGCAGATCGTCTGGGTTTGTGACTTTCGAACACTCCTTGGTACCCTCAAGCAGTGCCTGTAGGAGACCCACAACCTTGTTTATCTCAGGAAAAGAAATGCCGCTCCGGCCACACCTTCCCGAAGGATCAATCTAGGATGTACTCTAGGAAAGAGGGCAGCGTACCGTTTCGATGAATAACCACTTTGTCGGACTCTGGTTTTCTAGTCCGCTCAGTCCGCCGTTCCTTGGGTTGACCTTACAGTTAATGGCCCGGTGTGGAAAGACATGCCGCACTAGCCGCACCTGCCCACTTGGTCAAGAGCTGTAGGTCATTTCTCTGATTATAATAAGCACTTTGTCGGACTCTGGTTTTCTAGTCCGCTCAGTCCGCCGTTCCTTAGGTTGACCTTACAGTTCATGGCCCGGCGTGGAAATACATGCCGCACTAGCCGTACCTGCCCACTTGGTCATGAGTTGTAGGTCGTTTCTATGATTATAATAAACACTTTGTCGGACTCTGGTTTTCTAGTCTGCCCAGTCCGCAGTTTTGTGGTTGGTCTATTACTTTATTGTTCACAAGTAAACCTTGGTTTTCTAGTCCGCCCAGTCCGCTGGGTTCGCTTGGGTTTAACAATGTTACTTTCACAATGATTCAACTATAACTACCAGCAGACTGTGATCTAAATCCGCCAAGCTCGCATGTCGGCACTATTCTGTTGGAACTAACCTAAATCGCAGCTCTAATTATCTTGGTAATCTTGAAACTTGCAAAGGGTGATCCGGTTTCTGCGTGGCGCGGATTGCTGTTCGAACTCGTCAAGGGCTTGCTTAATGGTCATTACTTTTGATAGAGAAAAATAAGATTCATGTCGCAACGTGCTGTGATTAAACGATTTAGACAAGGATTTTTTACGGACTGAAAAATTGCGTCGCACGGACAACATCTATATGACGCGGATTGGTATACGAAGTTCGACCTATAGTTACAAACAAAGATTGGAGCATTACAGAAGACATCAAAATTTCCTTTTCATTTCATTCAAAAATTTTACTTGTTTTAGCGAACTCGTACGGAGTCTGCACCCTTTACAATAAAAACAAAAATTGCAGTGTCCCTATTCTGTCCTTTACTTCTTCTCGGCAGGCGCTTCTCGACTCGACCCGTCCACATTGATCACAAGAGAATAGTATCCTGAGTTACTACTGCTACTACCACTAGAGCTGGAGCAGGTCGGAGTCCGTCCGCTAGCATTCGCGGGCTCCGTTCGCTCGCTGCTTCCGTCGGAATCAGAAGAAGAGGACTGGTCGGATTGGCTTCATGGTTGGTCTGAAGAAGCGACCTCTGGATTCTCTCCATCAGAGGGCTCTCCCTCACTACTTTCCCTTTGGCAGCCAGCTCGAACTCGGCGACTTTTTCCTTTAATTCGGGGAACAGTTTCAAGAATGAAATAGAATCCACGCCCTCCTTCGCGAATCCGTCGCTTATGAAGCATTCAACGACGACTTCCACGCTTTCCTTCACAAAAGGAAACATGGCGCGCGGGAAGGTGGGGTTGGTGACATCGTATGCAGTCTGCAGAGAAAGTAAACAGATCAGCCCGCAGCGGATAGACGACAGACTGCGGTAATTATTGATACTTACAGCTTTTCTTCCTTATGTTTGTTGACTTTTGCTCCTAGTCGCTTATTCCTGTCTTTTAAAGACTTATTTTCTCACGATAGACACTCATTCTCCCTAAGCAGCTCGCGCGTTACCCGACCAATAAAATGGTTGGTGACAGCGCTATTCGCGCTAGCTTGAGCCGCAAGCAGGGGGAGGTCGGCAGGGGGAACGCTCTGCAGCTCGCGTAGGTTCTATTTCCCGTATAAAGCAGAAATCGCCACATGAGCGTGGCGAGAAATACGCGGACTCTTCCAGGATGAAGAATAGTCCGCCGCGGGATCGTCGTCCTCCTTTCTTTTCCTTGCGATTTCCTTTTTTCTTTCTCCCTGTGTAGGAGTCAGCCCGGAGGGTGTTCGAGGTAAAATTGGTCGGCACCGCCAAGGTCGCTGCAAAGAAGACCCGTTAGCCATATAACCTCAGAACGTGCAGATACAAAGTTAGGTCGCACTACTTACTCTCCTGGCGGCTTATAGTATCCAGGTCAGGCAACAACGCGATATAGTGTTCGATATCAAGCCTTGCCCTGGACAAAAATTCCACAATGGCGGACTCCACCGTATTCAACGTCACACTTTTGAAGTCAGCATTCGCGCGCACCTGCGGGTTAGTATGAAGGAACCCCAAGTCGCCCTCGAAAATAAGATACCTCGAGGTCCAGTTGTGGATTTTGTTAGGCAAGCCCGAAACCTTCATTCCTCGGCAGTAAAAGTAAATTACGCCCTTATACTGGTGATCTTTAGACGGAGTTATCGAGCAGACATAGAAGATCTTTCTGAATATTTTTAGGGAGAACTGGATCCTTTCCGACCGCAGATAAGAAAGGTAGTTGTAGATTGCAGTGAGAGTGTTGGGCGCGAGCTGACCTGGAACTACCCAGTACTGCTCAAAGATCTCGGCGACCTCCCAGAGCAGGGGGAACTTGAACCCGCAGTCAAAATGATCTATGGGCACCGCGATCTGAGTAGCGATGGAAAAGTTCAGTCGTTCATGATCCTCAGGTAGGCGTGCGAGCACCGGCGAGCCCGCCATGTACCTCTCCTGGAAGATCTCCAAGTCGGCCGCGGTCAGTCGGCTTCTTTTGTGTTCAGCAGAGTGAAAAGCAGTTGCGACATCAGTATGTGCGGACACCATTCCTCCATACCACAGAATCTTCAGCTTCAACGGTTTCTGATATGGAAAAGAAGCGGAGATCCTATTTAAAGAAGAACTCTGACATATAGATGACAGCCAATCCGCCAAGATTGATATCTCAACCGGCGCAGCTCGCTTCTTTTCAGGTTCCCTGCAAATTCAGATAAGGTTTTGCGGATTGATATCTCAATCCGCATAGCTCGCTTCTTTTCAGGTTCCCTACAAATTCAAATAAGGTTTTGCGTATTGATATCTCAATCCGCACAGCTCGTTTCTTTTCAGGTTCCCTGCAAAACCAGATAAGGTTTTGCGTATTGATATCTCAATCCGCACAGCTCGCTTCTTTTCAGGTTCCCTGCAAATTAAGATAAGGTTTTGCGGATTGATATCTCAATCCGCGCAGCTCGCTTCTTTTCAGGTTCCCTGCAAATTCAGATAAGGTTTTGCGGATTGATATCTCAATCAGCGCAGCTCGCTTCTTTTCAGGTTCCCTGCAAATTCAGGTAAGGTTTTGCGGATTCAATCTCAATCCGCGCAGATCGATTCTCTTCGGATTTCCTGCATGTTCAAACAATAACATGCATAGTTCGCTCAACTCGCATGCATTCAGCACACAAAAAATGAAGCTCGCACATCGTAGTTCGCAAGAGTCACATTCAAGCAGCCTGCAGAAAAGAATTGATCGCACAAATCGCAGCATAATATGAAGAGTACACAACAATAATCTACAATACAGTGTTTCACAGAAACCAAACGATGTCCGCATCAAGACAAGAATAGCAAATCCACATACAATTATACAATGTTTAGAATAGACGTTTGTGAGCTCAGAGGCTTGAACGACAAGTAGGTCGTTCCTCCCTGTCCGTCCGACGGCCAGGACGTCCCTCCTCATCTGTTCCAAGATAAGCCGCTTGGTCGCCTCCTCGCTTTATCTCTCTATACAGCTGTTGGACGAGGTGATGCATGTTATTGAAGGTGCGGTGCATGCGGGCAGTCTCCCTGACAACCCAACAGAACTGGATCACAAGCTCGCCTGCCGACCTTGGATCTGCGACCACCGCGGGCTGCCCACTCTCCGCCGGGGCTGATGCTTCCCCCGGAGTGGGCTGAGCCGGCATTTGCGACTGATCTCCGACGATCTCGGCGACCTCGGTGACCTGCTTCTTCCCTTCTCGCACCACGACCAAGTATTTTCTTCTGTAGTGGTGAGCGTCCTCGCTTAGCTGCTGTTTTTCCTTCTTTAAGCTTTCCATCATGACGGAAATGCTGGCGACCTGGCCCTCCAACTTCCTTTCTCGCTCTTTCTTCTTGTTCAGTTCAGCACGAGTTTCGTTCAGCTCCTCCTCATATTTCATTGCTAACGAAATACATTTGTCCAGAATGGACTGTTCATCCTGCGTGGGCTCGGCGGGGAGAGGCATCACGGTTTGTGCCAGTGCAGCTGCGGGCGATGGCACGATCTAACTAGCCTCCACGGAACCTGGTGGCGACTTACGAACTACAACAAAGGAAACAAAATTCATCTCAATTTCCAGATCACGGTAGGCTTAAAAAGGTAAGGGAAAAGTCACTTTTTGTAATCATCGCAGTAATCTGGCGACTATCCACCACAGGCCGCCTCACGTGCTCCGGATCAAAAGCGATCAAATGTTGCTTCCACCTTCGATAAACCTTCGACTTCTGCCTGACAATTGATTTACTGGAAGCAACTATGTCCTCAGTCTCCGTAATAATTTTTATCGGCCGCGACTTTCGGGGTGGAGACTTATAAAGCCATCGATGTTGGAACTGCTGGGGCAGCGGCTGCAGTTTGCCTGACCGCATCAACTCCGTCGCAATTCGCAGGTCTTCAGCTCGCCTGTCCGCTCCCAGCCTTTCAGAGACCGCCTCGTCTTTGGCCTGCATGATAGCAATTTGTTCTTTTGCCGTCTTCCCCCATTTATCATCCGCAAGAGAGGGGGCGGGTCAGCAACTTTCTCTCCCACTCTCGACATCGAACTGCAACACCTCAAGCAGAGATTGATTAATGTCAGCAAGCTGCTCATTGTCAATATTGTCAAGTATTTCAGTGGTGGACAAGCTGACCATTGATAAAGAGTCGCCCCTCGGGATAGGGGCATCCGGTGTGACCAAGCTCGCGTCGGGAACTTCCTTATCTCGAGACCTGTGTTGCAAGCTCGCAGCACCCGTCCGCACAGAGACATTCTTTTCTTTCTGAGCCCGCATCCTCATTTTCACTCGCTCGGCAACAGAAGACTTATCCCTCTTCCTTTTCTTCGTAGGGCCCTTTTTCTCCAAGGCCAACACAACCTGTTGAGAGTCCGGCGGATTCGCGCGGATTACATCCTGATTGGTGCCGGATACGCTCAAATAAGTCGCTGGTTCCGCGACTTGCTCTCCAGCCGACTTCTCCACTTGCTCATCTTCCCCGACCTTTTATGTTTGCTTGTCAGCCTCCAGATCAGTAATCTGCATCTTCTCAGTATGTGGATGTAGGAATCTCGGAGACGAGACCTCCTTTTTTGTATCTATCTGTAGCATGTGTTTCCCTGAGGTAGAGACAATTATAGCCATAACTTCTGAGTTCGCAGGATTCTGATCAGAAATCCGCAACAAGTCAGAGATCCTATCCGTACTCTAGGATGGCAGGTCTTGAGCAATAGGAACTTCTAACTGCCCGGGCTCCTGCTCCTTGTTTTTGAGGTACGTGTCAGTGGTCGACTTTTCCTTTTGCAAACTCTCTCCAACGTGGCGGGCAGCTGTCTCGCTCCGTTGAGCCGCTTTCTTAATCCGAGTGTTCGCATTAGGTTTGTCGGTCTTGGAGGCGAGGTTGCCAAAGAAGGACCCGAGTCTCGCCATGCCGACTGGAGAGTGCAGATCGCAAGTGGTGAGTATTAGCCCGTTGCGCAGACAGTTCTGGCAGAATGCAGTTCTTCCGACCGTATTTATAGCCCAGGCAACATTTGTGAAAGTTGCGGACTCAGCGGTTAAGGAAACATTTTCGAAATTTCCCAAAACTTGAAAATGTGCGGGGTTAACCCTAGAATCCGCCACATGCCCAGCGACTCCACTTTCGGCGGACTCGATCCCCTTAGTCCGCTCAGGTCGTCAAGACACCCCCAGAAGCGGACTCCAGTTCTCAGTCCGCTCAGGTCGCCCCACCTTGGTCAGTTTCCAGATCTGACATCACTAGGCGGACTCCAGCATCAGTCCGCTCAGGTTGCTCCCCTCCAGCCAGGATTACGCTCCGCACGGCCAAGGGGATGCCCCATCTCGCAAGCCTAGTCCGCCTATCTCGCGTGGACTGCTTGTCCATTTCTTTTTGATTCCCGTCACTGCTGCTGCCCGCGCTCTCCTGTACCCCGGGCAGCCGGTTATTTTAGCCCTGCCCGTTTAAGCAGGCCCCCAAATCTATAAATAAGGGGGAGTGGTGCACCCAAGGCACGCTGACTCGTGCCTAAGAGCCTACTTGTTAAAAGCTGCAGACTCGAATCTCGAGCTTTGCGGACTCCGACTAGCCTACTTCACAGTTTTCTTTCCGCTTTTTGTAACTCATCGTTTGCAATCAAAGTCAAGCCCATCTCAAGAGTGGCATTCAGGTCGCGGCGGGCGAAGTCTGGTGTTGCCATGATTCGCGGCTCTTCTGTTTCTTTTCTCTCATCCGCTAAGTAGACTACTGCTTGCAGTTTGCTTCTCTTCTTTCCCTAGTGTTCGAATAGTTAGCTTGTGGTGCCCGAGTCTGTTTCGCATTTCGTGCATCAACAGTTTGGAGGAGGGTTCGAAAATCTTGGAGCAAGGTAATTCAGGCCCTACAGGTGGTCACTTTTGAACAAACCGCGTAGCTAAAAAGGTTATTTATTCCGGTTTTTATTGGCCCCTTTTATTAAAAGATGCCCAAAGGTATGTACTTTCATGTGATTTTTGTCAAAAATCAGGTAATTTCACTAAATTACATGAAATGCCACAAAACTTTATTCTTGAATGTGAAGTGTTTGATGTGTGGGGGATTGACTTTATGGGACCATTTCCAATTTCATATGGGAATAAAAATATTTTGGTAGCTATAGATTATGTATCGAAGTGGGTAGAGGCGCAAGCTTTCCCTAATAATGATAGTAGAGTAGTAATTCAATTTCTGAAATCCTTATTTGCATGATTTGGTACACCATGTGCGCTTATTAGCTCTAGGGGTACACATTTTAATAATCTACAGCTAGATAAAGTCTTATAAAAATACGGGGTCACACATAGGATAACCACTCCTTATTATTCACAAACTAGTGGTCAGGTTGAAGTTTCAAATAGAGAACTTAAGTGAATCATAGAAAAATCTATAGAAGGGAATAGGAAACAATGGTCTAAGAAACTTAACGATTGTTTGTGGGCATATAAGACTGCCTACAAAACACCCATAGTTACAACTCCCTTTAGACTATTCTATGGTTAATCATGTCACCAACCTATATAATTAGAACATAAATCGTATTGGGCAATACGCTCTTTGAATTTTGACACCAATTCTATAGGGGAGAAATGAAAATTACAACTTAACGATTTAGATGAGTGGAGAACCATGGCTTATGGAAATTCTCGGATATATAATGAGAAGACTAAATTGTTCCATGACCGTCACCTTGGAAAACCTAAGACATTCCAAAAAGGTGACCAAGTCCTCCTTTATAATTCCCGTCTTATTTTATTCCCAGGGAAGTTAAGGTCTAAGTGGTCTGGACCTTTCCAAGTCAAAGAGCTTTTTCCCTATGGCACCATTGAACAAACCCACCCTGAGAAGGGAGATTTTAAAGTCAACGGGAATCGGTTAAAACTTTATTATGGAGAGTTTCCTCAAGATTTCACTCGCCAAGAATCATGCCTCCGAATAGACATGGATTAAGTGTAATTTAGTAAATTTTCTAATTTTTTATTATCATTGGTAATATTATAGTTAAATTTTAGTATAAAAACATTATAAAATCACATAGAAAGTAATTTTATTTCAGAGGAGCTCACGGGTTTGCACTCGTCCGTGTGCCAAGCCACGTTAATGAAAAAATTTTAACCTAGCTGTGTTCAATTTAAAACCTGAGTAGGAATTATTTTTCCCGAGCACCACACGGGTGGACACCCACCCATGTGCTTTGTCGTGTCACATTAGCTCCATTACCCTCATACTCATCCCGAGCACCACAAGGGTGGACACACACCCATGTGTGTGCAGCCGTGTTAAATCTCCCCGAGCACCACATTGATAGCTGCCCAGCCGTGTGCCCACCCGTGTGTAGGGTAATGAGTTCGACGATGCAATGTTATTGAGCAGGACACGGGTTCACACACGTGCGTGTTGTTGACCGTGTTCGCTTGGCGTGCTTCTTCCCCATCAGTTTGACAACACGTCATTTCGAGACCCTTGTACAGCGCGGTTATTGATTAGTGAACGTTCACACACGCCCGTGTTGCAACCCGTGTTTGAAACATTATATAAAGCCATTTGTGCTGCCGGTAGTCATCTCCCTCCTCTCCAATCCATGGTTAAAACCCTAGTTTCCAGCCCCCTTCACTCCAAAAACTCAGTTGGGAATTTTTGCCTCCAAACTTCACGGATCCGTCTCCTCTAATCTCGATCTCTATTCCTAGGTAAAATTTAAATCATTTAATTGTTTTTTCAATTCCTATTTTTTTCATCTCTCTTCCCATTCTTCTTTATTCTCTTCTTATTCTCCTCTTTCTCATTCTTCTAAATTTTATTACCCTTCACATTCATCTTCATTTTCTTCTTTCCCAAAGAAATCTTAATTCATTTCTTCTTCCCATTCTTAACACATTGCTTTTTCTATTTATTTTATGTCCATCAAAATTAGTTTTGTTTCAAAAATCCAACTAATTTTAATCGTTCAACTTATCTACTGATCATGTAGATGGGACGATCTCAAGGGGACACCGTCGTCTAAATCTCACAGCATTATCTACATAAGGGCGCGACAATGCTACGCACCTGGAGTTTATGGATCTGGAACACGTTAATCATTTTAATCGCCTCCAATCAAAGAAATTTTAGGATATTCGTACTATCGATTGGAGCATTTTAGAGGATATCCATTTGGCTGACAAAGTACGAGAGTTAGTTTCTGTAGGGGGTGGGCACAATTTTTTAATATTGATGTGTTGGGGTTTAAGGAACTTACGTAAGAGTTTATGTCATCTTTCTACCTCAATCTCAGGCCGACCTTCATGAGATGACCAACACGCAGAAAGGGATTATTTTGTTTCAGGTCGCGTGCACCACCTATACTCTTTCTCTTATCAAGTTCACCCAGTTTTTAGGGGTGTATGAGGACTCTTTCCACTATAATGCTGCATATTCCGACCTTCACCTTGATCTCCCCTCTCGTGACCACTAGTGTCAGCTAATCGGGAAGAGAATAAAAACTAAACCAGCAATCCAACTAGGCAAGTATACCTATCGAACTGTAGCAAGGGGACACAAGTGTTGTATTAAAATCCGGGAACCGTTGAGTAATCTTACTCACACAAAAACTATATTTATATCGAAGGATTTTTTTGAGGGTTTAAGAGAAAGCTAATTGCGATTAATAAAAGAAATATTGCGCTAAAAAGAGAAATACTAGCAGTTAAATAAAGAGCTATTAAAAGCGATCACAATGAAGGGTTGAAATGATGAAATGGAAAAGCACTCGATCGAGAATCACCTCGACAAAAGTTGATTAAAAATGCAATAATAAACCTAAGCTTAATAGAGTAAAGGTCCTTGACCGTGGAGGTTCCCAAAGCTTAAACACGCTTCTCTCGAAGTCATGCCCAACTGAGTTTAGGGAGGTCTGACCGAAATCTCATCCAAATTGTAGGCCTAAAGCTCGCTTTAAGCGGTTAAACCCACTATTGGATTTCAATCCAATCCAGGAGATTTAGCGTCTGCCTCTCTCGAGGGGTGCGTGCAACTCTCTTTACTCCTGAGTGTTCACTTCAAACTACGAGCCTCTCGGCTAGCAAAGAGTGAAAACAAAGATGAAAATTATATATCGATGATATAATTCCAAACATGAATAATCAAGAGTAAATCGAAGGCCTAAACACTAAAAAGAAAATGTAAATTTAAAGAATCATAACTGAATCAACTCGAACCTCGGATCATCAAGATCGAGTAAAAGAATGATTAGTTAATCATAGAGAAGTGGAGGAGGAGTGATGAGTAGAATAACATTAAGAACACAAAGCAAAAGGGCACTTTATATTAATATTAAATGAGAGCTACAACTTGGAGTAAAGGGTTACACTTGCAATGAAATAAAAACCTTTGCTAGCATTAACACTAGGATACAAATGAAGTTACAAAAACTACAACAAAAGGAGTACACTATGCTAGGGATAAGAAAAGCATAAAATGAGAAAGAGAGAGTGAGAGAGCATAACAACACTAAGAAACAAAGGGGAAGCACCTCCCCTCTCAACCCAAAACTGCTTGCTGGACACAGGGGGAGGCCTGAATTTATAGAAATTCTCACGAGTTGCTCATGCCCTCTGTCAAGCCTAGGGAGGGCATGTAAGGGGGGCGTGTCATGTATAGAGTTGACCTCGGGCTCTGGATTCTAGCGGGAATGATGATTGCTTCTGTACAATGGTCGACACGCCCTAGGCCACACCCGTGTAGAGGGGCATGTAAGTCATGGCAAGTCTCAATCATTGGTCAAAAATCCTTCAGTCGTCGAAAAAAATGGAACACGCTCCAGGGCCACCCCCGTGTAGAGGGGCGTGTCAGTACTGTTGACGTGCAGCAACAAAAAAATCTTTAAATGCGGTAGCAAGCTTCTCAATGAGGGTGACAGACCTAGAGACACGTCTAGGGATGGCGTGTAAGGGGGGCATGTCAGGTGTTTTTCTCAAGATTTGGTCTCTGACAGCAATCTTCCTCGGGAAACGCCTAGGGAGGGCGTATAAGGGGGGCGTGTCAGGTCATTTTGGCCAAAAACTGAGAGAATCTGCAAAAAAAGTGAAAACATTTGTGGCAATAATATGTACAAAAGGATGTCAATATATAAGCTTACAAGACATGATATGTGTATTAAAAACCTAAAAATACCCTAATAGCTTAGACTACAAAACGTATTATTAAATTCCCCCAAGATTATGCTTTGCTTGTCCCCATGCAAAGATATAAAAACTAGCTAACATAAAAAGTGGCTAATCAAAAAGTTTTAATTATGCTTACATAAGTACGATGTGAAATTCTAAGTAGGGAGAAGGTGAAACGTAAACCTAAAACAATTACTTAAACATGGTTCAACAATTTATAGACTTTACTAATGAAAATAAATCATCCAAAATTTTATCAAAATTCTTTAAATAAATTTAAGCAAGGCAACGAAATGAAAAAGCGCATTGAGTTGTTACTAGATCCAAGAGACACATTATAACTATATCAATCAAATAACAAAAATCTAAATTTAAATCCAAAACTTTACAATTTTACTTTTCTTCTTTACTTCGCTAATAAATAAAATTCAAAAACATGAATCAAAAGGGCTTATTAGGACCAAAATGTTTTGTTTAGGATTATGATTAGAGGTGGAATTCAAAGATAGACAAGGAGGCTCAAAAATCACACTAAACCAAAATAAAGAGTTTCAAAAATAAATATTTTCTTTTTCTTTTCCATTTTATTTTCTTTACTTTTTTTCTTTTCAAAACAAAGGCCAAAAATAAATTTTCTTTTCATTTTGAAATTGGCAAAACAAAAGTAAACACTTCTTTTGAGCATACTTTTTCAAAAAGTTCTCCAAAAATATCACAAAATAACGCTATCATAATAAAAAAAAAATTATGTAACTCAAAAGGTTAGTGTGATTAGATAGGTTGGAAAATTTTAGCTTTGGTGAACATGAAATGATAAATTGAGCTATCAATTGAAATCGGAAATTGGCTCAAAAATGGCTAACTAGGCATAAAAATCTTAGGTTTGCAAGAAGGCTCAAATGAAAACAAAAATGGCCTAAATCATTTTCATGTTTTTAAATTTTTCTAAAGCATAAGCCTTGAAATTTTTTAAAAAACAAATCCTAGATAATAAAAGAAGACTAATGGAATTATCTTGCAAATAAAAATAATAGGCAACTTGGATCGTTCAAATTTACTATGCTAATCAAAGGTTGACATTACAAAAATTATCCAAAAAAGAGAAGGAAAATTGTGGATGAAAGATTTTCAAGAAAGTAAAGAAAATAAAGAACGAATATCCTAATAAAAATGTAAGTTTTAAAAAAACATTTCAAGTTAACATGCTACCGTGAATTAGAAACACAGCATGACCAACATTTTACTTGTGAAACATAATTAAAAAGGATTATTAGAAAGATTATAGTTAGCTAAATCATTATAAGGAATTTTGAGAAAAACAAAACAAAAATAAGGGGTACTATTGAAATACCAAAATTAGCGTAATAACTTTTATTTATTTTGAAATATATATATATATTTAAGATATGATCTTTTTTTTGAGATTTTTCTTTAAGAAGAAAAAGGAGAAAGCAAAAGCATTTTTTTTTAATTTTTGATTGATTTTTACATGGAAACAAAAATAAAGAAAAGAGAAAAGAGGAAATCCTTCCTCAAGCTTAAAATGGACATTGTCCTGAATGGAGAAAAGAGGGGAAGAAGAGAGAAAAATTAAAACAGAAATAAATGTACAAAATTGAAAACATGTACTTCACCGAAATTTATGCGTCGAGAGAGTTGACTGATGCTGCTCACCATGCTTGCACTTTGGAACATCTTGAAATGTCTTCTTTGGACCTCGTGATGGATTCAGCAGTGTTGGAGCAGGCGATCGCAGAGGCTTCAGCTTGTTGGAGCAGTCCGGGGCAAAAGAAAGTGTAATATAAAAATAGAAAAGTAACTTTGGTTGCCTCCCAAGAGAGCCCTTAGTTTAAAACGTCATTTAAGCTCGACGTATCAAAAAAAAATTATTGTCCAAAAGATTATTGTCCATAATAATAATAATATCCAAAATAACTTTTGAATTTTTTAACAAATAAAAGTCTTAAATTATAAAAAATTCAGATCATGCATAATAATATTACTATAGTTCGGACAGACATCACAACAGAAATACAGTTTAAGACGCTGACCATTTACTTTGAAATCGCCCTTATCAGGGTGTGAAATTAAAGCAGTGTCGTACAAAAAACTTATTGAACAGAAAACGTCACGGTCCAACGAGACTTTAACTTTCCAGGAAATAAATGTAAACGTGAATTATGTAAAAGAACTTGGTCGCCCAGTTTGAAGGTTTTTTGGTACCTTAGGTGCTTGTCGTGAAATTGTTTCGTCCGCTCTTGAAAAAATTTATTATTCTAGTATGCGTAAGAGCGCCAGTCGTCCAGTTCATTAAGTTGAAATTTGCTAAGGTCGCTGACAAAGTGAGGATCGAAATTTAAAAATCACAAGGCCCAAAAAACGTGGTGTTCTAATTCTACTACGGTAAATGGAACGATTTTTCATAAACCAACCGATACGGAATACATCTGATGGCGGTTTTGAATGCTGTTCAGTAGGCCCATAGAGCATTGTCTAATTTGGTTGACCAGTCTTTTCTAGAAGTTGAAACAGTCTTTTTTAATATTCTTTTAATCTCTCTGTTCACTACTTCGACTTGTCCATTAGTTTGGGGGTGATAGGCAGTTGAAAACTTATGTGTAACACCGTATTTAATAAGAATTTTTGAAAACTTCACGTTACAAAAGTGTGAACCCCTATCGATAACGATGGCTCGCAGCATTTCAAATCGAGAATTTTTTTTAAAGAAAGTAATTACGACTCGGAGTCGTTAGTATGAAGAGCTTGGGCTTTTGCCCAACGTGAAACATAATCGACGGCAACTAAGATGTATTTTTTTCCGAAGCTAGAAGGAAGAGGGCCAACAAAATCAATGCCACAGAGGTAAAAAACTTTGTACTCGAGGAAATAATTTTGCGGCATTTCATATTTATTGGAATATTTCCCCACCGTTGGCAACTATCACACCAACTCACAAAAGCTTGCGCGTCTTTAAACAGGCAAGGCCAGTAAAAAACCTGCGCAAAGCACTTTATGAGTGGTGGGAGCAGCTTGATAGTGACCACCAGTCGGTCCTTCATGTTAATGTTTTAGAATATCTAATCCTTCTTCAAAAGAAACACATCTCCTTATCACCTGGTCCGCACAAACTCGAAAAATATGCGGGTCCTCTAAAAAATAGTTCTTCAACTCAGAAAAGAATTTCTTCTTTTGTTGAGAGGAAACTCTTTTGGGAGCACATGAGCCACTAAATAGTTGTCTATGTGTGCAAACAAAGGAGAAGGAGAAGTGTTAATTCAAAGAAACTTCTCATCAGGAAAATAATAATTAAAAGGTTTTTAATCAAAATTTACTATATACGGATTATCTAATCATGAGAGATAGTCGGCGGCCAAATTCTCGGCTCCTCGCTTATCACGGATTTCTAAGTCAAACTCCTGGAGGAGTAAGATCCAGCGAATTAGGCGCGACTTTGCATCTGTCTTAGCAAGAAGATACTTGAGGGCCAAGTGGTCCGTAAAAATGATAATTTTGAAAGCGTAATATAATGAAGGAATTTATCAAAAGCAAAAACAACAGCTAGGAGCTCCTTCTTGGTAGTGGTATAATTCTCTTGTGCCGATGTAAGTGTTTTACTTGCATAATAGATGGGGTTGAGGTTTTAAGATATTCGTTGTCCTAGTACGGCTCCCACCGCGAAACTACTCGCATCACACATAATTTCAAAGGGAAGGTCCCACACCAGAGCTATCATAATAAGGCATGAATTAACTTGTCTTTAATTGTTTCAAAGGAGATAGGCAAGTTTCATCAAAAATAAACGGGGCGACTTTTTCAAAGAGTTGAGTAAGGGGTTTGGTAATTTTGGAGAAGTCTTTTATGAAGCGGGGTAGAAACCAGCGCGTCCTAAAAACTTCTTATAGCTTTGACATTCGTAGACGGTGGCAGCTTCTCAATAACTTCTATCTTAGCTATGTCTACTTCAATTCCTCTCGAAAAATCTTATGACCCAAAACTAACCCTTCCCTCACCATAAAATGGAATTTTTCCCAATTTAGGGCAAGGTTAGTTTATTTGCATCTTTCTAAGACTTTTTAGATGTTTTCTAAACAACTATCAAAGGCATCACCGAACACGGAGAAATCATCCATAAATACCTCCATTATGCTTTCTACGTACTTGTCGAAGGTAGGGACAGGTAAGCAAATGTGCCAAAGGAACAGGTAAACGTAGTTTTCTCCTAGTCCTTGGGAGAGATGGGATTTTAAAATACCCCGAGAGACCATCGAGAAAACAGCAAAAGTTATGGTCGGATAATCACTCTAAGATTTGATCGATGAATGGCAAGGGGAAGTGGTCCTTGCGGGTGGTGTCGTTTAAATTACGATAGTCAATAAACATTTGCCACCACATCACCGTCTGTGTCGAGATTAAGACATTATTTTCATTCACAACTACAGTTACACCTCCATTTTTGGGCACTACCTGGACAGGACTTGTTTACCCAGGAGACTGCTATTCAGTTTCTCCCTTAAGATGAGTCGAGGGTTTGATTCTTGACCGCGTAACCGCGAGACCGTTGCGATCAAGAAGCCATTTTTTTGTCTGAGAATCGCCGGTCTTTTTATTGAAGACCGTGTAGCTGCGCGGTTAAAATCTTGCCTTCTTTCCTCTCTAAGCTGTGCATCCTGTCACCGCTGCCCGCTCTCCTATCCCCCGGGCATCTGGTGATCCTAGCGCCTGCCCGCTCGGGCAGGACCCCGAGCCTATAAATAGGCATGAACAGTACTCACTAGGCATCACAAATCGAATCCTTAAGCTCATTGTCTGTGGCAGTGGTCTCGAATCCTTTGCCGAGCGGTTTACTGTCCGATCTAGTGCTCCTTGGTAACTGTTGTAATCGCTTCATCTATGACAATCAAAAAGCCTGTCGCAGGAGTGGTTTTAACCGTGGCGAGCGAACTCTGTTATCGCCGCTATTAGCGGCACCCCTTTTATCTCCTTTTCATTAAACCGCTAGTAACCGACAACTCGAACTTCCTCTTTTACCGTTTTCTCTCTCTCGAAGGTTCTCCAGTGACCAAGGGAAGTTCTCGACATGAACATTGAACACGCGACCTTCAGATTCGAGTTGTCCGTGAATTCGAGCGGTTTCGATATGTCGGACAGGCAAACCCCTCACTACTCTCACTCTCGTCATTCTAATCGCACGGGGTCCTCTAAAGAATCCTTTTTGAGGGCACTCGAACAATCTCGCCAGGAGATGGAGCGAGATAGGTTGTAAACCGGCGAACGCCTTGATGCAATCGGCAAAGCTCTAACAGCTCTTAACCAATAGTTCTTGATGCCTCCAGCCGCAGCACCCGTGGAACCCGCAATCTTTACGACCCCCGCGACCAATCAGCCAGCTTCCATCCATTTCAGACCACCGCGCAACCGCAGCCCCAGGAAGACGAGCTAAATCCTTTCATGGGTTACTTCCAAGATACAGCTCGGTTAGGTCCGGCTAAGCGGTTAGATTTCGAAGAAGACCGTCAGCCCGGCATACCCGCCGATTTCCCAAATCCTAACCGTGCCTCACCTTCAACCCCAACCGAGATGGAGGATCCGTCTCCATTTGTCGCGCGGATAAGGCTAGAGCCCGCACCGAAAAATTTCAGGGTACCTTGCTTACCTTTTTATACTGGCGCAACCGATCCGGTCACGCACCTGTAAGCATTCGAAGATGCCATAGCCCTTAGATGTCTGACAGATGCGCTAAAGTGTAAGTTGCTGGTGACGAATTTCGATGGGTAGGCTCGAGAGTGGTTTCACGAGCTTCGTCCTCGATCCATTTACTCTTTCATCGGGCTCTACCAAGAGCTTTTATTGAGGTTTTCAACCTCCAAAAAAGGAAAAGTGATCCCGCAGCTCTTTTCAAATTTATACAGAAGGAGGGTGAAAGGGTGGCGCGATTTGTAGATCATTTTCAAAGGGAAATTCTGGATGTAGAGAATGTAGACCTAGATTATTACAAGGTCGCCCTGATCAATGGCCTCCAGGAAGGCCCATTAAAGTTCAAAGCCACGACAAAGGCTCCGGCAACTTATCAAGCCCTAATCGCTCTCGCAAACAAATTCACTATATCACACGTTTTGGGTCTATCTGTGTAGTACCCTATATCACACGCTTAGCAAAGAACATGAATATATTTGATTCCCTTTCCTCGATGACAGTAGTAGTGGGGACAGTTCCTATCACTATGGCTAGTCATCGATCACTCCGCCTCATCACTACACGTCAGGGTCAGGGTGGACTTGTTTATTCTATAGCGAGGCGCGAACATCAGCTTGCTTCTGATTCCGATGATGATGACCATGACCTCGATGAGCCTCATGGATCACTTGAAGAGTCTTCAACCCCTCCTCGTCAATCGCACTCTCAGTATTCACATTATTTACATCACCTTTATGAAACTGTGATCTCACTGTTTTTACAACGTATAGAGAAATCACAACAGTGGACAAAGGCTGTCTTAGCTTAGATCAGGGATCACTTGAATATCTCTCATCCACGACCGGCTGCTCCCTGCTCCCCTCACCTCCCCGACGATCCTTCAGATCCAATCGACCTAGCAGTTTATTTTTGATTTCTCTGTAGTATCTAATATTTGGATATATATCATCAGATATTATATGATATCACTTTTGCTCCTGTTGTACTTCTTATGCTTTTCTATTTTATTGATGCTCAGTTCTTTACATATTGTTTTATTTGCTTTATCAGTTCCTTACGTTGCATTGAAGACACTGCAAATTTTTGGTCTTGGGTGGATATTCTTAAATTCTAATATTTAACTACTGGACATGATTACAATTTGTTAAGAAACAGGCCAAAATAAAAAAAATTCTAATATTTTTTTTACTCAATATTGTTAAACACCCAAAAATTGTTTTTGCTTTTTTTTAAGCTTTCATTAATTCACTCACTTGTGATTATAACTTATTAATTTGCTTTGACAAGCTGAATAAAATTAATTAAAGTAGACTCATTGAGTGTACAAATTTATTGTTAGTAATTATGCATAGAAATTCAATAGCTCAATTTTTTCTATATAACTTATTTTTAAGATTAGTCCTCTATATTATTAACTAACAATAACTCTATTTTAGAAATATAATTATCTATAATAAAGCGAGTCGAAGAGTGTAACATTTTGATAGTTTTGTATTAGGGAATCAAAATGATGAATACTCTTTATTGGTGTCTAAAACTTGCCCCTAACGATCCTCAAATCATTCACATAAGTTAATCAGTTAGGGAGGAAATGACTTAGGCCTCCCATTAGATAGCTTGAGCCTTGTAAACCCAAAACCATAAACATTATACCCTTGCACACCCAATTTGGAACTAATCCCTTTTCTTTCGATACACCACTACTAAAATTCACCAAGGCCAAAAATCCTTACTGATTAGCACATCTTTCATTGAGTTTACACATTTTGCTATGTGAATTACAAAATTTAAAATAGCTGGTGTAAAGCACTTTGATAAGCTATTTATTGGTGAAGGAAAAAAATATGAGTATGTATCAAAAGAAAGAAGAAGAAAACAAAGGATTCAAGAAAGAAAAAAGCAATACAAAAAGGGGAAGTATAATAATTGTGAAGTCTGGGGGTGCTTTTATAATGTTGATGTATGTTAGGGTAATTACATGGAAAGAGGCACAATCATGATCTAGGTGTGATAAGAACCATTGAGTTTATCTTTGATTACCACACCTATAATCTTTTATCCTAAGAAAAAAGGTAACATCCTACTACAAGTCCTTAGGATCCAACCTTGCTAATCCGAACTTTTGTCGTGGAGAGGGTGTGAAAAGGCAAGCTTATGGCTATCAGTATAGATACTTATAAGTTTTGAAACACTAATGCCTGCCTTATTAAGATTTTTATTTTCTCCTCACATTTGTTATGGATGATTGTAATTTTATTTCTAGGAAAGAGTGAAAGATAGTTAAGAGATATATGGGAGGAATTTTATGATAAAGTTATATTTAGAAAATTTTGCTATACTATTTCATATGCAATTACAACATCAAATTTAACTTTTAATTCATAGCAACCAGCTTGCGAAAGAAAATTAATTATTGTAAATCCAAATGCTTGAATTAGTTTGCTTAGGGACAAGCAAACACTTAAGTCGGGGGTATTCAATGAGTACAATTATATAAGTCCTTTTTACTATCATATTTGCAATCATGTCCACTATTTTCTACCTCCATTTGTTATAATTGCACGAAAATAGTTAAGAAATTGAATTATCATGAATAAAGAGCACAATATAGATTTTCCTTTATTTCCTATATATTAAGTTATTTATTTATTCATTAATATTCTTAATACAGGTATTGCAAATCCTTGGAACTAAAAGTCTTTGAGCAAACAGAGGTGTTAACGGATCCAACATGACTGATGAGAAAGGTCTTGGATTGGGCACGCACGAGTAGGGACACGCTTATGTCACTACCCTTGTCCTTCTCTGGAAAGATCACAAAGCTTGGAATTAAAGGCGTAAAAATTTACAAGAGCACCACATGGGTAGGGACACGCCCATGTCACTACTCGTGTCCTTATCTGGAAGAATCAAAGTTCTGATGTCAAACCAACCCGTGTGTGGTGCCATGAAGAACACATGACCGTGTTACCAACCGTGTCAAATGACATGGCACACGACAGGGTTCACCTTTTCAAACCGAATAGCCTAGACACACCGTTTCATACCCTACACAGCCTGTGATACGGCCATATTGGAACCCGTGTTCAACCTCTATTTGCAAGAAGACTATAAAAACCTGCACAAAAAATAGAAAGGGGACTTTTGGATACAAGGACTTGGAGAATTTCTAGAGGACGAAAGTAGAGCACTCAAGCAAAGGGGAAGTCGAAGGAGATAATCCGTATAGTTTTAATTTTTATGTATCTCTTTTAATTTCCCATTTCTCTTAGGGATCTAAACTTTATTTTATATTTCGTGAGAGACTTGTTTTTCTAAACCGATTCATTAATCATGTATGTTGGTTTTCATTTCAAATTTGTGGTATTTTATTTGTATGTGTTGTTTCAAACAAAGAGATTGATCATTGATTTGAAGTTAGTATTTGTTTTATATGAATCCCAAACTTCTAGATTGAGAAATTGGATGGTTGTGATGATGGTTTATAATTTCATTCTCTGATGTTCTTTATCTTTGTATTTAAAATTTCATGATCGAGAGATATATTGTTTGGATAATGGAAATACGGATAATGAGATTCATGGTACCTTAGAGATAGGATTTCATGAATTTATGTATTATATAGGATTACTTTATATTAATGCAAATTTATGTGTTGTTAATTGTTCCAGAGGTAATTTACTCAACTTAAGTTTAGGTATTTGATGGGCCGCGAAGCCGACTCTTATTTAGGTGGTTGGTTTGATTGGGCGAACGTCGGGGACTACTAAAAAGTGAGTTTTTAACGAAAGTACGGAAGTGCACCTATATCAAGTAGTACCCGATATTCGGTGGGAATATCGAGGTCGTATTGTTCTCCGGGATGGGTTGATTATTTTTACTCTTTCTGAAGTAACTAATATTTTACTGAAAATACTGAGGGGGTATTTTAATTAACTAAGGCGGATAAAATAAAGGCACAAAAATGAGTTAGGAAATTCGATGAAGGGTTAACACTCGACATCGAATCAGATCGAAACTAAAACGACTCTTAATAATTTGAGAACCAAATTTTAAAATTAATTAAAGGCAACTTGGCCGTTGATATTCCACAAAGATGAGCTCACCTAACTATAGGGATATCGCTCACCTGAACATTAAGACTATTCGACCAAACATCGTCCGATGAAGGATTCCTCTTAATGTCTGCTTTACGCTAAGAACCCCGCTATTGGGTGGGGAACCCAATCTGGTAGAGTTACGCTTCTCCTCTCTCGAGGGTATTCACGCAACTCATTTTACCCAAGGGTGATTGGTCCATATGCACGGCCTCTCGGCTAGCTAGCGTATGGAAAATGAAAATAGAGCCCACGCATCGATATGTGGTTCTACGCATCGTAAACCTGGGGCAAACCTTAAGCCCTTTAATTAAAGTGAGAAAAAGATCCTTTAATTATTTAGAGTGATTTCATATGTCCCAATGCTCTTCGTTGCCGAGGGTAAGAACGATCCTTTAATTATTGGGATGGCTTATGATTTAATGAGGCGCGTGTTTGAGACTATGTGCTAAAGGGTTACAAAAAAGGGACAGATAAGAATACAACGTTAGAAAATTAAAAAACAATCTAAAATTAGAACTCACACCTTTCAAAATCATAAAATAAAAAGCTAATTTACACAAAAAAAGAGAAATTACAAGTCCTACTCGAATGAGTAGGTGGGAAATAAATGCACTACAATTCCTACTCAAACGAGTAGGCGGAGATGATAAGTCATACTCAAACTAGTAGGCGGGAATGACAAGTCCTACTCAAATGAGTAGGCGATAAATGAAGACCTACTCAAATGAGTAGGCAGGAAATGACAAGTCCTACTCAAAACGAGTAGGCGGGAAATGAAAGTGAGTCCTACTCAAATGAGTAGGAGGGAAGTAAATGCACACACACACACACACACACACACACTCTCTCTACATAATTGAAAGAAAGGAAAAATAATAATCTCATAAACACACACACACTCTACACAATTGAGAAAGCGATAGAGAAAGCAATAAAATAAAGAAAGAAAAATCATCTCATACACTCACACACTCACAACAAAAAGAGGAAGAAAACAAACTTATCTAAAAATTTAAAATAACAACTTCTTCATTGTTATAATTGTATAAAAGTGTTTAAAAAGTGGAAAATAAATTGAAAAGAACAAAAGTTTTACAAAAATAAAAAGACTAAGTAAGAAAAAGATAGAAAGCCACTTTGAAAACAATTGTATAAAACCATAAAAAATGAAATTAAAGTACTAAAAAAACTAAACTTAAACAATCCTAAGGGACAAGAAAATAAAAGTTAATCATAACTACTAATAACTAGAAAAGAAAACCTAGAACAAAAGCTAAGCAAAACAAAAATATGAAAACAAAAAACCATGAAATTAACTCACTGTTACCCCAGAATCCGCAACATTTCCAGCTAGGCATCTTACCCTTCCCTCGCTGAACTTAAGTACTCAGTTCGCCCAGCTCGCCAGTGGGCATGGCCCGTCACCTAGGCGGACTCCAGAAATCCGTCCGCTCAGGTCGCCCTCAGTTCACAGCCCTGCTAGATCGGCGAATCAGGCTCAGACCGGCAGGCTCCGAGTCAGGCCGCCCAGGCCGCTCAGGTCGCGGCTAGTCTAAAACACGTCACGCGCTCAGTGCGACCAAGGGGGTCTCCAGCTCGCTGGCCCAGTCCGCCTGTCCCGCGCGACTGCTTGTTCCTTCTCCTTTTTTTTTTCCCGTCACCGCTGCCCGGCTCTTTGTACCCCGGGCAGCCGGTTATTTTAGCCCTGCCTGCTTGGGCAGGCCCCCAGCCTATAAATAGGGGGAAGTGGTGCACTCAAAGCACGCTGACTCGAGCCCAGGAGCCCACTTGTTAAAGGCTGCGGACTCGAATCTCTGGCTTTGCGACCTCCGGCTTGCTTTCCCCATTGCTTTCTTTTTCCTTTCTTGTAACCGCATCTTGGCAATAAAAAGCAAGCCCGTCGCAGGAGTGGCATTTAGGCCGCGACGGGCGAAGTCTGGTATTGCCGTGCTCTACGGCTCTGTTGCTTTTTTCCGTTCCTTTTCTAGTCCGCCAAGTAGATTGCTGCTCGCAGTTTCTTTTTCCTTTCTCTTCCCAAGTGCTCGAACGGTTAGCTGGTGGTGCCCGAGTCCGTCGCTTTTCGAGCATCAACAGTTAACACGCGACCTTCAGATTCGAGCAGTTTCTTGAAACCGCGGATAGAAATGTCAGACCGCCGAGGTCGCCGCTCCGACCGCTCCACTCCCCCGATGATTCGCTGTGGGAGGCGTTGGAGCAGTCCCGCTGGGAAGCCGAAGTATCTCGAAGAGAGACTGACCAGCGGCTCGATACGATCAGCCAAGCCCTGTTAGCGTTGACTCAGCGACTTGCTCCCCAGGTTTGCTGAAGAAGTTGCTGAGACACCTGTCCGCCAGACTCCAGTCCGCCGGACCCCGGCTCGTCGCACCCCTCTTCAGCAGTCGCCTGCGACTGCGCCTCCGCCTCTCCACCAAGCTCAGTCCGCAGCTCCTCCCGCGACCTCAGGCGGCTCAGTTCGCCCTCCTGATGGATTTCTTCAGGGAGGCAGCCCGAGGGACCCCTGCTCGCCGACTAGACTTTGTCGATCGGCAGTCCGCAGAACTCGCAGAGTTTCATCCTCCAGTCCGCCCTTCTACTGATTCAGAAACTCCCTCTCCCTTCATCGATCGAATCCGATGGGAGTCAGCGCCAAGCAATTTCAGAGAGCCTCGTCTCCCTTTTTATTCAGGGGAGACTGATCCGATCTCCCACCTGCAGGCATTCGAAGGGGCAGTAGCATTGAGAAGCCTCTCCGATGCCCTGAAATGTAAACTTCTGGTAACCACTCTTGATGGTCAAGCAAGAGAATGGTTTTACGAGTTGCCTCCAGGCACCATTTCCTCCTTCGCTGAGCTTCGCAGCGAGCTGCTCCTGAGGTTCGCAACCTCTAAGAAGAGAAAGGATGGGTCGGCAGCCCTTTTTGATATTAGGCAAAGAGACAATGAATCTGTGGCAAGATTCGTTGATCGATTCCAGAAAGAAATTCAAGGGGTAAGGAATGTGAACCCCGATTATTATAAAGTTGCCCTGATTCATGGCCTCCGGGAGGGCCCGTTGAAATTCAAAGTGACAACAAAGGCACCGTCAACCTATCAGGAGCTCATCGCGATAGCCAATCGCTTTATTGAGAGGGAAAATGCCAATCCTACCTATATCTCATCCCTGACAGCTAAAGCTGGAGGAAGGGATGTCCCTCACTCCTCTTCCAACAATCAGTACCACAGTAAGCCTCCCCGGCCTGATTTCCACCCTCCACCTCAGAGGGGGCGCAACCTCCGCCATAAGAAACCTTTCCTTAGCCATCAACAGTTTCATGATCAGAGACTGCCGTTGGCCGCCGCTCCCGCCGTTCCCCTTCAAGCGCTCCCCATTCTTCAGAGAGCCCAGCCAGCTTCAAATCCTCACGGGGGCAGCCCTATGGAAGAGCTTGCAGATCTAGGCATCAACTTTGAAGAGGTTGCCCAAGTAATCCAGAAGAAAGTTGAAGAAAAGAGACAAGGGCCTCAGAGAGATTGGAAGCCCAGAGACAACTCTCAGTTCTGTAATTTTCACAAGGAGAAAGGTCATCTGACTAAAGACTGCAAGGCTCTTCAGAAGCTAGTTGAGAAGTTGCTCGCCGAGGGTAAGCTCGAGGACCTGGGCAGGAAGAATGATTCTTCAAGGCCTTCCACCTCCAAGGGCAAGGAGGTGGCTGAAGTTCACCAGGAGTGCATAGAGATAAGGGATGAGGGCCATCTGGGGCTCATTGACATCCAAAATGAGTGTATTGATGTTGTGGACGAGGGGGCCTTGGGAAGACTCTTTTTCATCCATGGCGGAGCAGGGGCTGAATCTACCCGGAAGTCCTCTTTGTCAAGGCTTTCGCGAACTGAGGTTGCTTCTACTTCTTCTGCCCCACCTTCCGAAGTCGTCACCTTTGGCTCTGCGGACCTTCCTGCAACCGCCAACCCCTTCGATGATGCCATCGTGGTCCAGGCAGCCATCAGAAACTTCACCGTCGATAGAATCCTCATCGACACCGGCAGCTCCGTGAATCTCCTCTTTAAGTCCACTTTCGAAGCCCTGAGGACTGGAAAGACTCTGCTTTCCACCGAAGGGCCGCTCTATGGCTTCTCAGGAGAAAGGAAGGAAGTTGAAGGAAGTGTCACACTCACGGTGACGCTCGGAGGGGTGACCAAAGAAATCCAGTTCATAGTGGTAGATGCTCCGAGCAGCTATAATGCCATCTTTGGAAGACCGTTGCTAAACAAATATCGCGCCATCATTTCAACATACCATCTAGCCATCAAGTTCTGCAAGGATGGCCGCCAGTGTAGGGTCAGGAGCGACCCGAGGCAGGCTCGAGAGTGTTACCTCCGAACAGTCAACATGACTGAGGTTTCCCCCCCCAGCTTTTCCAGCAGCAACAGAAGCCACTCCTTCGGAGGATGCTGAGAGTAGAGAAGGCGCTCACCTGGAACCTGCCCAGGTGATGCAAGAAGTCCCCATCGCAGAAGGAGAAGGAAGAAAGCTCTCCATCAACTCCGAATTGCCAGAAGATCAAAAGGCGGAGTTGATATCTTGCCTATTGGAGAATCTGGATGTCTTCGCTTGGTCAGCGGAGGACATGCCAGGGGTGGATCCCGACGTGGCTTGCCATCATCTCAATGTCGATCCAGCCGCCAAGCCCGTCCAGCAGAAAAAGAGGGATGTAGCTGTCAAGCTAGCAGAGCCCATCAGAGAGGAGGTTGCTAAACTCCTCAAAGCGCGCTTCATTCAAGAGATTCAGTATCCCGAGTGGGTCTCCAATGTTGTAATGGTTAAGAAACCTGGGGGAAAGTGGCGTATGTGTGTAGATTTCACCCGTTTGAATAAAGCGTGCCCAAAAGATTTCTACCCCTTGCCTCGGATAGATTTATTAGTTGATTCTGCGGTAGGGTATCCGTTTATGAGTTTTTTAGACGCATTCTCTGGTTATCACCAAATAAGAATGCATAAACCTGATATCCCTTGCACATCGTTCATCACTAATGACGGTTGCTATTGTTATCTTGTGATGCCCTTTGGGCTTAAAAATGCTGGCGCAACCTATCAGCGCATGATGGACCAAGTGTTTAAAGAACAAAAAAGTAGAAACCTCGAGGTGTATGTGGATGACCTTCTGATTAAGAGTAGGTCTCTTCCGCAGCACCTGGTAGATCTTGTAGAGACCTTTTCTACTCTACGAAGGCGCAAAATAAAGCTTAACCCGTTAAAATGCGTCTTTGGGGCAAGTAAAGGGAAATTTCTCGGCCATCTCCTTACTCCCGAGGGTCTAGCCCCCAATCCTGATAAGGTTAAAGCCATCCTTGGTATGACCCCTCCCCGCTCACCCAAAGAGGTTCAGCAGTTAGGGGGGAGGTTGGCAGGACTCGGGAGGTTCATCTCTCGAGTTGGAGATAAAAGTGCACCATTCTTTAAGACTCTTCGGGGAGCGTCCATGTTTCAATGGACAGAAGAGTGTTCCTTGGATTTTGAGCAATTAAAAAAGCAACTAACCTCGACTCCTTTACTCCAAAGCCCTCGAGCAGGGGAGGCGTTATTCCTATACCTAGGGGTTGGTCCCGAGGCAGTTAGTTCAGTTCTGATTCGCGAAGAAAGCAGGAGGCAGTTCCCTGTTTACTATGTCAGTCACATCCTGAAGGATGCAGAGGCAAGGTATCCCATCCTAGAGAAGCTAGCTTTAGCATTAGTTATGTCTGCCCGCAGACTCCGTCCGTATTTCCAGGCTCATTCAATTCAGGTAGTTACTGATCAACCTTTGAAGAATGTGTTAGAAAAACCAGAGCATTCAGGCAGGCTAGCTAAATGGGCAATCGAGCTGAGCGAGTTTGAAATTTCCTATGTGCCCAGAACAGCTATCAAGGCACAGGTGCTTGCAGATTTCATGATTGATACGACAGAATCCAGCTCGGACCAAGCAGCAAGGTCCCCTTTATCTTGGACCATTTATGTGGATGGAGCTTCTGGTAGAAACTCCTCGGGTGCAGGAGTAGTTCTGATAAACCCGAATGGTGTCAAACTTGAGCAGGCCATCAAGTTCTATTTTCCAGTGACTAACAATCAGGCGGAATATGAAGCTTTATTAGCCGGCTTGAGGCTTGCACGAGAGCTTGGAATTGATCACGTCCATATCAAGACTGATTCACTGGTAATGGCTTCGCAAGTTCTTGGCAACTTCGAGACCAGGGAGCCAGTGTTGAAAAGGTACCTTATGCTGGTAAAGGTTGAGGTTGGCAGATTCAAAAGTTTTACTATTGAACACATTCCAAGAACAGAGAATGAGGAGGCCTACGTTCTCGCAAAGTACGGGCTCTCATCAGGAGGGACAACTTCTGAACTTTTCCGCCCAGCGGTGGAGGAAGAAGGGCTAATGCAAATCGATCAGTGTCCCTCTTGGGTGGATCCGCTCATTCTCTACCTGTCAACCGGGAATCTACATCAGTCAGTCAAAGATAAGAAGAAATTCAGGTTGAAGGCAGCACACTATTACTTGATATCCGACATTCTCTACAGGAAAACCTTCTTATCCACAATGGCAAGATGTGTTTCAGAAAGTGAGGTTCCCACCATTCTCCGAGAAGTGCATTCTGGCGAGTGCGGAAGTCATTCAGGAGCTAGAACATTAGAAAGAAGGATCCTGCGGCAAGGTTACTTCTGGCCTACAATGAAGAAGGACTCTGAGGCCTATGCGAGAAAATGTGTTCAATGCCAAAAATTCGCCCCTCTTCAGCATCAAGCAGCTCAATCTCTCAGGTCGATTACAACCCCTTGGCCCTTTGCTGTTTGGGGAATGGATCTCATTGGCCCTTTTCCCATGGCAAGTGGGCAGCGGCGTTTTATTATAGTTATGATCGACTACTTCAGTAAGTGGATTGAGGCTAAAGCATTGGCAAAGACAACAACCCAGGTCGTGAGGAATTTTATTTGGGGAGAGATAGTCTGCCGACATGGAATCCCTATGGCAATAATCACCAATAATGGACCACAGTTCAATAATGCGGAAATGATAGACTTTTGCAGACAGATCGGAACAGAGCTGCGCTTCGCATCGGTGCATCATCCCAGAAGCAATGGTCAAGTAGAAGCAGCTAATAAGCGAATCCTCAACCTGCTTAAGAAAAAGGTTCAAAATCTCAAAGGCAGTTGGGCTGATCAACTTCCCTCAGTCCTCTGGACCCTGAGAACAACACCTTCATCTGCAACAGGAGAAACCCCGTTCAAGCTTTCTCACGGGTCCGAGGCATTGATTCCTGTTGAGTTTGAAGTTCTGTCGCCTAGGGTACTGCTTGCCAGGCAGGGCACGGAGGATTGGCTTGAGTTGAACAGCGAGGAGATGAGGTTCAGTTTGGAGCATATTGAAGAGGTCAGAGACAAGGCTGCTATCAGGCAGGAGGAAGTAAAAAGAAGAATGGCCCGTTACTTCGATAAGAACGTAAGGATCAAACACTTTCAAGTGGGAGATCTGGTTCTTAAAAAGGTCGATGCTGCTGCAAGAGCCAGCTCAGTTGGGAAGCTTAATCCTAGCTGGGCAGGACCATTCATCATCAAGGAAGCACTTCAAAATGGGGACTACCGGTTACAAACGTTTGAAGGTGAAGACATGCCGCACACATGGAGCGGAGATGACCTAAAGCGGTTCTTTTCCTGAACTTCTTTTCCTTTTTTCCGGTGTAAACTCTTTAAGAGGTTCACTATTAATAAAAATTCCTTGCCAACACTTTTATCAAGTATCTTTGTGTTTCAAGCGTTGACAGTTAAATATATGGAGCAAGGGTAACTCTAAACGATCCTCTCTGAACTCTCTATTTTATGGTTATACGAATCTCTCAAAATTGATACTCGCCTAAATACTCATACCAACACTTCTTCAAATGCCTCTTCTTTCTTACCTCCTCGAGCAACTCCCGACAGTTGCTTGATGCCAGGAGATATCGCCGTGTCCAGCAAAAACCTCCCCTAGAACCGTTGGTGTCAGCATAACACCACGACGACCGCGTGTTGCGGGGAGATTTCGCACCGTGTAGTGGGAGCCTACCAACTCTAGTGCGGTAGGATACTGGATTTCGGATCCCGGCTAGTACCTAACCCCACTTCTGCATTATGGAGGAGCGAAGTGGAGGTCAGCTCTACCACGCCACTTAAGGGATATTGTTACAACCCGGATGATCGCACGGGGAAAGCAATGCCGCTCCGGCCGCACCTGCCCCCAGATCATCTTAGGGTTGCGACTTTCGAACACTCCTTGGTACCCTCGAGCAGTGCCTGCAGAAGACCCACAGTCTTGTCAATCTCAAAGGAAAGCAATGCCGCTCCGGCCGTACCTGCCCGAAAGATCGACTTAGACTGTACTTCAGGCAAGAGGGCAGTAATTAAGTTATTGAATCTGCAGACTCCGAAGTCCAGTGGGGAAAGCAATGCCGCTCCGGCCGCACCTACCCACTTGGCCTCCGGACTGCGGCTTTCTTCTTCACAGGGGTTGTCATCATTAATGAAGTGCGGACTCCAGTTGCCTTATCCGCTCAGTCCGCCGTCACCTGGGTTGATTCTGTAATTCATAACCTTGTGAGGAAAGCAATGCCGCTCCGGCCGCACCTACCCACTTGGCCTCCGTACTGCGGCTTTCTTCTTCACAGGGGTTGTCATCATTAATGAAGTGCGGACTCCAGTTGCCTTATCCGCTCAGTCCGCCGTCACCTGGGTTGATTCGGTAATTCATAACCTTGTGAGGAAAGCAATGTCGCTCCGGCCGCACCTACCCGCTTGGTTGTGAATTACAAGTCATTTCTGATATTGTTCATTAATGAAGTGCGGACTCCAGTTGCCTTATCCGCTCAGTCCGCCGTCACCTGGGTTGATTCTGTAATTCATAACCTTGTGAGGAAAGCAATGCCGCTCCGGCCGCACCTACCCACTTGGCCTCCGGACTGCGGCTTTCTTCTTCATAGGGGTTGTCATCATTAATGAAGTGCGGACTCCAGTTGCCTTATCCGCTCAGTCCGCCGTCACCTGGGTTGATTCTGTAATTCATAACCTTGTGAGGAAAGCAATGTCGCTCCGGCCGCACCTACCCGCTTGGTTGTGAATTACAAGTCATTTCTGATATTGTTCATTAATGAAGTGCAGACTCCAGTTGCCTTATCCGCTCAGTCCGCCGTCACCTGGGTTGATTCTGTAATTCATAACCTTGTGAGGAAAGCAATGCCGCTCCGGCCGCACCTACCCACTTGGCCTCCGGACTGCGGCTTTCTTCTTCACAGGGGTTGTCATCATTAATGAAGTGCGGACTCCAGTTGCCTTATCCGCTCAGTCCGCCGTCACCTGGGTTGATTCTGTAATTCATAACCTTGTGAGGAAAGCAATGTCGCCTGCGGACTCCAGTTGCCTTATCCGCTCAGTCCGCCGTTTCATGGTTGATTCGATAATTCATAATCTTGTGAGGAAAGCAATGCTGCTCCGGTCGCTTCTACCCGCTTATTATGAATTACAGGTCACTTCTGATGTTGCTGACTGAGGCAGTGCGGACATTGGTTTTCTAATTCGCCTGGTCCGCAGAATTTGTTCGATGCGCACAATGTGCTTGGAAGAAATTCAAGCGCGAATATCTGCGGATGATGACCCTAGTCCATCTAGTTCGCTTATTCATGATATTTGGGTTAGCAGATTATGGTTTTTTCGTTATCTTTGTTCTCGCAAAAGCTGGCAAAAGTTCTGTGAAACGCGGGCTGAGAACTGAACTCATCCAAGTCCGCATCACTCATCTCTTTCCCAAGGAATACATTCTGTTCATATTACAACAAGATTGTGGTAGTGAAATTTCAGCTAGCAAAGATATAAGTGCGACCTCTAAAGTATCAGTAAGAAACAAGCAGAAAATCTCAGAAGATATCAAAAGTATCCTTTTTATATATATTCATTCAAAAATTACATGTCCTGGCGGACTCGCGTAAAATCCGCCCCTCCCCCTTACATTAAAGAAAACCAAAAAATTACAATATATATATCCCTATTCTATCCTCTATTTCTTGTCCGCAGGCTTCTCAGGGCTTGACCCATCCACATCCACTATAGGCGAGTAGCCGCCTGAGTCACTGTTGCTGCTGTCGTCAGAGTGAGAAGCGGCTGAGGGTTCTGTTCGCGAGCTACTCTCACCAGAGCTGGAGTCAGCGGACTGATCCGATTGACCTCCTTGCTGTTGGCTTGAGGCCACTTCCTCGTCAGCAGACTCCTCCTCGTCATCTTCGGCAACCGCTTTTCCCTTATCAGCTTGCTCGAACTCGCGACTTTATCTTTAGCTCCGGGAAGAGCTTCAGGAAGGGAATAGAGTCTACCCAGCCTTCGCGTACCCATCGCTGATAACGCGCTCAAGCGCGACCTCGACGCTTTCTCTTACAAAAGGAAACATGGCCTTTTGAAAGTCTGGGTTGGTTACCTCATATGCGATCTGCAAAAGATTTCAAAATATCAGTCCGTGAAAGATAAGCAAGATTAATGGCGATTAACTAAGCACTTACGGCCTTGTCTTCTTTATATTTATTAACTTTTGCACCAAGTCGCTTATTCCTCTCTTTCAGCGAATCGCTTTCCTTCCTATGCCGCGCATTATCCTTAAGCAGCTCGCGCGTAAGCCTACCTAAGAAATGATTGGTGACGGCAGCGTTCGCACTGGCCTGCGCAGCGAGAAGGGGAGGTCATCGGGGGCCACACCTTGCAGATCGCGGAGGTTTTGCTTCCCGTACAAAGCGGACAGGGCGACGTGGGCATGGCGAGACAGGCGCGGGCTCCTCCAAGAGGGAAGAGCCGTTGATAGGCGGACATACTTTTTCTTCTCATGCCAGTGGATCATGGGGTTGCCCCTCAGATCCTTCTGCTTCTCGCCGAAGCCCGCAATGTCGAAGCTGCCATCAGAAGAATAACCCGCGGCGGGGTCTCCGTCTTCCCTCCTCTTTTTTGCGATTTCTTTTCTCCTTTCCCCTTGCGTAGGAGTCTGTCCGGCAGGCGCAACGGGCAGATTTGCGGGTACCGCCAAGGTCGCTGCAAGAGAAAAAGTTAGCTAAAATTCCTAAGTTGTTGCGGGTACAAACAAAGGTCGCAAGACTTACTCTCTTGGCGGCTAACAGTATATAGCCCAGGCAGCAGCGGGATGTAATAGTCAACATCCAGCCTCGCTCCGTCAAGGAACTTGACGATGGCGGTCTTGGCATCGTTCAGCCGCACGCTCTTGAAGTCAGCGTCTACGCGCAGCTGCGGACTGGTATGAAGGAACCCCAGGTCGCCTTCAAAGATGAGATACCTAGAGGTCCAGTTGTGGATCTTATTCGGCAAGCCCACAACTTTCATTCCCCTACAGTAGAAGTAGATGATGCCTTTGTACTCAGGGTCTCCCGTCGGGGTAATAGAGCGAACAGAGAAAATCTTCCTAAAAACCTTCAAGGAAAATTCAATCCTCTCAGCCCGCAGGTAAGCAATAAAACTGCAGATCGCAACCATACTGTTCGGGGCAAGCTGGCCCGGAACCACCCCATAATGCTCGAAGATCTCCGCGACCTCCCAGAGCAGGGGAAATTTGAACCCGCAGTCAAAATGATCTATTGGAATTGCGAGCTGGGTAGCGGTTGAAAAATTCAGTCGTTCGTGGTGCTCGGGGAGCCGCGCGAGCACGGGCGAGTCCGCCATATGAACTCCCAAGAACGCCTCCAGGTCGGCTTCGGTTAGTCTACTCCTTTTATGATCAGCAGCATGGAAGACGGCTGCGGCTTCAGTACGTGCGGATACCATGTTTTCAGACCGCAAGTCTTCAGCTCCCACTGCTTTCTACACAAACAAAGAATGACAACCCTATTTATATAAAAATCATCTAACATGACAGTCGTCAATCCGCTCAGATCGGAAAGCCAGTCCGCTCAGCTCGCCTCTTCCCTGTTTTCCCTGCAATATCAGATATTTCTCAAGGCTTTGCGGATTCAAAGCCAGTCCGCTCAGCTCGCCTCTTCCCTGTTTTCCCTGCAATATCAGATATTTCTCAAGGCTTTGCGGATTCAAAGCCAGTCCGCTCAGCTCGCCTCTTCCCTGTTTTCCCTGCAATATCAGATATTTCTCAAGGCTTTGCGGATTCAAAGCCAGTCCGCTCAGCTCGCTTCTTCCCTGTTCTCCCTGCAAATAATTGCGAATTCACGGGAAGCCCGCAGGGATCGCAATTTCCTAGTAAACAAGATAAGCGGGCATAAAACACCAGTCCGCATAACTTACATTTCACAACAGGATTATCCGAAAAAATAATAGTATGCGACAAGCAGAGTAATATCACAACACAGATACAATCACACAACGAAGAGTTTCAGCAACAATATTATACAGCAGCTTAAAAAATAATAGAAAGCAAATGTTCAGGCCTTAGCGCCTTCCGCGGTCTCTCTGAGCAGGTCGCACCTCCTCCTCCATTCCAACATGTGCAGCCAGGTCACTTCCTCGCAGGATCTCGCAGTAGAGTTGGGAAACCAGATGGTGCATGTTATTAAAGGTGCGGTGCATATGAGCCATGTCTTTGGCTACCCGCGGAAATGGAATCATTTGAACTGCCAGGGTTGGATCTGCGACCACCGCGGGCTGCCCGCTTGCCGCAGGGGCCGATCCCTCCCCCACAGCAGGCTGAGGCGCTTGCGATCTCACCCCAGCGGCTTCGCTTACTTGCTTCTTTCCTTCCCTCGCCAAAGCCAAATATTTGCCCCTATAATGGCGGACATCTCCGCTCAGACGATTTTTCTCCTTGTTCGCACTTTCCAATGCGGCTGAAAGGCTGGCGACCTCGCTTTCCAGGATCTTTTCCCGCGCTCTGCTTTTCTTTAGTGCAGATCGAAGCTCGCATAACTCTTCTCATTATTCTTCGCTAACAGTACACTGTCTTCTTTAGCAGGCAGCTCCTCCTGTGCGAATTCATCAGCAGTCCGCGCCGCGGCCTCCGTCACATTTGGTGGCGTAGGCACGATCTCGCTGACCTCGACAGAATCGGGCGTGGACTTCTGAACTGCAATAAAGAAAGTGAAGACGCCTCAGTATCCAGGCCGCAATAGCTCCAGAAGAAAAAAGAGAAAGGGGAAAAAGGTTTTTTATCCACTTTTGGTTATCTTCGCGGCGATCTGACGACTATCAAGGATAGGTCGCCTCACGCGCTCCAGATCAAAAGCCTCTAGGCGACGCCTCCATTCACGGCGGACTAGTGCTCTTGTCTCGGCCAGCGATCTGCTCGAGGTAATTATGTCATCAGTTTCTGTAAGGATCTTGACTGGCCGCGACTTTCGAGGAGGGGATTTGTACAACCAAGAGCTCTGAAACCGCTTGGTCGCCGGCTGCAACTTACCAGATCGCATCAGCTCGGCAGCAATCTGAAGATCCTTAGTCCGCTTATCCACCACGAGCTTCTCCGAGGCCGCTTCAACCTTCGCCTTCATTATTGCGAGTTGATCCTCGTTTTTCTTCCTCTCTTCAGCTGGAAAAAAAGAAGAAGGGTCGTCAAGATTTTCTCCTCCAGTTGTGGTATCGGGCTGCAGCACCTCCAGTAGAGAGCGATTTATACTCGCAAGCTGATCATTATCTATAGAGTCGAGTATCTCAGTGGTTGATAAGCTGAGCGTGGAAGGGGGATCACCTTCTGCGAGCAGAGGATCGGGAGTGACGTGATCGTCTTGGACTTCTTTTTCTCGCGGCCTATGCTGCAAGCTCGCAGCTCCAGTCCGCTTGGAGATATTTTTCTCTTTCCTAATTTTCAACTTCTTCTCTACCCGCTCGGCGGCATTACCATCTCTTTTCCTCTTCTTCTTCTCCTCAGGAGTCTTCTCTAAATTGATGACAACCGGCTTGGGTTCGGGAACTGAGTTTGGAGCGACAACTTGCTTTTCGATGGAACTGTTGGTCGCGTTTTCAGCGGACTCCTTATCTCGCTCCTCGGCAACCTTCTCTCCCCTTTCCACTATCGTCTCACCAGCAGGAAGCTTCTCCTCGGTCCTTTGCTGCTGGACTTTCGGCGATGAAACTTCCTTTTCCGTTTCTATCCGCAACATGATGGTCCCAGAAGGAGAGCGATGCACCTCCATGCTGGAGGAGTTCGCAGGGTTTTGGTCAGAAACGGAGGGCGGATTCGGTTTCTCCCGTAGAGGACTTGGGGGAGCACTCGCAGTCTTCACAGTATCGCGGACTGGATCTTGCTTCACCTGGTCTAAACTCTCCCCCTGGTGGCGGGCAGGCGCATCTTTTCGGTGGCTCGATTTCTTAGGCCGAGAACTCGCTTTCGGCTTCTCAATTGGAGCAGCCATGCTGCCAAAGAAGGACCCTAGCCTCACCATGCCGGACTGGAAAGTCGAGACCGCAAGTGGTGAGTAGCGACCCGTCGCGCAGGCAGTTCTGACAGAAGACAGCGCTTCCGGCAGTATTTATAGCACAAATAGCATTAATGATAGTTGCGGACTCAGCGGTTGAGGAAACATTTTCGGAATTTTCCAAAACTCAAAAATATGCGGGGATTATGTTAACCCCAGAATCCGCAACATTTCCAGCTAGGCATCTTACCCTTCCCTCGCTAAACTTAAGTACTCAGTTCGCCCAGCTCGCCAGTGGGCATGGCCCGTCACCTAGGCGGACTCCAGAAATCCGTCCGCTCAGGTCGCCCTCAGTTCACAGCCCTGCTAGATCGGCGAATCAGGCTCAGACCGGCAGGCTCCGAGTCAGGCCGCCCAGGCCGCTCAGGTCGCGGCTAGTCTAAAAGTCACGCGCTCAGTGCGACCAAGGGGGGTCTCCAGCTCGCTGGCCCAGTCCGCCTGTCCCGCGCGGACTGCTTGTTCCTTCTCCTTTTTTGTTTCCCGTCACCGCTGCCCGGCTCTTTTGTACCCCGGGCAGCCGGTTATTTTAGCCCTGCCCGCTTGGGCAGGCCCCCAGCCTATAAATAGGGGGAAGTGGTGCACTCAAAGCACGCTGACTCGAGCCCAGGAGCCCACTTGTTAAAGGCTGCGGACTCGAATCTCTGGCTTTGCGACCTCCGGCTTGCTTTCCCCATTGCTTTCTTTTTCCTTTCTTGTAACCGCATCTTGGCAATAAAAAGCAAGCCCGTCGCAGGAGTGGCATTTAGGCCGCGACGGGCGAAGTCTGGTGTTGCCGTGCTCTACGGCTCTGTTGCTTTTCCGTTCCTTTTCTAGTCCGCCAAGTAGATTGCTGCTCGCAGTTTCTTTTTCCTTTCTCTTCCCCAAGTGCTCGAACGGTTAGCTGGTGGTGCCCGAGTCCGTCGCTTTTCGAGCATCAACACTCACACACACACATTTTTAAGAGAAAGACAAGAAAAACAAAGGGTAAAAAGAGAACAAAAGTGAGGAACTCATATCCATTCCAAGAAAATATAAGGAGAGAAAATCTAACATATTTTATTAAGGCAAAAAGCTGATTACAAAGCTAAAACAAATATAAAAGAGAGAGGGAGAAAATTCTTCTTACATAGCAAGAAGTTCACCCAAGCAGCCCACAAACAACAATATTGGCCCAAAAGTTTGAACCCTTGGACCATACAATGAAGTTCAATTTATAAGCAAAATATTCGGAGGCGACACGCCCTGATCACGGGCGTGACAGGGGAGCGTGTTGTTGGAACCCCAGTTACTATATATAAATCAATTGTAAACTTAAGATCGCTTCTATTATTTTAATTGGTATTAGAGGGTCGTTTCTTTGGTTGTACAGGATAACACCTGAACCAAAACGATCTGATAGATCTTATATTTCTTAAGAGTTTATCATGGCACAAAATGAAGAGTTTTCAAGTACTAGACCTTCTATGTGCAATCTAGATAAGCTTGCACAATGGAAGGAAAGGATTATGCTTTTTATGAACTCTATTGATGAAGTCGTTTACAATTCCATTTTGGTAGGTCCTTATCAAGCAGTGGAAACATCTAGCATCAACTCTGTTTCATCACCTCAATGGACAGAAGACCAGAAAAGGCTAAAGATTACTGATGCACAAGCAATGAAAATTCTTGCACAATCAATATCTGATGACATTTTTCAGGAAATTGTTGAATGTTCATTAACAAAGGACATTGGGACTCCCTCACAGAAATGGTTGTTGGATCAGCAAAAAAGAGAATATTTGATGCTGACACTTGGACTGACTCTGACTCTGAAGCTTCATTTTGTACAACTAAAGATGAAGAAGAGTCTAGAGTAAGAGAATTTGGCCTAATGGAAATAAATGCATCTTGTAGCAACTCCGATGAAGAATCAGAATGTGAATCAGAAGAAGATCAGGTAATCTCTTCTTTTGATTTCACTTCAGAACATTTTTAAGAAGATTTTAAAATCCTATGTAAAGATTTAATTCAATCTGAGAAGAAAATAAAACTTATCAGAGAGAAAGTAAATAATTTATCTTCTGGAAACATAAAACTCAAAGAAGATTTTAAAAATACTTCTGAACAAATAGCCTCATTAGAATCAGTTAAAGGCAAAGAAAAGTTAATAGATTTAGATAAAATAACTGAAGTTTGACCAAATCAAACTAAAAATCTTCAGAAATTTTTTGTTCAATATAATTCGTCGAACCAAGCTCGACGAAAAAAACACTATTCGTTGAACAGAGATCGGCAAATTATGAACAGAGATTCTGATTTTAACTATTAAGGAATTTATTCTCGACGAAATAAATACACTTCGTCGAACCGAGATCGACGATCGTGGAATACAAAAAACAACTATTTTTTAATTGGTATCAGAGCTCGACGAACTGAAGAAGTTTATCCAACTATTTTAAGATCAACAACTATTATCATTCTGCAACTATTTGAAGATCATTCTGGAACATTTTGGAACATTTGGGTATATATCTGATCCTGGCTTTTGGAAAATAACTATTATCATTCTATAAATAGAGCTCGACAAACTCACTGCCAATCGTTGAACTCAGATCGATGAAATTATTTTTCATCGAACTCAAAATTTCGTAACTCAAATTATCATTGTTTTCAAAATTATAATCCAACTCAAAAACTTAAAATCCTTTTACCCAGTTGTTCATCCCTTCTAGGAAATTTCATCTACTAGGTTATAAAAATAAACCTTAATATTCTTTTATATCTAATTATTATGAAAGAGAACGAGGACCCAAGGTAATCTGGGTCCAGAACTCCTAACATCTCTCTTAAGGAAAAGACCTATCTTACCACAAAGGAACAATGGAATTTGATATTAATCAAAAGCAATAGTCTCAGTCAATACAGAGGATACATCAGTAGCTTTATAAGGGGAGATTGTTTATTTTATTTATAATAGGATTGATTAGGAGGATACAATAGTAGCTTTATTTTATTTATACTTTTTAGCACCCTTGTACATCTGCTGAAAAATTATAATTCAGGCAGATTTTTTTTGCTTTATGTTTTGTTTTTGTTCAATAGTATCCTCACCCAAATGAGGGAGATTATTGGAACCCCAATTTTGATTTGGGCTAGGATTACTATTAGGATGTATTAGATTGACCCAAAATGTTTATTCATGGGCCATAGGATTATTTCCAAGTTTGCTCCATCAGAAAAATTCCAGAAAAGTTCAGAATTGAAGTTTAGAAATTTAGCTCAAAGAAAATCTCTGAGCTCAGTTCAACGAAATCTGAGCTTAGCTCAAAGAAAGCTTTAAAACTCAGTTCAACGATTATGCAGTTTACAATCTCTGAGCTCAGCTCGACGAACTCCAAGCTGAGCTCAATGAACTCCGAGCTCAGTTTGAAGAAATCTTTAAAATTAGGTTTGACAATTTCTTTGCAGTATGCAGGCAAAATTATTTACAGTTGGCCAAATTAATTAAGGCTTAATTAAAGGAGATTATATCTATTATATTTAATGTTATATATTCTTATGAATATAGTTGTTTGGAGGTTGCATTAATTATGGATTAAATCAGGACATAATGCAAATTGATTCCCGAAGCAATTACCATTCTCAAGAATTATTCAGCCATTGCAGTAAAAGAAAATTAAAATGTTTGAATTTGGTTCAAGAAATATATATATTATTCTATAGAGACAGAACTACAGAAGGGAAGAACAAGAAGCAGAGAGTGAGAAAAACAAAAATATACAGAGTTCTTCTTCTTCATCTGCTCAGGCTTTCAAGAGACAATAAATATATATCAGTCTACAAGCTTGCAAGAAAGAAACATCACTTTGAAGGCCTACACCCTGAAGCAAAGCTTTCATTCTCTTGAACTATTCTACATCTCAGGGGGATCTTTGACATCATCAAATCCACCAGTCTTCTTTCAGAGCCTTGAGATAGAGAAGACAACATCTCTCTTTCATTCCACTGTGTATAGGGTTATAATGCCCTTCAAAAGTTAAACTTGTGGTTGCAGGGTAGCTGATCAAAAACCTGTGTGTAAGTTTTTGGGCACCTGATCAAAAGCTCAAAAGGGTTGCTAGATCTCCTTTGAAAAATAGATCTTATGGTGGCAGGGCGCCTGATCAAAAACATGTAGTGGATTCCTACCAGGGTGGTAGAAGAGTTGATGTACCTAGGTTATTGGGGAACCACTATAATCCTTGTGTCATCTGGATTGCTTGTTTTGTTTTCTTTACTTTTGTGTTGTGCTTACTCCTTTATATAATATATATATATATCTACTGCAAACTTAAGATCACTTCTACACTTGCACGTGTCATGCTGGCTTGCTGAAGACGGCGAAATTTTGGTGACTGGTCGATTTCTGGAAGCTTCTAGGACGGGGCACGTGTCGGTCACAGGCGTAATAAGGGAGTCACGGGCATATAGGTGGGCGTGACTGGACATTTGGCATTGAACGTCGAGTGGCGATTGACGAACATCGAGTGGAGATCGACGAACGTCGATCGGTATTGACACGGGCGTGTTGCATATTTGGCACGGACATGATTGGTAGTTCGACGAATGGTTACTGGAAGCGTCGAGCTTTGATCAACGAACGTTGAACGACGAACGTCGAGCGGTTGGCACGGGCGTGTCGAACGGGAAACGGGTGTGTACTTTGAGAAATTTGGTTTTTTCTAAAAAAATTCTAGAAAACAAAATAAATCTAAGTTAAAACAATATTTACAAAAAAAAACATTTTATTGAAGAAAAATGACTAAAAATAAAAAAAATGAACTAAAATGACTAAAATAAAGTACGTAAAAATACGAATATATACAACTCATCAAATACCCCCATACTTAAGATTTTGCTATTCCAGAGCAAAAGTTGGAGATGAACTTCTAAGGAATTATAAGAAATCCTAAATTTAGCTACCGCTTGACTTAATTAATAGAGAGATCTAAATAAACATACGGGGTATAAGAGTTAAGTCCTAAAATTTTGAAAATGATTTAAATAGAGGAAATTTTTTACCAAAAGACTTCTTGATGTTATCAAATAGAAGCAAAACTTTGTAATCGTTAGCTTAACAAAAATAGTTTGGAATTATATAAACTTTAGCTTGTGGGAATTTTACGAGAAATAATGCAATTTAAAAATTAAGCACTCAAAATGATTTTAAATTAAGTCTAGAATCATTGAAATTGGATGGGGGGGGGGTTATATGGTTTATGAAGAGGGCTTAAATTTAGAGGTGAGGTAATTTTTTTCTAAAACCTCTAATAATTTTTTTTTGCATTTGGATGTTTTAGGAAAATGAAATCTTATTTTCCTTAACATATAAAATTTTGGAACAACTTCAAATTAACCCAATGTATATGTATATGAGTAATGAATTTTATCCTCTTACTCCGTAACATATAATCTTTATAAATATTTGATGCTTATGTTTAAGGAACGAAATCTTGTTCCCATTAACCAAGGTTCTTTTAGTAGTAACATTTTGTTATCATGACAAGTAAGGCATGATAAATGTGGGGAGTAATGGTTTTTAAGGAAAACTAGATTTTAATAAAAAAATTTGAGAGCAGCCTTTATAAATTGAATGTTCCTGTGTTTCAGAAAACTAGAAGTAAACCTAATTGAATCCTATAGTTGTTTATTTCTAACATAATACACGTGTACTATTTATGATAAATTAGAAGTAGTGGTGAAAACGAGTCCCCTATCTTAAGAATAAAGTATAATAAATTATTTAAAATTTATCCCCATATATTTAAATCTATCAATCTATAATTAATAAACAAATAGTAAACAAAGAATTAATGAAATTCACATATAAATAAACTTGTAACTATATTTTTGGAGAGCAAACTGGGTTAAGAATGGAATATTCGATTTATTTGTTTTTTAATTATTTTGGATTATTAAAGTTATCTTTTTTTGTGTTTTTAATTTATTTCTTTAATATATACATACTAAAATTGCGAAAAAGATATATATATATATTTGAAATATTTTATGTTTGTTTTCTAAATTTTTTTTTATTTTTGAGATTTTAAGCAAATATTTACAAGAGAGGAAAGAAAGAAAATTTTTTTATACAAAGAGGAGGAAGTAAGAAAGAGGTGAGAGAGAAAAGAATATTTACAAAAATATTTACAAAAAATATATATATAAAATATTTACAAACTAAAACTTAATATATTTTTTCGGAAATTTTTTGTTTTGTATATTTTTTCTGAAGATTTTGATGAAAAAAATTTCAATTTTTTTGAAGTTTTCATTTTGTAAATTTTTTTGTGTTTTGTATTTGTTATAGTTTTTGTATTTTAAAATTTTTAAGTGCGAAAAATGGAAGTGCTGAAGGAAAGCATGAAAACACCCCCATACTTAATCCCAACATTGTCCCCAATATTGCAATATAAGTATGTGGAACAAAAATGAAATGAAATGCAATATGTACAAAAATAAAAACGCAAGGTAGGAACTTCCCTGGAACGTGTTTGGGGAGGCCCATTAAAAAACCTTGCATTATTAGAAAAAGTAGGAAATAAAATAAGGAAAGAGAGAAAAAGATTGAAGTGGGGTGCCTCCCATGAGAGCTTTCTTTATAGTCGTGTAGCTTGACTATTATGGCAGGGTTATAATGTTGAGGAAAGTTATGGTTTCGTTAAAACCGATCATTGGATCGCCCACTATGTATGATTTTAACCGATGACCATTTACTTTAAACGAGCCTTTTTCTGGGTGGGAGACAAGTACATTCCCATATGGCCAAATCTCTTCAACTTTGGAGGGGTCGGACCAGCGCGATTTTAGCTTACCTGGAAAAAGTCTAAGACAAGAATTGTAACGAAGGACAAGATCGCACGGAGAAAAAATTTTGGGGTCTTGATTTTTCGATCATGATAGAACATAGAGGCGTTCCTCGGGGAATCTTTAATTTATGTCAGATTAGATGAGCGCTTCCACAGCTGGATTTTCTAAACGGTAGAGGTGATCGACGGCTAAATTTTCCGTGGCCTTCTTATCCTAGATCTCCAAATCAAATTCTTGAAGGAGGAGAACCCATCGAAGAAGGCAGGGCTTGACATCCGTTTTGCCTTATAAATATTTAAGGGTGGAGTTATCGGTGAATAGAATAACTTTAGATAGTATTATATACGAGCAAAACTTATCAAATGCGAAAACGAAGGCTAAGAGTTCCTTTTCCGTTGTCGTGTAGTTTACTTGTGCGGAAGTGAGCATTTTGCTAGCGTAATAAATTGGTTGAAAGTGTTTGTCTATGCGTTGGACAAGGATGGCACCAAAGGCAATATCACTAGCATCACACATAATCTCGAACGAAAGGGACCAATCGGGCGCCACTAAAATGGGTGAATTGATAAGTTTTTGTTTTATGAAATTAAACGCAGACTCGCATTTGCTACTAAAGACAAAGCTAGATTCCTTTTCTACGAGGTGAGTAAGCGGCTTTGTATTTTTGAAAAACTTGAATAAATCGTCTATAAAAGCACTCATGGCTAAAGAAACTCCTAATTTATTTAACGTTAGTTGGCGGCAGAAGTTTTTCTATAATTTCTACCTTGCCTTTATCTACCTCCATCCACTTAATCGAAATCCTATTGTCGAGAACCAAACCTTCTTGAACCATAAAGTTACACTTTTCCCAATTCAAAACGGGATCTGTGTCCTCACATCGTTGGAGGAAACGATCTAGATTACGAAGACAAGCAGGGAAAGAGCATCCAAATACAGAGAAGTCATCCATAAAGACTTCCATGATATCTCCTACAAGCTCGCCAAAGATTGCCAGCATACATCTTTGGAATGTAGCTATCGCATTGCATAGGCCAAATGACATTCTTCGAAATAATAACTCGAAGGCTCCCGGCAATGGCGCCAAAAACTTGATGGACTACGAAGCCGACTCTTATTTATGTGTTGGTTCGATTTGTCGAACGTCGCGGACTGCTGAAAAGTGAGTTTTTATCGAAAGGAGGCAAGTGCACCTATCACATGTAGTACTCAATATTCGGTGGAATATCGAGGTTGTTTTATTTCTCGGGGACGGGTTGATTATTTTTACTCTTTCCGGAGTAACTATTGTTTTATTGAAAATACAGTGGGGATTTAATTAACTAAGACGGATAAAATAAAGGCACGAAAAACGAGTTAGGAAATTCGATGAAGGGTTAATGCTCGGCATCTGCAGACAGCGACTCTACTCGTTCTTCCAAGGCCTCCGGGAATTTTCTTCTACCTTCAACACCGGCCCTTAGCTGTTCAAAATTTGCGGATAGTGCGGCAAAGGCACGCTGTCCTTCATCTTCCCAAGGTCGCTGCCCAGCCTCATCCAGGACGGCCAGAGCGTTCAACCCTCCAGCATCTGCAGCATAAGCAAACAAGTGAACAGATTAGCTCCACCCCGGTGGTAAGATCGACAAGCAGTAATACAGTGAGAATCGGCACCCGAGTGGTAACCGTCTCTAGGCGCTGCATCGACAAGGCGGCCAGGTAAGATAGGTCTTTTTAACCTCTCGGGGTCAACCTTCTTAAGGTATTGGTCGCTCAGAAATCGCTCGATCTGCCTGTTCTTCTCGAGCTCCTCGCGCGACAAGAGAATGTCGTCGGTTTCGGTTATTATGCGGATAGATCTCTTAACCCCAATGGTTACTGGTAAGGTGGTGGAATTTTAATCACTTTGGGACGGGTTTTACCATACCTATCCGCAGAAGCTCTGCTATTGTTCGGCGGTCAACTTCAGCCTGATCTTCGACGGAGAGAATCAGAAGATCGCTGGGCTCTTCTCCGGCGGCTAGTAGCTTATGCTCGGCAAGGATCTGTTCCCGCAGCTTCCTCTTCTCCTCCCCCTCAGATGGGTTCAGATTTCCTGTTTCGGGAATTTCCGATAAGATGACCAAGTCGGAGTTGCCGCCGGAATGTTGGTTGACAATATCCTCCATCTCCTGCAAGAAACCGCAGTTAGCGGGAAAAGTAGAGTTAACCGCGGAGCCATCCTCAGCTTCAAGGAAGCATTCAAGCTGTTTCAGCGCGGTTACCTCATCGGTCTGCCCGGTTACCTCGGCTCAGTTAGTCGCTACCATGACCGCCGAGGGCTTCTTATTTTCTCGCTTCAATTACCGGATTGTTTCCTCTATCCTCTCCTCAGCGGATAGGGTGGACCGGTGTTTCATTTTCTTTGTCGGAATGGCCAAAACGATGTCCAGGTTCTGCTTTAGTTTGTCGGTAGCGGTCTTGGCCGAAGTCTTAGACCTGCTGACGACGTCAGTAAGTTCACCAGCTTCCTGTGCGGGTGTGCGGGTCGAATCCATCTTACCCCCAGTCTCGCTAGGTGGTGTGGAGGTAATATCAACATCAGGTGAAGTCGCGAATGTCACTCCAACTATTTTCTCTCCGACATCTCGGGCGGGTAGCTCAGCATTCTTTCCAGTAACTTTCTCCGCTGCCTCCTCGGCCAGCTTCTTAGTAATCTTCTCGGCAGGCAGTTCTTTGTTTCTATCAACATTCTTCTCGGTCGACCTATCAGGGGTCCGCGCGATTACTTCACCGACTCTGGTATTCGTTGGTTGCCCTTCTCTTGACTGTCGCGGTTTAAGCGAAACCGCGATGGATGTCTTCTTCGGTTATTCCTCGCCGGCTTCGCAACTAGATGTTCCTTCTCGCGAAGGCTTGGTTGCGGCAAGATTTTTTCTATTGACCCTAACCAGAATGCTTTTCCGCTCGGGCATCTCGAAAAGCAGAATTCTAACCGCTAGAGGGGAAAAGCGACCCGTCTCGAGGCAGTTTGGTGAAAACAGCTTCTTCTTCAGCTATACTTATAGCCTCCAGAGCATTTACTGCGTTCACGGTCAAGAGGTTAACACATTTTCGAAATTCTTCAGAATTTAAAAATGTGCGGGGATTATGTTAACACCCTTTTGACCGCTCCAACAGTTTTCCTGAAGACCTAGTGGCAATCCTTTTTCTCAGCCGCTATCCGCCTCCTAGCGAAAGGCCTGTTCATGCCATCTGCCCGCCTTCTCGCAGGTCCTCCCCAACGTAGAAGCCACCCAGGGAGAGCCGATCAGCAGATGTTCTTACCCCGCCTAGCCGTGCGACTAGGAGGTCCTCTTTTTATCTTTCTTCCTCCATCTGGTAACCGCTGCTCGCTTCTCCTGTACCCCGGGCAGCCGGTATTTTTAGCCCTGCCCGTTTGGGCAGGTCCCCGAGCCTATAAATAGGCGTGAACAGTAACTCCTTGGGGACGGAATTCGTATCCCCAATAATGCCGCTTGTGGCAGCGGATTCAAATTTCTCCTTTAGCGGATACCTGTTCGCTCGGGCTCTTCTTTTCTAACCGTTGTAACCGATTTTTCATAGCTAAAAGGAAAGTCCGCTGCAGGAGAGGCATTCAGGCCACGGCGGGCGAACTCTGGTGTTACCGCTGATAGCAGTCCTTTCTCTCTTTTCTCTGTCCGGTCTTATCCTCCATTCCTAGTCGCTAGTAACCGACTGGCCGACAGTTTTCTCCTCCCCTTTCCCCAGTGCTCGAACGGTTAGCTGGTGGTGCCCGTTTCCCTTTCACATTTCGTGCATCAACAGTCGGTTGACTATTTCTACTCTTTCCCTAGAGAGACTTTTATTTAACCGATAATATTTTTGTCGTGTTAATTTAAATTAATGGAGGATATTTATAAAATGCAGAAGATGAAAGCGGAAAATACCGATGAAGAAATAGCGCAACGGCACCGAAGAAATTTTAACGAAAATGACTTTTAATAACTAGAGATCCTAAATTTCAAATTAATTAAAGGGCAGACATGGCCGTGGAGGCTCCAAAATAATGAGCACACCTATCTTTAGGTAATATCACACCTGAACATTAAGACTATTCAACCGAACGTTAGTCCGATGAAGGATTCCTCTTAATGCCCGCATTATGCAAAGAACCCTGCTATTGGGTGGGGAACCAAATCCGGTAGAGTAACGCTTCTCCTCTCTCGAGGGTATGCACGCAACTCTATTTACTCAAGGGTGATCAGTCCATACGCACGGCCTCTCGGCTAGCTAGCGTATGGACAACGGAAATAGAACCCACACATCGATATGTGGTCCTACGCGTCGTATACCCGGGGCAAACCTTAAGTGATTACAATGAGACCTTTAATTATTTAGTGCGATTTTATTTGTCCCAATGCTCTTCGATACTGAGGGCTAAGAACGGTTAACCACTCATCGGAATGAGGACGGCTATTGAAAAGAAAGTGCAAATTGAAATACAAGTCCTACTCAAACGAGTAGGCGGGGAATTTAAGCAGGAAAATAAAGCAGTAAATGAAAGCTGAAAATGAAAGCAGTAAAATTAAATCAGTACAAGTGAAAGTCCTACTCAAACGAGTAGGCGGGAAATGAAAGCGATAAAATGACAAGTCCTACTCAAATGAGTAGGCGGGAAATTGCGAGTCCTACTCAAACGAGTAGGCGGGAAATGAAAGCTGAAAATTCTATCTCATACACAAACACACTCTACTTGAATTAAACACACACACGCACTATACTTGAAATAAAACGCACACACTCTACGGAAATTGGAAAAAACTAACAGCTCCAAAAATTAAAACAACTACTACATTTCTACCGCTAGAATGTGGTAAAAATGCATAAAAAGAGAAAAAAAAATTAAACGAGCAAAAAGTTTTGAAAATAAAAGCGAAAACAAAGTTAGGAAAAATAAAAACGATAACATATTCATTCTTATAACTTTATAAAAACGCATAAAAAGTGAAAATAAAGCAAAAGAGAACGAAAAGTTTTACGATCCTAAAAAGCCTATGTTAAAGAAAATTAAAAACCAACTTTTAAAACATTTTTATAAAATCATAAGAGTGAAAACAAAGTGAAAATAATAAACTAAACCTAAACAAGTAGGATGCAAAAAAAACCTATTACAACGACTAGAAATTAATCTAAAAACCTAAGCTATGAATATTTTGAAAAACAAAAAATAAAAACAAACAATAAAAATCATATTGAGTAGGGCGCACAAATGAATTCCAAGCTATGCAAAGAGAGGAAAACTAACACATTTTATTAAATAAAATAGGAGATTACATGAAAGCAAAAACAAACACTAAGGGTGGGGGGGGGGTGATTCCCTTACATTGCATGAGAAAACATCCAAGCAGCACCTACCCTAAGCAAAGTGGCCAAAAAAGTGGAACAAGTGTTCATACATAAACATTCATTTTATAGACAAAAAAAGTGGGGATCGCCTCTGACAATGTCTCTTGGTCCAGCTGCCTGAACGTAGCAATTTCCCTTCTGGCATTCACAATTTTGTCCACTCGGTGGAACTAAGCCAAAAACTTAGAGGACAAAGCCTCCCATGTGGTAGTGGTCCCAGGGGCAATTTTTTGAAGCCAGGTCTTAGCCCTATCCCTTAGTGAAAATGGGAATAGCTTCAGCTTAACTACTTCAACAGATATTCCAACATATGGGAAGTGCCGCAAATCTCTGAGAACTCCGACAGATGGAGCTTCGGGTCCTCACTCGGCAAACCAGAATACTGCGTATTGTTTTTTATCATATTCATAATTGTGGGCTTTATCTCAAAATGGTTGTTGGCAATGGCTGGTCCGAAGCTTGGATAAACACTTCCCGCAGTCGGTGTAGTGAAATCATGCATCGTCCTAACTCGAGGTTGCACCACCTCCTGTCCCTCAACAACTCTATCACCTTGGCCATTTCCTCCTTGGCCCAAGTCTTCCATTCTAACTTCAGCAGCAGCAGCATGCACGCGAGCTCTCCTCGCTCGTGCGGTCTCAAGATCAACTCCCAAATTTTTCACCCCTATTACCTGGGTTAGGATCAGTCATACAATAAGAAAAATCTATCAAAGCATCAAACACTTGCAATTTTTTCCAAAAAGAAAAATGTACGCAACGGTTGCACTCCCAGGCAATGGCACCAAAAACTTGATACACTCACGAAAAGTGTACCGATCATTGTCAAGTAATTAAGTAGAGGAAATAAATCTCCGGATATCGATCTCTCAAGGAGCACAAGTAGGGAATGTGCTTTCTCTATTTGGAAAAGTGGTTGCAAGCGCAATCGTAACATAAGGGGTTTGGTTTTGGTTTCTAATGCTTAATGCTAATAACACTAATGTGGGTCGTCGTCACCCGCGTCGCTTGGTTGGATTACTATGGAGAGTAGTATGGAGGATGGAAGAAACAGTGAGGGTCACAATCACCTCATCGCAAGGCACGCTCCTAGCAAGCGCTAGAAAGGCTCGATCACAACAAGTGCAGGAAAAATGAACCTTAACAACACAAGCAATGACTAAGACATACCAACATAAAGACATGTTGAATCCTTAAGTAAAACATTGTTCTCAAGCAATAATCCCACTATCACAAGTTTAGAATGAAAGTACAATAAGAAGAGGTGGAGAAATACAACCGAGCGCACGAAGGCTTTCGGAGATTCACCGGCAGATTCAAGGGTTGTCGATCCTTATTTGGGCTCGGTCTTCGGATTTCGTCCGGGATCCAGGAGAGCTGTCACCTCCTCCCTAAAACCCGTCTTCTTCATGTTTGATAACTAGGTTAGTTCTGACCGAAGAACTGCGCAAGTGCAGAAATAAGGAGCTTGGATGGTAGCTTAGAGGTCGGAGAAGATGAAGATGGCCGGAGACGCAACTAATGCAAGCTTTTGGAGGAGAAATGGTGGTATGATCAACCCTCCAAGGAGGAGAGAGAAAATGGCGGCTGGAGGTGAGTTTTCCCTCTCACAGGAGCAGAAATGGTGGGGGGAGCAGAGCTGGATGCTTGGAAAGAAGAAATCTACAACTTAAATAGAAAAGTCAGAAAAAATGGTCGCAGCACGGTTTGGCGCACAACCATGCGCAAACCGTGCGATATTAACTTACAGAATACGTCAGTAGAAGAAGAAGCGTTGACCCGTGCATTTTACTCACGCACGGGCGATTCCTCCAGTGCACTAAGGAAATCCCACGGTAACGACAGACAGGAAATAGCAAGAACAAATAGGAAAACCATGCATTTTACTCGCGCACGGGCGCTTCCGCCCATGCGTGAACAAATCGCACGATTAACAACAGACTGGTGCTGGAAGGAAAGCTACATGAAAACCATGTGTTTCCATCTCGCACGGTTTGACAGAAACCGTGCATGAACAAATCGCACGGGTAGCCACAGACGTTCCCAGAACTGCTGAGTAAAACGCAAGATAGCCTACAGACCGTACGCGAATAAATTCACACACGACCATGCATTTAACACAGAAAATGAAAATGAAACTTAAGACATTGCGACCACCTGCAAAACAATACAACCAACTATACTACCAGCTCCCAACACCAAGAAGCAAACATTCAGCTGCAAGAAAAGTCCATGGGGAGCACCATGTGCTTTCCCCTAGCATATAGAATGTGCAATTGCACACCCATCGGCCAAAATAGTGCACAAAGCTGTTAATGACCAAACGATGCAAATATAACCGATATCCGGTCGAAATGCAGTGCACGAGAGAGAAAACAAGCCCAGATGAGTCCGAAAAACCCTACAAATATCGGACTCATCACTTGTTGGATCCTTAGTTTGGATTTGGGCTACGTTCACTAATTAGGATGAGTTTGACCTGTTAACCCAGAATCCGTGACTAGTTTTCTCCAGCCTCCGTTCTCAGCTAGCCGGCTTATTGTCAGACAAGCCTGGCGGCCTCTTCGTCAGACCGCCGCCAGTTCCAGTCCAGCCATCATCTAAGGGTCGGCCTGTCCTTGCCCAAGCGGCGCGACCTATGTCCCAAGTCGCCGTCAGAGGAGGTCCAGACCAGCCCGCCCAGAGGCCGAGTCCTGCAGCTCGGCAGAAGAAGATCGCCAGGCCGCTCGGCCTGTCTCTTGTCTTTTCTTCTTCTTCTCGATTCCCGTCACCGCTGCCCGATTCTCTTGTACCTCGGCAGCCGGTAATTTTAGCCCTGCCCGTTTGGGCAGGCCCCCAAGCCTATAAATAGGGGGCGGCAGCACACCCAAAGCACGCTGACTGGAGTCCAAGAGCTCACTTGTTGTGGGCTACGGTCTCTAGTTCAATGCCTTGCGGCTTGCTGTCCAACCGGTTTCTTTTCTCTTCTCCTTCTCCTTGTTGTTTTCTCCAAGTGTAACAGATTCGTCTTTTATAAAAGGAAAGCCCGCCGCAGGAGAGGCATTCAGGCCGCGCGGGCGAACTCTGGTGTTGCCGTTGGTAGCGGCCCTTTCTCCCTTTTTTCTATCAGGTCTTATCCGCAATTCCTAGCCACTAGTAACCGACTGGCCGACAGTCTTTTCCCAATACCTTCCCCAGTGCTCGAACGGTTAGCTGGAGGTGCATTTTCGTGCATCAACATGACCCACATTGTATACAGAGAATCAAGTCTATGAGTCCTAAAGTTTAGGCTAGTCATTAAGTTCAACCTTCATGAACCAGCCAGTAGAGGACTTCAGTAGACTCAGACTTAAAAGTTTTTAGAGTTAAAAATTATCAGTTCGAAATTCTTCGAACTTAGCTCGACGAACTCAGAAATTTTTCTCTGAGTTGAGCTCAATGATATTCGAGCTCAGATCGACGATCTCTTCATTCAGACAGATTCTCAGCTCGACGAACTTAGAGCGCAGAATTGACAAGTTATTCTTAGTATACAGTCTGCAGAGCTCAGGTCGACGAACAGGAATTCCTAGGTCGACGAACTTGGAACTCCAGTCGAAAAAATCTATTCAGAGGTCGACGAAATCTTTCCCAAGCCAGAATGAGAAGTTTTCCTTACTTCTGTCCATTATTTATATATCATTTAACAGTAAATCTTTCTCATTGCATTTTATTATGTCTCGAAATGAGTTGAAGTGGAAGCAGTTGCCGCCAATGATGACCGCACCGTGCTGTAATTCTTGCACAAGAACATTTTTACAAGATTTGGAGCCCCATGCTCTATCATCTCGGACGGTGGAAACCATTTCTGCAACCGGCAGTTCTCTAATCTCTTGAAGCGATTGGAGTTCATCATTGGGTCACTTTGGCCTATCACCCACAAACATGTAGACAAGTGGAAGTTTTTAATAGGGAATTAAGAGGATTCTAAAAAAGACTATTCTTGGGAATAGAAGGGATTGGGCAAAGAGAGTAGACGAAGCATTATGGGCATACAGGACCGCTTATAAAACACCTATTTGAATGTCCCCATACCAGCTTGTTTTTGGTAAATCATGTCACCTACCGGTAGAGTTAGAACACAAGGCTCTATTGGCGACTAAACTTATGAATCCGGATCTAACCACAACTGCAAAAGAGAGGTTTGTGAAACTAAATGAACTTCATGAATTCAGGTTACTCGCTTATGAGAACGCGTATAACTACAAGGAGAGAACTAAGCGATGGTATGACCGACATATCGTACCTAAGGATTTCAAGGTCGGAGATAAGGTCCAATTGTACAACTCTCGCTTGAAACTGTTTCCTGGCAAGTTGAAGTCAAGATGGAGCAGACCTTTCATAGTGAGCGGAGTGTCACCGTTTAGAGCGATTGAAGTTAATGGTGAAAATCTAGGGACATTCAAGGTTAATTGACAAAGGCTGAAGCACTACGTTCAATGGGACACAGTAGATACAGACAAGTTATGGATTTTAGAGAACCCTAACGAAGATGTCACTTGAATCATATTCTCAATTATTTAGCTCAAATAATTTGATTTGTAATATAAACTAAATCTTATTTTATTTTTGAGAGCACTTTATAATACAGGTATTCAGTCCACCTTAAGGATGGTAAAGAAAAGGACTCATGGGAGACAACCCAATTTTGCTGCTTTTGAATTGCTTAATTTTGGCGGCTATGAATATATATATATATATATTATATATATATATATATAGTATTTGTGTCGTGCTTGGAGGTAATGTCTTTTTGCAGTGGAGATCATTTGGGGGCGTGGACTTCTTCTGAAAATAACGCCAATCAACTGGTATGCTAAGTTTTGAGCATAGGTGCTTCTTACCCCTAACTCTTAATATTATTTGGAATGTTTTAGTTTTATATGAGTTGTCACATTCAAGTCTTGTGGGAGAGCAAGCTTGTGGTCACTACACGAGCACACATTTTATTACATACCAGTTGTTATTTATTTATTTCAAATCACTGTAGCACGCATTGAATCACCCACATGAGCGTAATCTTATCCATGCACGTGAATCGAGTCAAATGAATTGCTTGCGTGTAAACTTTAAATTGTGGTGCTGGCTTAGGATTTTAAGATAGAGTAGTGCAAAACTCGTGCAGTGCTCCTAATCAAGTATTCATTGTCCGTGTAGAAATAATATATATTTAATTTTTCTTTATGCTCGCAGATTTATACTTTTCTGCAGATGTAAATATTGTTTGTACTACTCAAAAAAAAGTTGAATCTTGTGAAATCAAACGGTAGTGTAGGGATGTGTGTAGTTGTCACTAGACTCATTTTGCTTGAGTTGGGAGGAAGGATCATCTTTCTCGGTGGCTAAGAACTTGCACCAAGCTACTCTCGAAGCATTGGTGCATGGTTAGTCAAGCGTGAGCGTGACATAGGCCATAAATTTGGCTAGTTTGAGCTTTGTTTACCTTGTCCTAACTGCTAAACGTTGCAAGCCAAGTTTGTGCCTACCCCTCCTTTGATTCAGCTCCACCTTCATTCACCAAAGCCTAAAGCCAATCCTCCTATCACACCCAAATCCATAAGATCATGTTAATTTAATATTTTGACGAGGTGTGATGTGTGGAATTCAAGTGATGTGGTGGATGAATTCAAGAATTTCCACGTGCTAAAATTGGGGATTGCAAAGTAAAAAATTAAAGAAAAAAAGAAAAAGGAGAGAATTGAAAAATAAAAAAGTTTATAAGAATTACAATGAGAAATGGAATCCCCATCAGGTTTATCTTGATATTGGTCGGGTTAGGTCATGTACTCACCCGATTTTCAAGCTTAGTCTTGGGGTATGACACACATACAATTGTGAGGGGTTGTAATCGTTTAGCTCATTGTTTGATCGCTTGGGTTGTGTGTAGCCTCAATGTTTATCTTTGACAACCAAACCTTAACCTAAGCCCCATGATTATCTTAAAGCCCTACGGATTCACGCTTGAGACGAGCTAGTACCGTGGAGAGAGTGTGAACAGGCAAGCGTAAGATCACAGACATTGGTGGATTCCTTTGGAGGTGATCCTGAGCCCTAGACTTTGGCAAAGCTCACTTTAGTGACCTGCCTACATTCTTCCTACATATGAACGAAAGATTCTCAAGAATTCCAATTTTGAGTAGATATAAAATTTTTTTACACCTGTCGAAAAGTATAAATTTTGTAGTATAATTAAAAAAATTGTCTATTTTTTTTCTATGCCCATGATATATTTGATTTCTCTCAATACTTTATTCGGAAATTACTAAGCTATCTAACTGTTTTCTAGTCCACGGAGTGATGATTTGCTCGGGACGAGCAAATGTTGAATTCTGGGGGTATGACGAGTCCAAGTTATATGCATATTTTTGGACTCATCTGGGCTAGTTTTCTCGTTGTTGCACTACACTTTATAGCCATATTTGTTCATATTTGTTATTATGTCCATTCCAAGTTAAGTGCACTTTTGGCCCGCTTTCAGTGGGATTTCATAATTATTATTCTTTTGCCCAACTTGATGTTTTACTGTGTATGGAGAATGTTGTACGCCCATCTCGGTGGCTTTGATGTTTTTGCTGCAGGTAAAAAGGTGGTGAGCGTGTTCCAGATTGTTTTGGAAAGTTTTTCGCCTAAGGGCCACTGGTCGTGCGTTTTTACACGTGCATGGTTAGTGGACTCCTTAGCGCATGACAACTGGTCGTTCACAGTCTGTACATCGAATTCACAAATAGTCCAGGAACACTGCACACAATCATTGGACCTATAGCCCACGACCACTGGTCGTGAGCAACTGATCGTGCGCACTATTCTCCACTTTTCAAAGTTCTGTCTGTGGCAATCGCACGACTATTGACATATTCCGCATGACCATCGGTCGTGCGCAACTGCTCGTGCGCGTTACCCGAGTTTTTCTTAAGTACTATCTTTGCTGATCGCATTATCATGGGATCCAGTGCGCACGAACACCGATTGTGCTCCACTGATCGTGCACATATATATTATTTTTTTTTGTCTGCTATAGGTTTCTCTTGTGCAGAGCAGACGATCATCAACCGTCAGTGCGCATGACCACTGGTCGTGCGCTACAAATCGTGCGCTTTGATTTTTTGCAATAGTATTTAAGCCCGTGCTCCATAATTTAGGTCAACTTCTTCCATTTTCCACCCCGTTGTTGCGGGCAATCACCCCCACAGGTCCTCCACTGATCTCAATCCTTCGGGAAGCTTTCTCCGACGATCCAAAGACATCTTCAACAATTCGGAGAGTTTCCAGCCACCAGCAGCTTGCAACAAGACTCTTTTGGTACAACTTATTTGGGCAACGGGAGAAAAGATTGAAAGAAGTAGAGAAGACGGAGGGAGACAAGTGGATTGACAACCCATTTACCTCCGGAAGCAACCCATGGTCCGAGTCAAGAAGTGATAAATAACCCACTGCTCTGACCGAGATTCTCAGCTAGGCTTCCCTCCTATCGGTTTATTCTACCCTCTACTCATTGGGAAGTGTATTCTTAAGCTGGTAATGAACTTGAACTTACTTTTATTTGTCTAGTAGTTAAGTTTGTTTTGTCTAGTTGCATTCTTTGTTATTAGCTGTGTTGCACTCGCCTCCATCCGCTTCTGCTCCACTCGCGCATTAGAATTACACTAGCAAAGGGTAGTGTTGGTAGTTGAAGAGGTGATTGCGACCCTCACTTTCCGCACTTGTTATCATTCCATCCGCTTGCTCTCCGTATGTCCTCCGAATGAAGCACGGCATAACGGCCTGCACTAATTCCATCCACTAAGCGAAGCGGTTCTTACGACCCGCATTAGTTTTCTTTTTTGTTTTGATAGCATTAGGAATCAAAAAACCAAACCCCTTGTGATTTCATTAAACTCTTAGTGATGATCTTCCTACGACTCTATCACGATACCCAACCTGCATTCCTTAGAGATCGACATTCGGGGAAGCTATTCCCAAATTTATTACTTGACAACGACCAGTGCACTTGCTAACGAATCAAGCAACCCCATCAGTTCCCGTAAACTTGTACCTTGTCCCTCCGATAGCGCATTCGAGAAGACGTCTGAGACATAGTTCCCACCCCGCATATCCTGGACAATGAGGGATCCCTCCAGCATCACCCAAAAGGAACCATGCTTCCCTCTACCTTCTTATTCAGCCTCGACCTCCACTTGTACATCACAGGAGTATCACCAATGATCTTCAGCACAAGGCCCCAAGCCTCGTCTCCTCTGAGAGTAGTCACCTCCTAAGCATATGCTTCATTCACCTCTTTGACTCTAGTGGTGTCATCACAGCTAGAAGACCCTTGCTCAATATGAGGGCCTGCGATAAACATGAGACCAAGCTCACTGTGTTTCCTCTGCAATATTGAACTGGTGGGTTGATGACCCTGTTCGACCTACGAAGAGTCTGATCACGGATAACCACCTCAACTGCTCCTGAACTAGCTCCGTTTCCGGGCAAATCCGGAATAATACTCTCCTTGCTTCCTGAACAAGAAGCCACTGTACTGGAACCAGAATCACCTGGAGTAACGTTCCCCCTTCTACCTGAACCAGAAGCCTCCGCTCTTGAACAAGAATTGCTTGGAACATCGATCCCCTTTATTTATGAATAAGAAGCACCTAGAGCAACGCTCCCATTGCTTCCCAACCCAGACGCTTCTTCCCTGAAGCTAGAACAACTTGGAGCTCCTGGTGACACGGGAAGCTCCATCTGAACCTTAGCAGCAGCCTCCTCAAGCCCACCATCTAACCTACTTACCTCTAGCTCCTCATATGGGCTACAACAATACGACATCATCTCATCAAAGATAATGTATCTCAACACGATAAACTTCTTCATTGCAGGATCCATACACCTTCATCTCCTCTTCTGCTCATCATACCCAACAAAGACTAGTTTCGTCATGATATGAAAAGAGGAGCTATCAAATGAAATTGGAAAAAATGCTCAAAAGCGGCTACTAGTGGTGAAAGTTTATAGGTTGGCAGAAAGCACAACCGGAAAAAAAATGACCTAAATCATATTCATGTTTTTAAATTTTTTTAAAACATATATTTGAAAATTTTCAGAAAGCAAGTCCTACATAATAAAAGAAGATTGATGAAATTATCTTAAAAATAGAAATAATAGGTGACTTGGATCGTTCACATCTACTACGCTATTTCAAAAGTTGACCATAACAAAATTATCCAAAAATAAAAAAGAAAATAGTGGATGATGAATTTTTGATAAAGTAAAAAAAAAAGAACGAAAACCATAATGGAAATGCGAGTTTTAGAAAAAAATATTTTACATTAACATGCAATCGTGAATTAGAAACACAACATGGCCAACATTTTACTTGTGAAAATTAATTAAAAATGGGAGATTAGAAATATTATAATTAATTAAGTGTTTATATAAGATTTTGAAAAAAACAAAACAAAAACAAGGGATACTATTGAAATACCAAAATGTCTAAACTATTAAAGTAATAACAAAAAGCATATTTTTTTTATTTTGAAATATTTTCTATTTTTTTGAATTTTAAGATATTCATTTTTTTTAGATTTTGGAAAAAATATTCACAAAAGCAAAATATTCACATATAGCAAAATAGGAGGAAGTCCTCCCCCAAGCTTAAAATAGATATTGTCCTCAATGGAGAAATGAGGTTAGAGATAGAGAGAAAATGAAATTACAGAATTGAAAGTACAAAATTGAAAAATAGGTACTTCCCTAGATTTATTTGCTACGAAAGCTGAGTTTTGTTGTTCCCATATCCTTGCACTTTTGGATCTTCATGAAATGTCTTCTTTGGACTTTGTGATGGATTCAGCAACATTGGAGCAGGCAATCGCAGAAGCTTCAGCCTGTCGGAGCCGTCCAGGGAAAAAATTGTAAAATAAAGAAAACAGAAAAAGATAACTTGGGTTGCCTCCCAAGAGCGCCCTTTGTTTAAAATGTCGTTTGAGCTCGACGCAATAAAATAATAATGTCCAAAATATTTTGTCCAAAATAATAATAATTAAAGTTTTTTAAAAAAAATAAAAGTTTGAAGTTAGAGTTCGTGCAACAGAAATTTAATAATGTTTGGACTGACATCATCATAACTAGAGAAATATAGTTTAAGACGCTTGTTAACCCCAGAATCCGCAACATTTCCAGCTAGGCATCTTGCCCTTCCCTCGCTGAACTCAAGTACTCAGTTCGCCCAGCTCGCCAGTTGACGTGTTGGTCCGTCACCTAGGCGGACTCCAGCTATCAATCCTCTCAGGTCGCCCTCGGTTCCCAGCTCTGCTGGATCGACAACCTCCCATCGACGAGTCAAGCTCAGGCCGGCGAGCTCCGAGTCAGGCCGCCCAGGTCGCTCAGGTCGCAACTAATCTGAAAGGACCGCGCTCGATGCGACCAAGGGAGGTCTCCAGCTCTCTGGCCCAGTCCGCCGGTCCCGCGCGGACTGCTTCTTCTTTCCTTTTTTTTCCCGTCACCGCTGCCGCGGCTCCTTTTGTACCCCGGGCAGTCGGTTATTTTAGCCCTGCCCGTTTGGGCAGGCCCCCCAGCCTATAAATAGGGGGAAGTGGTGCACTCAAAGCACGCTGACTCGAGCCCAGGAGCCACTTGTTAAAGGCTGCGGACTCAAATCTCTGGCTTTGCGATCTCCGGCTTGCTTCCCGCATTGCTTTCCTTTTCCCTTCTTGTAACCGCTTTTTGGCAATTAAAAGCAAGCCCGTCGCAGGAGTGGCATTTAGGCCGCGACGGCAAAGTCCGGTGTTGCCGTGCTCCACGGCTCGGTTGCTTTTCTGTTCCTTTTTCTAGTCCCCAAGTAGACTGCTGCTCGCAGTTTGTTTTCCTCTTTCTTCTTCCCAAGTGCTCGAACGGTTAGCTGGTGGTGCCCGAGTCCGTCGCTTTTCGAGCATCAACAGTTAACACGCGGCCTTCAGATCCGAGCATTTTTTTGAAACCGCGGATAGAAATGTCAGACCGCCGAGGTCGCCGCTCTGACCGCTCCAGCTCCCCCGATGATTCGCTGTGGGAGGCGTTGGAGCAGTCTCCGCTGGGAAGCTGAAGTATCTCGAAGAGAGGCTGACTAGCGGCTCGATACGATCAGCCAAGCCCTGTTAGCATTGACTCAGCGGCTTGCCCCCCAGGTTGTTGAAGAAGTTGCTGAGACACCTGTCCGCCAGACTCTAGTCCGCCGGACCCCGGCTCGTCGCACCCCTCTTCAGCAGTCGCCTGCGACCGCGCCTCCGCTGTTGATGCTCGAAAAGCGACGGACTCGGGCACCACCAGCTAACCGTTCGAGCACTTGGGAAGAGAAAGGAAAAAGAAACTGCGAGCAGCAATCTACTTGGCGGACTAGAAAAGGAACGGAAAAAGCAACAGAGCCGTAGAGCACGGCAACACCAGACTTCGCCCGTCGCGGCCTAAATGCCACTCCTGCGACGGGCTTGCTTTTTATTGCCAAGATGCGGTTACAAGAAAGAAAAAGAAAGCAATGGGGAAAGCAAGCCGGAGGTCGCAAAGCCAGAGATTCGAGTCCGCAGCCTTTAACAAGTGGGCTCCTGGGCTCGAGTCAGCGTGCTTTGAGTGCACCACTTCCCCCTATTTATAGGTTGGGGGCCTGCCCAAGCGGGCAGGGCTAAAATAACCGGCTGCCCGGGTACAAAAGCCGGGCAGCGTGACGGGAAACAAAAAGGAGAAGGAACAAGCAGTCCGCGCGGGACAGGGGGACTGGGCAGCGAGCTGGAGACCCCCCTTGGTCGCACTGAGCGCGTGACTTTAGACTAGCCGCGACCTGAGCGGCCTGGGCGGCCTGACTCGGAGCCTGCCGGTCTGAGCCTGATTCGCCGATCTAGCAGGGCTGTGAACTGAGGGCGACCTGAGCGACGGATTTTCTGGAGTCCGCCTAGGTGACGGACCATGCCCACTGGCGAGCTGGGCGAACTGAGTACTTAAGTTCAGCGAGGGAAGGGTAAGATGCCTAGCTGGAAATGTTGCGGATCTGGGGTTAACATAATCCCCGCACATTTTTGAGTTTTGGAAAATTCCGAAAATGTTTCCTCAACCGCTGAGTCCGCAACTATCATTAATGCTATTTGTGCTATAAATACTGCCGAAAGCGCTGTCTTCTGTCAGAACTGTCTGCGCGACGGGTCGCTACTCACCACTTGCGTCTCGACTTTCCAGTCCGGCATGGCGAGGCTAGGGTCCTTCTTTGGCAGCATGGCTGCTCCAATTGAGAAGCCGAAAGCGAGTTCTCGGCCTAAGAAATCGAGCCACTGAAAAGATGCGCCTCCCGCCACCAGGGGAGAGTTCAGACCAGGTGAAGCAAGATCCAGTCCGCGATACTGTGAAGACTGCGAGTGCTCCCCCAAGTCCTCTACGGGAGAAACCGAATCCGCGCCTCCGTTTCTGACCAAAACCCTGCGAACTCCTCCAGCATGGAGGTGCATCGCTCTCCTTCTGGGACCATCATGTTGCGGATAGAAACGGAAAAGGAAGTTTCATCGCCGAAAGTCCAGCAGCAAAGGACCGAGGAGAACTTCCTGCTGGTGAGACGATAGTGGAAAGGGGAGAGAAGGTTGCCGAGGAGCGAGATAAGGAGTCCGTCTGAAACGCGACCAACAGTTCCATCGAAAAGCAAGTTGTCGCTCCAAACTCAGTTCCCGAACCCAAGCCGTTGTCATCGATTTAGAGAAGACTCCTGAGGAGAAGAAGAAGAGGAAAAGAGATGGTAATGCCGCCGAGCGGGTAGAGAAGAAGTTGAAAATTAGGAAAGAGAAAAATATCTCCAAGCGGACTGGAGCTGCGAGCTTGCAGCATAGGCCGCGAGAAAAAGAAGTCCAAGACGATCTCGTCACTCCCGATCCTCTGCTCGCAGAAGGTGATCCCCCTTCCACGCTCAGCTTATCAACCACTGAGATACTCGACTCTATAGATAATGATCAGCTTGCGAGTATAAATCGCTCTCTACTGGAGGTGCTGCAGCCCGATACCGCAACTGGAGGAGAAAATCTTGACGACCCTTCTTCTTTTTTTCCAGCTGAAGAGAGGAAGAAAAACGAGGATCAACTCGCAATAATGAAGGCGAAGGTTGAAGCGGCCTCGGAGAAGCTCGTGGTGGATAAGCGGACTGAGGATCTTCAGATTGCTGCCGAGCTGATGCGATCTGGTAAGTTGCAGCCGGCGACCAAGCGGTTTCAGAGCTCTTGGTTGTACAAATCCCCTCCTCGAAAGTCGCGTCCAGTCAAGATCCTTACAGAAACTGATGACATAGTTACCTCGAGCAGATCGCTGGCCGAGACAAGAGCACTAGTCCGCCGTGAATGGAGGCGTCGCCTAGAGGCTTTTGATCCGGAGCGCGTGAGGCGACCTATCCTTGATAGTCGTCAGATCGCCGCGAAGATAACCAAAAGTGGATAAAAAACCTTTTTCCCTTTTCTCTTTTTTCTTCTGGAGCTATTGCGGCCTGGATACTGAGGCGTCTTCACTTTCTTTGTTGCAGTTCAAAGTCCACGCCCGATTCTGTCGAGGTCGGCGAGATCGTGCCTATGCCACCAAATGTGACGGAGGCCGCGGTGCGGACTGTTGATGAATTCGCACAGGAGGAGCTGCCTGCTAAAGAAGACAGTGTACTGTTAGCGAAGAATAATGAGGAAGAGTTATGCGAGCTTCGAACTGCACTAAAGAAAAGCAAAGCGCGGGAAAAAATCCTGGAAAGCGAGGTCGCCAGCCTTTCAGCCGCATTGGAAAGTGCGAACAAGGAGAAAAATCGTCTGAGCGGAGATGTCCGCCATTATAGGGGCAAATATTTGGCTTTGGCGAGGGAAGGAAAGAAGCAAGTAAGCGAAGCCGCTGGGGTGAGATCGCAAGCGCCTCAGCCTGCTGTGGGGGAGGGATCGGCCCCTGCGGCAAGCGGGCAGCCCGCGGTGGTCGCAGATCCAACCCTGGCAGTTCAAATGATTCCATTTCCGCGGGTAGCCAAAGACATGGCTCATACGCACCGCACCTTTAATAACATGCACCATCTGGTTTCCCAACTCTACTGCGAGATCCTGCGAGGAAGTGACCTAGCTGCACATGTTGGAATGGAGGAGGAGGTGCGACCTGCTCAGAGAGACCGCGGAAGGCGCTAAGGCCTAAACATTTGCTTTCTATTATTTTTTTAAGCTGCTGTATAATATTGTTGCTGAAACTCTTCGTTGTGTGATTGTATCTGTGTTGTGATATTACTCTGCTTGTCGCATACTATTATTTTTTCGGATAATCCTGTTGTGAAATGTAAGTTATGCGGACTGGTGTTTTATGCCCGCTTATCTTGTTCACTAGGAAATTGCGATCCCTGCGGGCTTCCCGTGAATTCTCAATTATTTGCAGGGAGAACAGGGAAGAAGCGAGCTGAGCGGACTGGCTTTGAATCCGCAAAGCCTTGAGAAATATCTGATATTGCAGGGAAAACAGGGAAGAGGCGAGTTGAGCGGACTGGCTTTGAATCCGCAAAGCCTTGAGAAATATCTGATATTGCAGGGAAAACAGGGAAGAGGCGAGCTGAGTGGACTGGCTTTCCGATCTGAGCGGATTGACGGCTGTCATGTCAGACGATTTTTATATAAATAGGGTTGTCATTCTTTGTTTGTGTAGAAAGCAGTGGGAGCTGAAGACTTGCGGTCTGAAAACATGGTATCCGCACGTACTGAAGCCGCAGCCGCCTCCATGCTGCTGATCATAAAATGAGTAGACTAACCGAAGCCGACCTGGAGCGTTCTTGGGAGTTCATATGGCGGACTCGCCCGTGCTCGCGCGGCTCCCCGAGCACCACGAACGACTGAATTTTTCAACCGCTACCCAGCTCGCAATTCCAATAGATCATTTTGACTGCGGGTTCAAATATCCCCCCTGCTCTGGGAGGTCGCGGAGATCTTCGAGCATTATGGGGTGGTTCCGGCCAGCTTGCCCGAACAGTATGGTTGCGATCTGCAGTTTTATTGCTTACCTGCGGGCTGAGAGGATTGAATTTTCCTTGAAGGTTTTCAGGAAGATTTTCTCTGTTCGCTCTATTACCCCGACGGGAGACCCTGAGTACAAAGGCATCATCTACTTCTATTGTAGGGGAATGAAAGTTGTGGGCTTGCCGAATAAGATCCACACTGGACCTCTAGGTATCTCATCTTTAAGGCGACCTGGGGTTCCTTCATACCAGTCCGCAGCTGCGCGTAGACGCTGACTTCAAGAGCGTGCGGCTGAACGATGCCGAGACCGCCATCGTCAAGTTCCTTGACGGAGCGAGGCTGGATGTTGACTATTACATCCCGCTGCTGCCTGGGCTATATACTGTTAGCCGCCAAGAGAGTAAGTCTTGCGACCTTCGTTTGTACCCGCAACAACTTAGGAAATTTTAGCTAACTTTTTCTCTTGCAGCGACCTTGGGTGCCCGCAAATCTGCCCGTTGCGCCTGCCGGACAGACTCCTACGCAAGGGAAAGGAGAAAAGAAATCGAAAAAAAAGAGGAGAGGAAGACGGAGGACCCGCCGCGGGTTTATTCTTCTGATGGCAGCTTCAACATTGCGGGCTTCGGCGAGAAGCAGAAGGATCTGAGGGCAACCCCATGATCCACTAGCATGAGAAGAAAAAGTATATCCGCCTATCAACGGCTCTTCCCTCTTGGAGGAGCCCGCGCCCGTCTCGCCATGCCCACGTCGCCCTGTCCGCTTGTACGGGAAGCAAAACATCCGCGATCTGCAAGGTGTGTCCCCTGATGACCTCCCCCTTCTCGCTGCGCAGGCCAGTGCGAACGCTGCCGTCACCAATCATTTCTTAGGCAGGCTTACGCGCGAGCTGCTTAGGGACAATGTGCGGCATAGGAAGGAAAGCGATTCGCTGAAAGAAAGAGAGGAATAAGCGACTTGGTGCAAAAGTTAATAAATATAAAGAAGACAAGGCCGTAAGTGATTAGTTAATCGCCATTAATCTTGCTTATCCTTCGCGGACTGATATTTTGAAATCTTTTGCAGATCGCATATGAGGTAACCAACCCAGACTTTCAAAAGGCCATGTTTCCTTTTGTAAGGAAAGCGTCGAGGTCGCGCTTGAGCGCGTTATCAGCGATGGGTACGCGAAGGCTGGGGTAGACTCTATTCCCTTCCTGAAGCTCTTCCCGGAGCTAAAGGATAAAGTCGCCGAGTTCGAGCAAGCTGATAAGGGAAAAGCGGTTGCCGAAGATGACGAGGAGGAGTCTGCTGACGAGGAAGTGGCCTCAAGCAACAGCAAGGAGGTCAATCGGATCAGTCCGCTGACTCCAGCTCTGGTGAGAGTAGCTCGCGAACAGAACCCTCAGCCGCTTCTCACTCTGACGACAGCAGCAACAGTGACTCAGGCGGCTACTCGCCTATAGTGGATGTGGATGGGTCAAGCCCTGAGAAGCCCGCGGACAAGAAACAGAGGAAAGAATAGGATATATATATTGTAATTTTTTGGTTTTCTTTAATGTAAGGGGGAGGGGCGGACTTTACGCGAGTCCGCCAGGACATGTAATTTTTGAATGAATATATATAAAAAGGATACTTTTGATATCTTCTGAGATTTTCTGCTTGTTTCTTACTGATACTTTAGAGGTCGACTTATATCTTTGCTAGCTGAAATTTCACTACCACAATCTTGTTGTAATATGAACAGAATGTATTCCTTGGGAAGAGATGAGTGATGCGGACTTGGATGAGTTCAGTTCTCAGTCCGCGTTTCACAGAACTTTTGCCAGTTTTTGCGAGAACAAAGATAACGAAAAAACCATAATCTGCTAACCCAAATATCATGAATAAGCGAACTGGATGGACTAGGGTCATCATCCGCAGATATTCGCGCTTGAATTTCTTCCAAGCACATTGTGCGCATCGAACAAATTCTGCGGACCAGGCGAATTAGAAAACCAGTGTTCGCACTGCCTCAGTCAGCAACATCAGAAGTGACCTGTAATTCATAATAAGCGGGTAGAAGCGACCGGAGCAGCATTGCTTTCCTCACAAGATTATGAATTATCGAATCAACCATGGAACGGCGGACTGAGCGGATAAGGCAATGGAGTCCGCAAGCGACATTGCTTTCCTCACAAGGTTATGAATTACAGAATCAACCCAGGTGACGGCGGACTGAGCGGATAAGGCAACTGGAGTCCGCACTTCATTAATGAACAATATCAGAAATGACTTGTAATTCACAACCAAGCGGGTAGGTGCGGCCGGAGCGACATTGCTTTCCTCACAAGGTTATGAATTACAGAATCAACCAGGTGATGGCGGACTGAGCGGATAAGGCAACTGGAGTCCGCACTTCATTAATGATGACAACCCCTGTGAAGAAGAAAAGCCGCAGTCCGGAGGCCAAGTGGGTAGGTGCGGCCGGAGCGGCATTGCTTTCCCCACTGGACTTCGGAGTCTGCAGACTCAATAACTTAATTACTGCCCTCTTGCCTGAAGTACAGTCTAAGTCGATCTCTCGGCAGGTACGGCCGGAGCGGCATTGCTTTCCTTTGAGATCGACAAGACGTGGGTCTTCTGCAGGCACTGCTTGAGGGGTACCAAGGAGTGTTCGAGAGTCGCAACCCTAAGATGATCTGGGGGTAGGTGCGGCCGGAGCGGCATTGCTTTCCCCGTGCGATCATCCGGGTTGTAACAATATCCCTTAAGTGGCGTGGTAGAGCTGACCTCCACTTCGCTCCTCCATAATGCAGAAGTGCGGTTAGGTACTAGCCGGGATCCGAAATCCAGTATCCTACCGCACTAGAGTTGGTAGGCTCCCACTACACGGTGCGAAATCTCCCCGCAACACGCGGTCGTCGTGGTGTTATGCTGACACCAACGGTTCTAGGGGAGGTTTTTGCTGGACACGGCGATATCTCCTGGCATCAAGCAACTGTCGGGAGTTGCTCGAGGAGGTAAGAAAGAAGAGGCATTCGAAGAAGTGTTAGTATGAGTATTTAGGCGAGTATCAATTTTGAGAGATTCGTATAACCATAAAATAGAGAGTTTAGAGAGGATCGTTTAGAGTTACCCTTGCTCCATATATTTAACTGTCAACGCTTGAAACACAAAGATACTTGATAAAAGTGTTGCAAGGAATTTTTATTAATAGTGAACCTCTTAAAGAGTTTACACCGGAAGAAAGGAAAAGAAGTTCAGGAAAAGAACCGCTTTAGGTCATCTCCGCTCCATGTGTGCGGCATGTCTTCACCTTCAAACGTTTGTAACCGGTAGGCCCCATTTTGAAGTGCTTCCTTGATAATGAATGGTCCTGCCCAGCTAGGATTAAGCTTCCCAACTGAGCTGGCTCTTGCAGCAGCATCGACCTTTTTAAGAACCAGATCTCCCACTTGAAAGTGTTTGATCCTTACGTTCTTATCGAAGTAACGGGCCATTCTTCTTTTTACTTCCTCCTGCCTGATAGCAGCCTTGTCTCTGACCTCTTCGATATGCTCCAAACTGAACCTCATCTCCTCGCTGTTCAACTCAAGCCAATCCTCCGTGCCTGCCTGGCAAGCAGTACCCTAGGCGACAGAACTTCAAACTCAACAGGAATCAATGCCTCGGACCCGTGAGAAAGCTTGAACTGGGTTTCTCCTGTTGCAGATGAAGGTGTTGTTCTCAGGGTCCAAAGGACTGAGGGAAGTTGATCAGCCCAACTGCCTTTGAGATTTTGAACCTTTTTCTTAAGCAGGTTGAGGATTCGCTTATTAGCTGCTTCTACTTGACCATTGCTTCTGGGATGATGCACCGATGCGAAGCGCAGCTCTGTTCCGATCTGTCTGCAAAAGTCTATCATTTCCGCATTATTGAACTGTGGTCCATTATCGGTGATTATTGCCATAGGGATTCCATGTCGGCAGACTATCTCTCCCCAAATAAAATTCCTCATGACCTGGGTTGTTGTCTTTGCCAATGCTTTAGCCTCAATCCACTTACTGAAGTAGTCGATCATAACTATAATAAAACGCCGCTGCCCACTTGCCATGGGAAAAGGGCCAATGAGATCCATTCCCCAAACAGCAAAGGGCCAAGGGGTTGTAATCGACCTGAGAGATTGAGCTGCTTGATGCTGAAGAGGGGCGAATTTTTGGCATTGAACACATTTTTCTCGCATAGGCCTCAGAGTTTCTTCATTGTAGGCCAGAAGTAACCTTGCCGCAGGATCCTTCTTTCTAATGTTCTTGCTCCCGAATGACTTCCGCACTCGCCAGAATGCACTTCTCGGAGAATGGTGGGAACCTCACTTTCTGAAACACATCTTGCCATTGTGGATAAGAAGGTTTTCCTGTAGAGAATGTCGGATATCAAGTAATAGTGTGCTGCCTTCAACCTGAATTTCTTCTTATTTGACTGACTGATGTAGATTCCCGGTTGACAGGTAGAGAATGAGCGGATCCATCCAAGAGGGACACTGATCGATTTGCATTAGCCCTTCTTCCTCCACCGCTGGGCGGAAAAGTTCAGAAGTTGTCCCTCCTGATGAGAGCCCGTACTTTGCGAGAACGTCGGCCTCCTCATTCTCTGTTCTTGGAATGTGCTCAATAGTAAAACTTTTGAATCTGCCAACCTCAACCTTTACCAGCATAAGGTACCTTTTCAACACTGGCTCCCTGGTCTCGAAGTTGCCAAGAACTTGCGAAGCCATTACCAGTGAATCAGTCTTGATATGGACGTGATCAATTCCAAGCTCTCGTGCAAGCCTCAAGCGGCTAATAAAGCTTCATATTCCGCCTGATTGTTAGTCACTGGAAAATAGAACTTGATGGCCTGCTCAAGTTTGACACCATTCGGGTTTATCAGAACTACTCCTGCACCCGAGGAGTTTCTACCAGAAGCTCCATCCACATAAATGGTCCAAGATAAAGGGGACCTTGCTGCTTGGTCCGAGCTGGATTCTGTCGTATCAATCATGAAATCTGCAAGCACCTGTGCCTTGATAGCTATTCTGGGCACATAGGAAATTTCAAACTCGCTCAGCTCGATTGCCCATTTAGCTTGCCTGCCTGAATGCTCTGGTTTTTCTAACACATTCTTCAAAGGTTGATCAGTAACTACCTGAATTGAATGAGCCTGGAAATACGGACGGAGTCTGCGGGCAGACATAACTAATGCTAAAGCTAGCTTCTCTAGGATGGGATACCTTGCCTCTGCATCCTTCAGGATGTGACTGACATAGTAAACAGGAAACTGCCTCCTGCTTTCTTCGCGAATCAGAACTAACTAACTGCCTCGGGACCAACCCCTAGGTATAGGAATAACGCCTCCCCTGCTCGAGGGCTTTGGAGTAAAGGAGTCGAGGTTAGTTGCTTTTTAATTGCTCAAAAGCCAAGAACACTCTTCTGTCCATTGAAACTTGGACGCTCCCCGAAGAGTCTTAAAGAATGGTGCACTTTTATCTCCAACTCGAGAGATGAACCTCCCGAGTCCTGCCAACCTCCCCCCTAACTGCTGAACCTCTTTGGGTGAGCGGGGAGGGGTCATACCAAGGATGGCTTTAACCTTATCAGGATTGGGGCTAGACCCTCGGGAGTAAGGAGATAGCCGAGAAATTTCCCTTTACTTGCCCCAAAGACGCATTTTAACGGGGTTAAGCTTTATTTTACGCCTTCATAGAGTAGAAAAGGTCTCTACAAGATCTACCAGGTGCTGCGGAAGAGACCTACTCTTAATCAGAAGGTCATCCACATACACCTCGAGGTTTCTACTTTTTTGTTCTTTAAACACTTGGTCCATCATGCGTTGATAGGTTGCGCCAGCATTTTTAAGCCCAAAGGGCATCACAAGATAACAATAGCAACCGTCATTAGTGATGAACGATGTGCAAGGGATATCAGGTTTATGCATTCTTATTTGGTGATAACCAGAGAATGCGTCTAAAAAACTCATAAACGGATACCCTACCGCAGAATCAACTAATAAATCTATCCGAGGCAAGGGGTAGAAATCTTTTGGGCACGCTTTATTTAAACGGGTGAAATCTACACACATACGCCACTTTCCCCAGGTTTCTTAACCATTACAACATTGGAGACCCACTCGGGATACTGAATCTCTTGAATGAAGCGCGCTTTGAGGAGTTTAGCAACCTCCTCTCTGATGGGCTCTGCTAGCTTGACAGCTACATCCCTCTTTTTCTGCTGGACGGCTTGGCAGCTGGATCAACATTGAGATGATGGCAAGCCACGTCGGGATCCACCCCTGGCATGTCCTCCGCTGACCAAGCGAAGACATCCAGATTCTCCAATAGGCAAGATATCAACTCCGCCTTTTGATCTTCTGGCAATTCGGAGTTGATGGAGAGCTTTCTTCCTTCTCCTTCTGCGATGGGGACTTCTTGCGTCACCTGGGCAGGTTCCAGTGTGAGCGCCTTCTCTACTCTCAGCATCCTCCGAAGGAAGGAGTGGCTTCTGCTGCTGCTGGAAAAGCTGGGGGGGAAACCTCAGTCATGTTGACTGTTCGGAGGTAACACTCTCGAGCCTGCCTCGGGTCGCTCCTGACCCTACACTGGCGGCCATCCTTACAGCCTTGATGGCTAGATGGTATGTTGAAATGATGGCGCGATATTTGTTTAAAACGTCTTCCAAAGATGGCATGATAGCTGTCGGCGCATCTACCACTATGAACTGGATTTCTTTGGTCACCCCTCCGAGCGTCACTGTGAGTGACACCTACTTCCCTTTCTATAACTGCGCCTCCCACTCGGTTCAAGCTTATTCCCCTCTACAGGGCTTCTACAATTTAAAGAGGAGATTCACGGAGCTGCCGGTGTCGATGAGGATTCTATCGACCGTGAAGTTTCCGATGGCTGCCTGGACCACGATGGCATCATCGAAGGGGTTGGCGGTTGCAGGAAGGTCCGCAGAGCCAAAGGTGACGACTTCAGAAGGTGGGGCAGAAGAAGTAGAAGCAACCTCAGTTCGCGAAAGCCTTGACAAAGAGGACTTCCGGGTAGATTCAGCCCTGCTCCGCCATGGATGAAAAAGAGTCTTCCAAGGCCCCCTCGTCCACAACATCAATACACTCATTTTGGATGTCAATGAGCCCCAGATGGCCCTCATCCCTTATCTCTATGCACTCCTGGTGAACTTCAGCCACCTCCTTGCCCTTGGAGGTGGAAGGCCTTGAAGAATCATTCTTCCTGCCCAGTTCCTCGAGCTTACCCTCGGCGAGCAACTTCTCAACTAGCTTCTGAAGAGCCTTGCAGTCTTTAGTCAGATGACCTTTCTCCTTGTGAAAATTACAGAACTGAGAGTTGTCTCTGGGCTTCCAATCTCTCTGAGGCCCTTGTCTCTTTTCTTCAACTTTCTTCTGGATTACTTGGGCAACCTCTTCAAAGTCGATGCCTAGATCTGCAAGCTCTTCCATAGGGCTGCTCCCGTGAGGATTTGAAGCTGGCTGGGTTCTCTGAAGAATGGGGAGCGCTTGAAGGGGAACGGCGGGAGCGGCGGCCAACGGCAGTCTCTGATCATGAAACTGTTGATGGCTAAGGAAAGGTTTCTTATGGCGGAGATTGCGCCCCCTCTGAGGTGGAGGGTGGAAATCAGGCCGGGGAGGCTTACTGTGGTACTGATTGTTGGAAGAGGAGTGAGGGACATCCCTTCCTCCAGCTTTAGCTGTCAGGGATGAGATATAGGTAGGATTGGCATTTTCCCCCTCAATAAAGCGATTGGCTATCGCGATGAGCTCCTGATAGGTTGACGGTGCCTTTGTTGTCACTTTGAATTTCAACGGGCCCTCCCGGAGGCCGGTGAATCAGGGCAACTTTATAATAATCGGGGTTCACATTCCATACCCCTTGAATTTCTTTCTGGAATCGATCAACGAATCTTGCCACAGATTCATTGTCTCTTTGCCTAATATCAAAAAGGGCTGCCGGCCCATCCTTTCTCTTCTTAGAGGTTGCGAACCTCAGGAGCAGCTCGCTGCGAAGCTCAGCGAAGGAGGAAATGGTGCCTGGAGGCAACTCGTAAAACCATTCTCTTGCTTGACCATCAAGAGTGGTTACCAGAAGTTTACATTTCAGGGCATCGGAGAGGCTTATCAATGCTACTGCCCCTTCGAATGCCTGCAGGTGGGAGATCGGATCAGTCTCCCCTGAATAAAAAGGGAGACGAGGCTCTCTGAAATTGCTTGGCGCTGACTCCCATCGGATTCGATCGATGAAGGGAGAGGGAGTTTCTGAATCAGTAGAAGGGCGGACTGGAGGATGAAACTCTGCGAGTTCTGCGGACTGCCGATCGACAAAGTCTAGTAGGCGAGCAGGGGTCCCTCGGGCTGCCTCCCTGAAGAAATCCATCAGGGGGGCGAACTGAGCCGCCTGAGGTCGCGGGGGAGCTGCGGACTGAGCTTGGTGGAGAGGCGGAGGCGCAGTCGCAGGTGACTGCTGAAGAGGGGTGCGACGAGCCGGGGTCTGGCGGACTGGAGTCTGGCGGACAGGTGTCTCAGCAACTTCTTCAGCAACCTGGGGAGCAAGTCGCTGAGTCAACGCTAACAGGGCTTGGCTGATCGTATCGAGCCGCTGGTCAGTCTCTCTTCGAGATACTTCGGCTTCCCAGCGGGACTGCTCCAACGCCTCCCACAGCGAATCATCGGGGGAGCTGGAGCGGTCGGAGTAGCGACCTCGGCGGTCTGACATTTCTATCCGCGGTTTCAAGAAACTGCTCGAATCAGAAGGTTGCGTGTTAACTGTTGATGCTCGAAAAGCGACGGACTCGGGCACCACCAGCTAACCGTTCGAGCACTTGGGGAAGAGAAAGGAAAAAGAAATTGCGAGCAGCAATCTACTTGGCGGACTAGAAAAGGAACGGAAAAGCAACAGAGCCGTAGAGCACGGCAACACCAGACTTCGCCCGTCGCGGCCTAAATGCCACTCCTGCGACGGGCTTGCTTTTTATTGCCAAGATGCGGTTACAAGAAAGGAAAAAGAAAGCAATGGGGAAAGCAAACCGGAGGTCGCAAAGCCAGAGATTCGAGTCCGCAGCCTTTAACAAGTGGGCTCCTGGGCTCGAGTCAGCGTGCTTTGAGTGCACCACTTCCCCCTATTTATAGGCTGGGGGCCTGCCCAAGCGGGCAGGGCTAAAATAACCGGCTGCCCGGGGTACAAAAGAGCCGGGCAGTGGTGACGGGAAACAAAAAAGGAGAAGGAACAAGCAGTCCGTGCGGGACAGGCGGACTGGGCCAGCGAGCTGGAGACCCCCCTTGGTCGCACTGAGCGCGTTGACTTTTAGACTAGCCGCGACTCTGAGCGGCCTGGGCGGCCTGACTCGGAGCCTGCCGGTCTGAGCCTGATTCGCGCCGATCTAGCAGGGCTGTGAACTGAGGGCGACCTGAGCGGACGGATTTCTGGAGTCCGCCTAGGTGACGGACCATGCCCACTGGCGAGCTGGGCGAACTGAGTACTTAAGTTCAGCGAGGGAAGGGTAAGATGCCTAGCTGGAAATGTTGCGGATTCTGGGGGTTAACAGCAGTTGTTCGCAGATCACAGGTCGACGAAAGTTGATCTCAGGTCGACGAAAGCTGTTCTCTGGTCGACGAAACTGTAAGACATATTGTTTATTTATTCTTTCCTTTTATGTCTCCTTATTTTTATCTATTATAAGCCCGTTAATTCCCTGGATAATCAATGCACTTATATCTTTGAATCGATCCATTACTGGAAGCATTGATTGCATATATCCTCCATGGAATTAATTTCTTATATCTCGGGACAGACATAGAATAGAATATATGACAACATACTTGTCGTTTTCATTTCCCAGATTTTGGCTATGCATTTATTGCAGGTTTTTGAATTCGACCTTGAGGTAGTTATCAATCTGATCATCTCTCTGCCAGAATCAAGTCAATACAGAAACTCTTTGAGAAAAACAAGAAGTGCAGTGCATACAGTTCTCAGGAAATGAACTGCTCTCAAAGAAGAAGAAAGAACAATAATCACAATCAAGAGTCCTTCTTCACCTTCTTTGTTCTGAAGGATCACAAGTGATAAGAATATTAAAATCAGTCAAAGGATCTCTGAAGATTTGATCATATCGCAAAAGGCCTACTTACCCTTAGCAAAGCTTCAACTCCTGAACCATTCAAGATTTCAGGGGGATCTTTGAAAACACCCCAGGATCAACATAGTCTTCTCATTTTGACTTGAGAAATGAAGACTTCCATCAACCTCTCTTCCCCACCTCTGTATAGGGTTTTAATTCCTTCAAAATTATTCTGGTTGCAAGTCTCCTTCCAAAAGACTTGGGTTTGTTTTTGAGCACCTGATCAAAAGCTCATTGGTGGTAGTCACCTGTTCAAAACCTATAGTGGATTGCTACCTAGGGTGGTAGAAGAGTGGATGTACCCAAGTTTGGGGAACAACTATAAAAATTCTTCTGTTGTTTGTGTGACTGTGATCTTCCTGTGTGCTTGTGCTGTGATATGTTTTGTTGTGTAGCTTAGTTATCTTTTCTCTAGTCCATCTACTGCACTTGTACACTCATACACCTATATCATAGTAACATATTTTATTAAAGACTTCTTATTTCACCAAAAATAAAAAAGATTTTAAAAACTCTATTCACCCCCCCCCCCTCTAGAGTTTGTTAGAGCTTACCCTATCTTTCAATTGGTATCAGAGGAAGGTTAATCACATCAAACAGGCTTACACCTGGATAAATCAAGATCCTCAGGTTAAACTCATAATAAGTCTTACTAGTTTCTCTGATTAGATTTAATTTTCTATATCAAGGCACAAAACAAGGATTATGCCAGCACCAGACCTCAAGTCTACAACTTGCAAAAGTTTGGGATCTGGAAGGCAAGAACCAAGATTTATATGAACTCTATTGATGAGGAAATCTTTAATTCCATCTTGACTGGACCACCAGCTCCAGTGCCCTCTACTTCAACTCTAGTAAATCTCAGTGCAGTGCCTCCTCCAGATAAAGCTGATGCACATAAGAAAGCAAAGATTGTTGATGCCAGAGCTATGAACATACTGGCCCAAACTATGTCAGATTATATATTTCAGAAAGATGATGAATGTACATCTGCCAAAGCCATTTGGGATTCCCTCAACCAAGTGGTAGCAGGCTATGTTGATGAGAGGAATGATAGAAGATCCAACCTCATATCCCAATATGAGAATTTCAGGAAAGATGAAGCAGAATCTGTGGAAGTAATGTACAACAGGCTTAGCGCCATCATCAGTGAGCTCAGAACATTGGACAAGGAAATTACTCTGACTGAGGTCAATGACAAGATCATCATGTGCTTCCCTAGCACTTGGGAATCTTGAATCTGGCCCATCAGAGAAGCCAGAAGCATGGCTAAAATTTCAACAGAATCTCTGCTTGGAATGCTCAAATCCTATGAGCAGTTGATCAAGTCAAGAGAAGATGCAGTTGAACAAAAGGCTTTAACACCTACCAGGAAGGAACAGAACTTAGTATTCAAAGATGGAGAAGAATCTCCCAGCTTGCCATCCAATGAAGATCTGATGGGTCTCTTTGCTAAGAGATTCTATAAAATTGCAAGGAAAGACTTCAGGAGGAAACCCTCAAGGAATGAAGATAAACCCAGGTATGACAAGACCCCTTCTAAAGAGGTTATCTGTTTTGGGTGTAGGAAACCTGGACACTTCACCTCAGAATGCCCAGAAGTCCAAAAGAAAGACATAAGGCGAGAAAAGGATTCAAGAAGACATCAGCACGGCAAGGCCTCCTCCAACAAGTACAAAAAGAAGGAGATGGGCTTTGTAGCTGAAACCTGGAGTGATACTAAAGATGAAACATCCTCCTCCAGTTCTAGTGAGGATGATGTAGAAGAAAAGAAGGCAAGGGAAATTTGCCTTATGGAAATAGATGCTGGAAGCAGCAGATTAGACTCAGAAGAATACGATGATGAAAAATTGCTCTCTAAAGAGGATCAGGTAATTGCTTCTTATGACTTCAATCTAAAGAATTTCAATCTGAAATTAAACTCTTGTGTTTAGACCTAATAGGATCTGAGAAGGAAATCCAACTTCTCAGGGAAAAACTTTTAAAACAAGACAAAATCATTGCTGAAAATGAAAAGTTAACTGAAGAATTAAGCTTAGCCAATCAACAAATAGTTTTTCTGAAATCTGAATTAAGTAAGGCTAAGGAACAAGAAGAATTCTTGAATGGTAGAAGTTTACAACTGTTAGATATAACTAGCATAGTTAATACAAGATCTAATAATAACAAGCTTGGATTAAGAGCCTCATCTAGTGAACCAATCCTAATTCCGAAAAATCAATTATCAAAACCTATTAACTTCATCTCTGAAAATGGTAAGAAAAATATTGAATAGGTAGAGAAGGTTAATGAAGTTCTTAAACAGTTAGACTTAAGAAAACCAATCAGAAAAAGAAAAATATACAACATAACTTTGTTCGACATATTTCGTCGAACTCAGAATGACAAAATGGTATGGTTCGTCGAACTCAGAATGACAAAATGGGTATGGTTCGTCGAACTCAGAATGACGAACCCTGAATGCAAATAATAATGTAAACTATTCTTCGAACTGGGATCGATGAAACCAGTATGGTTCATCGACCAGAGATCAACATTTATGGGGCTCTGAGAATGGACACGTCCATTCTTCGAGCAGAGATCGAAGAACTCAACCCAGATCATCGAGCTCAGATCGACGAACATACTCAAATTTATCAAACTCAGTTCATAACAAGAGTAACCTAAAAACTGATTAATCCTTTAATTCCTTTAGTTTGTGGGTCAGACCTCCTAGAAGGTATCATCCTTTAGGTTATAAGGATCAACCTAAATGTTCATTTATTTCAAGTTTCAATTATGTTAAACAACAAGGACCCAAGGTAATCTGGGTCAAAAACTGCTAATCCTCTTTGCATGTAAAAGAGAACCCTGTCACTCAAAACAAGTGGTGCATGGACAGTGGTTGCTCTAAACATATGACACATTGCAAGAAATGCCTAATCAACTATAAAGCCAAGACTGGACCTAAAGTAATCTTTGGGGACTAAGGATTTGGACTGATAGAAGGCTATAGAGATTTCAATGGTAGAGCTGTCAAATTCAAGAAAGTGACTTATGTAAATGGTATTAAGCATAACCTGATATCAGTAAGCCAACTATGCGATAATGGTTATCAAGTAAGCTTCACTAACTCTTTATGTCTTATTTCTTTAAACAACACAACAGTTTTAACAGGAATTATACAAGGCAACATTTACTTAGTAAATTTTGTATCAGCTAAATCTGAAATTTGCTTATTCAATTCTGTCAGCATTCAAACTAGCTTATGACACAAAAGACTAGGACATGTAAACCATAAAAAGATTGCTAGGTTATCTAAGGAAAATCTTGTTAGTGGTTTACCTTCTGGTCCCTACAAGAAGGAAGGCCTTTGCAGGGCTTATCAACTAGGCAAGCAAACTAAATCTAGTTTCAAATCCATTAATAAGAGTGATTCACCTAGAATTTTGTACTTACTCCATATAGAGCTTTTTGGCCCTATTGCAGTTCAAAGTCTAGTAGGAATGTCTTATACTTTAGTTATTGTAGATGATTTCTCCAGATTCACATGGGGTTTCTTTTTTAGAACTAAGTCAGATACTTTTAAGGTTCTCACAGATTTTCTCAAGAATATACAGATTGAGTACTCTACTCAAGTTACAATGATCAGAAGTGATAATGGAATTGAGTTTGAATCTCTTCTTATGCTAGAGTTCTATGAGAAGGAAGGTATCAGACATTGTTTCTCAGCTCCAAGAACTCCTCAACAAAATGGGGTAGTTGAAAGGAAGAATAGGACACTCATTGAAGATGCATATGCTATATTCACAATAATGACAAGAAACATCTTAGAAAGTTTGAAGCTAAGGTTGCAATGGGAATTTTACTAGGATATTCCCAAGTCAGCATGGCATATAGGGTGCTTAATAAATCAACATTAAAAATTGAGGAATCAATGTATGTGACATTTGATGAATCTAATATGTTTTACAAGGAGAGAGACATCTCTACCAACAATAATCTACAAGTACAAAATTTGTTTGTGAGATTGGATGATCTAAACCTTACCTCAAGGGTTGAATCACATCCCTCTCCACAAGCTATATCAGAAGCTGAAAGTGAAGAAGAGATTGTGGAAGCAGTTCAATTTTCTCCAACAGTTGATACAATTACACAAGAGGAATGAAATCAAATAACTGTCACTGAACTAACTCCACCTAATGATCTTGTCACACTTAGGGATCACCCTAGATCTCAAGTAATTGCAGACATATCAGTAGGAGTGCAGACAAGGCATCAACTCAACCCTAATGTGATGCTAGCCTGTTTTCTCTCTCAAATTGAGCCTCAATTCATATCTGATGCAGAGCAAGATCCAAATTGGATCACTTCAATGCGAGAGGAACTTAACCAGTTTGAGAGGTGTAAAGTTTGGGACATTGTTCCAAGGCCTAGGGGCTATCCATTAATAGGTACTAAGTGGGTATTCAGAAACAAACTTGATGCCCAAGGTGTGATAGTAAGGAACAAGGCTAGGCTTGTTGCTCAAGGATACAAGTAAGAGGAAGGGATTGATTTTGATCAAACCTTTGCTCCAGTTGCCAGACTTGAATCTATAAGGATTTTCTTCGCTTATGCAGCATTGAAAAAGTTTAAAGTTTACCAGAATGATGTGAAAAGTGCATTCCTAAATGGAAAACTCAAAGAAGAGATGTATGTTGAACAAACTCCAAGTTTTATCTCTCCATCTCATCCCTCTTATGTTTTTAAATTGCATAAGGATCTCTATGGATTAAAGCAAGCTCCAAGAGCATGGTATGAGACCTTAGCAAGCTTTCTTTTATAGCATGGTTTTTCAAGAGGCATGGTAGATAGAACCCTTTTTACAAATTTGCATCATGATAAATACTCTTAGTACAAATATATGTGGATGACATAATTTTTGGGAATACTGATCCCAATCTGTGCAAAAGATTTTCTGATTTAATGCACTCAAGGTTTGAGATGAGTAGCATAGGTGAGTTATCATATTTCCTTTGTCTCCAAGTGAAACAAACCCCTGAAGGGATCTTCATCTCTTAGTCTAAATATGCTAAAGAGCTTATTAAGAAGTTTGGGAAGAATGATGCCTATGCCATGAAAACTCTCATGGCTTCCAATGCTGTTGTAGATGCTGATGAATCTAGAAAACCAATTGATCAGACAAGGTATAGGGCCATTGTTGGATCCCTACTGTATTTAACAGCTATTAGACCAGATATTATGTTAGCCACATGTCTTTGTGCTAGGTTCTGGGTGAACCCTAAAGTATCTCACCTTATTCTCTTAAAAGGGATTTTAAGATATATAAAAGGTTATCAAGATCTAGGCCTCTGGTATTTAACAGAATAGGCATTTGTGTTAATTGGATTTTCTAATTCTGATTATGCTCGATGCAGAGTAGACAGGAAGAGCACCTCTGGAACTTGTCAGTTTCTTGGTGACAGACTTGTACCTTTGTTTTGTAGAATGCAAACATCTGTTTCAACATCCACTACTGAAGCTGAATATATGGCTGCAGGAGTTTGCTGTTCATAGATCTTGTGGATACAAAACAAACTATTGGATTATGGTGTAAACTTAAATAATTCAACTATTCTTTGTGATAATACAAGTGCTATTTCATTTGAACAAAATCTAGTATTGCATTCTAGAACCAAGTATATAGACATTTGACATCACATCATTAGAGATTGTGTTGACAAATAAGAGAATAAACTTGAATTTATCTTTACTGATTTGCAAAGAGCAGATATATTCACTAAGCCATTGGAATCATCCAAGCATTTGTTCTTTGTCAATCAGCTTTGTATGATAAATGTTAAGAATTTATTCTAATGCTCTATCTATGGTAAAAGAATTGTTTCTATTCGTCGACCTGAAATCGATGAACTGATAACTATTCTTGAGATTTTTCGTCGACTGAGATCGACGAAATCTCTTGGTGAAGTAATTTTTGTCGAACTGAGATCGACGAACTAACTTCTGAAACCTTTCGTCGACCAAAGATCGACGAAATGTCTTCAAACCATCAGACTGAGTTCGACGAATTGTTTAACTCTAAATTATTTCGTCGACCATAGAACGAAGATTTTTTTTATTTTTCGTGGACCGGAGTTTGTCGTTTCATATTCCGGAAAACATTATATTTAGGTTTTCTTCGACCTCCGTCCCGCGCCTTTAGTTATCTTTTCACTTGATCTTCGTTTTCTCTCTTGCAGGTGCACTCATGGTGATTCTAGCAGGCGCCCTTGCGGCAATGAAGTTTGATACCAGATTCGACGTGGACTTCGACTCTTTCCAGCACTCCGATCCAGTATTCCTCTACATTCTGCAACTGCTGGAAGACCAGCAATTGAAAAATCTGCTGTCCATTAGAATCAAATTACCCAGCATGGAAATCAGAGAATGGCTCTTTACTGCGTCTTCAACCGAGGACAACACAATGACCGGATCAATAGCGGGTACTGCCATCTCTCTCTCTCCCGCTGGATTAACTGAAATCTTTGGATTAGACAATGGAGAAGAAGAATTAGAACTCGATAATGAGTAATATAACATGATGTTAAGTCTGATGGGTTACTTTGGAGATAACCCAAATAAACTGCTGAAGAAGCACCTATCTGCCGAGTTTAAATTTCTCACAGATATTGCTGGGAAAGTCTTGCTGGGCAAGCACACTGCAAATGATTATATAACAATGCATCAATTTCTTGTTATGTGTGCAGTGGTAAAAAAGAGGCAGGTAAATTGGGCATAGATCATCTTTAATCTCATAAAGAAAAGGAATAGTAAGAAGGAAGTAAACTTTGGAAGGATCCTAGGGATCTTCTTGATAGAAAAGGGTGTTGAATCACTGGTCTCCCAGACCACATTCATAAATGTCAGCAAAATGCTCACATGTGCCTTATTTGGCAGGTAAGAGAGGACAATCACAAAGCCCTCTAAGGCTTTATCCTCTGCCATCCAAGCTGCTTAAAGTACAAGGGCTATTCCAGCCACTTCCCACCCTTTTGAAGAGATTCCATCCAACATTATCCCATCCAACATTACTCCAGCCAGTCCTCAATCTCCAACTCTCCAATCTTCATCTCTGTCAGCAACACAACACACCCCAGCTTCAACTCATCTTCATGTCTCTACTCCCCTACCTTTATTATCCCTAATTCATCAATCTCCAACCCGTATTTCCTCCTCTACACCTTCGCCCCAACCTGATACATCCATACCTACACCTCCCCAATCCCCTCTTCCATCTCTTCTTACTGATCTCCCCTCCTTCAATTTATTATCATCTCCACTAAACACTCCCTCTCCTCAACATGACTCCCCTCTAGAAACTTCCATTCCACCTTCACCCCCAGCAACTGCAATTTCACTTAACCAGATACTGCCCCATCATCCACTTCTCCAATCCTGGTTCCATCTCTTTTCTCCCCACTCATCACTCTCCTTATACCCCTACTCAAATCCCTTATAGCTGAGGCTATTTCTCCTCTTGCTGCCTCCATATCATCTCTAGCTGACCAAATCTCTACCCTAATTTCTGCTCCCTCTTCATTTGGGGGCCTGGCTTCAGATCCTACTAAACAAGGCTGGGCGAGATACTTCATGAAGAAGTAGCAGCAGCAGAAGAACAAACTGAATAGGTCATGGACACAGCAGCAGAAGTAGAAGAAGCAAAAGCAGTACAAACAACAGTTGTTCCAGCAGTAGGAACAGAAGCTGCTATGGAAATAGATGTCTTAAATTCTCTTGAATCAGACATGGAGACAGTTGTTTATTGTATAGATATTATAGTGTCAAATACTCAAGAGGTTATTCTTCCAGAAATTTTGCATGGAAGGGTCTATATTATCAATCCCAAAGCAAATCTAGCAGCTTTTCTAAAAATATTTCGATCCTATATTTATTTTACCTTTCCCATTCTATCATCAAGAGCAATAGTGTGCTACACTTCTCCTGTAAGCTCAGAGGTGTTAGACATTGTAAAGAAAAGTTTGACAACTCCTCCATAAATATTGTCTGATCAAAGATCTAGCTCTCCTCGGACATCCTATATCATGGATGATTGCCCTCTCCCAAATCTGGATGACATTATGGCTCAAGAAATTGCCATTGAAACTGAAGCAACTCAGGCTGAAATTGTCCCCACTCTAGTAAATAAAGAAATCCCCAAGGATGTAATAAGCCAGATTGATGATATGTATGACAATCCTAAATCTTCTGTTGATGATGATGATGATGACTCTAATGAGGATCCAAAGAGGAAGAAAATATCCAAGAAAAGAAAAGCTCCTCCTCCTGCTCCAAAACTCAACCCAACAAATGACACTCCCTACTATATTCTGCATAATATAACTCCATATAAGGGTATACCAGCATGGATGTGGCTATCCAAAAATTAATAGAATGAAAGGAATAAAAGAAGCAGATATTCTCCTCCTCCACAAAAATTTAAAAGTGATCCTCCTCCTCCTCCTCCTCCAGCTGTAGGTGCTTCAGGAACCATCTCTCAAAGCTCAGATTCACTTTCCAAGCCTACATTCACCAAAACCTATCATATACAAGGATGACCTTCTCAATCTTCTAGAGATAGTGAGCACCAACACAGACATCAGCTCTCCTCTAGAAGTTCATCCAGTGCTCTACAATTTGCCCCAAAGCCAACATTCTCTCCTCCTTCATATCTGGCAAAGCAAACAGCCCTGAAAGACCTCCAATTCCAACCTATGATCCTGAGATTAGCCCAACAATAAAAATGGCTAGATTCTAAGAATCTGTGGCTCTCTCTCAGATAAGGAAAGCTAGAGAAAAGGGTCAGGATCCTTCTCAATTTTCAACAATATTAAGCTACATGAAAAAGGAATTTGAAAGATATCAATGAAAGTGATGGTAAGATAATTCCTTCACTCTAGAGGGGGGTGAATAGAGTGATTAAAATAATTTTGGTAAATTAAAAATTATTTTAGTAGTGGAAGACTTGATTTAATAAGTGTAGAGTGCTAAGCAGAAACTGAAATAAAACAATTACAAAAGGATTAATTCACAGCACACAGCACAAGAAAGAGCAAGCAATCCAGAAGACACAAGGAGCTATAGTGGTTCCCCAAAACCTGGGTACATCCACTCTTCTACCACCCTTGGTAGGAATCAACTGCAGGATGAGTTGATCAGGTATCCTAGGCACCAATGAGCTTTTGATCAGGTGCTTAAAAACCCAACCAGATTTTTTGATTAGGTGTCTTGCCACCACTGAATTTTGATAAGGTCTTAGGAACCAAAGCTAATATTTTGAAGGGATTTTAAAAACCCATTTACAGGAAAGGAAAAGAAAAAGGGGTGAAGTTGTCTTCTCTGTCAACTATCAAAGAGAAGCACTAGTGGATGAGATGTTGTCAAATCTCCCCCTGAAATGTAGCAGAAGTTCAGGCACTAGAAGCTTTGCAAGGGTTATAGGTCTTCAATGAAATGATTGCTCCAACACTAAATGATTTCAGCAAAAACTGAAATGTTTGTTGTTTGGAGTGTGAATGATGAAGACTTGAGAAAGCTTTTGATCAGCAGGAATCAGAAAGAAAACTTGTTCTGTTTTTTGAGTTATTGATCTCTTTCTCATTCTCTGTATCGCTATGTATGTTTTGAGTATACTGTTATATCTTTTTGTTCTCTCTGAATGATGATAATAAGAACTCTAGTCGTCAAATCTTTATAATAGCTGTTAGCAAAGTCATAAATGCTTTCCTTAATTGACAACTGTCTCTAGAGGAAATAACCTAAGTACATTCCTTATTTGTTTCCTTGAAACTTGCTCCAGATTAATTATAATGGCAAGAAATCTTCTGCAATAAAAGCTCTGATTTGAAATCCTTAACAAGCAGACAAAATCCCAGAAATAGTCGATCTCAAAATGAAATCGTCGATCTGAGCTCAACTATCGTCGAACATAGCTCAGAGATATTGGAATTTGACTTGGATAGAAATCGTCGATCTTAGCTCATAGATCGTCGAACTTGGTTTGACGCCTCGTCGACTTGAGCTTAGAGATCGTCGAACTGAGGTCGATGCTTTGACAGCCTGAACTCATAGATAGTCGAACTGAGTTTGACGCTTCGTCGATCTGAGCTCAACGACTAATTCAATTCTTCTTCTTGGCTTCTGCATCTGAACTAGGAGGTCTTGGGGAAATCATCAATCCTAAGTCCTAAGCCTTAGACCTAACTATTTGACCTTTTCTCTATACAACAAGGTCAAAGCAACAATCCTATTTACATAGTGATCCTGACCCAAATTAGTAATAGGGTGTTCCAACAATCTTCCCCAATTTGGGTTAGGATTACTATTTACATGAGTTATAGAAAACAATAATCAACAGAAATACAGAAACAACATTGCAGAACCACAGATATGATGATATCACAGTAAAAAAAGTAGTTCAGCAGAGATATAATATAGTTTTCAGCTTACATCCAGATTAATGCTTGTCATCAGTTCCTTTACTATAAATGATTTCTTTATTTTGATTTTCTGAGTCTTTCTTTGATCTGAAATCATTAGCAGCACCAAGAGTCCTTTGTATTTTGCTCCTAGGAACTATAGCTTCGGGATGTAGCTGCATGTATTCCTCAGTATCTAAGAAACTCTTGGAGTTATATCTTTTAAGTTCATGTCTTATTTGTTCTGATAGAGTAGATATATTGGATATGTCTTGGCCCTTCTCTCTTGCTTTCTTAATCTGATCTAGAGCAGCCATTTCTTTAATTCTGGCTGTCCAGGAAGCTGGATTGTTCTCTACATCTTCAAAAGGTACTGGTGGCTCATACCTGCTTATGGTGTCAGTAAGAGGAGATTTTCAATGAAAAATTCTTTGAGATTGTAAGGAAAGGGACAAGTAGTTGAGTCAATTGGGCCTTGTCCTTTCCTTTGATAAGATTGCTGTCTGGGCTGTCCTCTTGAATAAACTTGATAGTCTGTTTGATTTCCTCTATACTGTCTTACTCTAGGCTGATTTCCGCTTTGCTGATAACCTATAGATTGAGATCTTCCTTGATAGGTTTGCTGGGGTTGAGAAATGTTGGAATCTTGAGGAGCTGAGACTCCACCAGATCCTATGCTTGGAGAAAGAGGAGGAGGAGGGTGAGAAGTTCCTTTGTCTTACTTTCTTCTCTTCTCCATTGCTTTCAACTGGTTCTTAGAATATTGCATCCAATGCTCAGTAATAGGATAATTGTGCAGAATATAATATGGTATGTCATGATCTGTTATAGCTTTGGTCAATTAAACCCTTTTCATAGCCTTGCTTCTGGATTTCCTCTTCTTTGAAATAGTTGCAGAGGAATCATCTGAGTCAGTCCTAAATTCATCATATGAGTCAGTCCTAAATTCATCATCCTCATAAGAACTCTGACGCTCATCAAACAAAGCATCTATTTCCTTATAAACTGCTTTGTGGTGGAAATAGGAGCATAAGCAGAAAGAGCAGTAGAAGAAATAACAACAACAACACTTGAAACAGCAGTTGAAATAGCAGAAATTGTAGTAACAACAGGAACACCAACTAAAGTAGTAGCTTCAGTAACTCAACAAACCTGATCTTCAACAGCCTCTGAAGAATCAACATCAGCAGCAGCAGCAGCAGACTCAAGAACTACATAATCACTCTCCACAGATTTAACAGAATTTATATACAACTCTATCAGGTTTGGATCACAGTAGGAGAGGGTAACAATAGCCCTGGTTAAATCATTAGCAGGGAGAGGTGTTGGAGGACAACAGCTATAAATTGAATCAAATAAAGATAATAAGGAATGTATATCTACTGTGGTACTGATGGTTGGAGCTGGAGCTAAAGTGGGAACTGAAACTTGTTCTGAAGCTGGACTCTCTGAAATCTGCATATCTGAATCAAAATCCTAATAAGGCAGCACTACATCATAAGGTATCTCCCCCTGCCTAGTTTCAGTGAGAACTGAATCTAGGCCCCCAAAAGAAGGGGTGGCCTGAAGGGAGAAGGAAGAAGAGAGTCTAACAGATAAATCAGTCAGATTCTTGACTAAGGGAGCCAAGGCTGAATCCAGTAAGAGTGTTAGCTTGGGGGCCATCAACTTATACAGTCTATCTACCAGAGGAAGAAGATCTACTTGCTCAATGTTAACTTGAGTAGAGGTAGAGGGGTGTGCTGCAGAGTTGGATGGAATGAATGGTGGGTGAAGAGGTATGGAGGGTTGAGAGATGGGGATGGATGTAATAGATGAAGCTGGGATGGTGACTGTTGGTAGGAAAGAGGAGATGGTAGGTGAAAAAGATGGTTCAGAGATTATGTCATGAAGCATTTGTTGGAATGATGTTGAGGTGGATGGGATGTCTTGAGGTGAAGAGGGGGAATCATCCATGAATAAATCATCTAGCAGATTGAAGGACGGAAGATGGGAGGATTATTCTAAGTTAATAGAGGAGAAGAAAGGTAGAGATTGGAAATCTTCTTGGAAAGTGGCTGGAGGAGGTGAAGAAACTACAGGATGAGAAGAAGGAGGTTAAGATGTAACTAGTTATGAAGATAGAGGAAAGGAAATTGAGGGGGATGACAACACTTCTGTTGGGCCAGTGGATTGTGGAAGAGTGACTGAAACATTCCTTGTGACTAAAGATGTTTGTGCTGCAGGACACCTGCTTGGTTTGACAATCTGCCTCTCCCATTTGCCCAAGAGAGTAGAGGAAAGTCACTTGGAAGCATTGATATGCATTCCATTTGACATTTACAGCTGAGGGCACCTATTCTGTAGGAATAGGCCCAAAATTCTCCCAAAATTCACAAAATTCATATTGATTTTCTTCTTGATCAAATCAAAGAAGATGGCTCCCCAATCCAAGTGCTTCTTATCTACTCTGGCAGCCATTAAACAGAACTGATGTCTTGATATTGTGTCATGAGCTGAATGTTTGGGTAACAACACTTTTCCAACAATGTCTGCTAAGAATCTATACTCCATAGACAGATTTTTCTTTAACAGCTTATTAGGGTTTTCAGAATCGTGACCCATTCGATCCAACATTTCAGTAATATCTACCCTTGATAGGTCTATGCAATTATGTGAAGTGCTTAACCAAAAAATTTCTGTAAGAATGGCCAGGGTTAGGGATACCTTAGTTCCTGAGATGGTGCCAATGACTGTATGTTGATCCAGATTGTGGGCAGTATAGACCCACTCTTTAATTTCATATATTGCGAGTTTGATTCTGGTTGTCATGATGTTCAAAAGTTGTTGCTCCTAAAACAGTTCCAGAATATCCATGAACATTTGATCAGTTCCTTCAAACGAATCCATATCAATGCCAAACCCAGTATCGAACTTCTTGCTGCTAAAACGGTGACTGAAACCAACATGTTTCCTGCAAAACCAAACACGATCAAGTGTAGAGGAGTTTGTGATGCAGCGCCGCTGCTAATTGATGATGACTCGGTTGCCGAGGCGCTTCTACAAAAAGATCTTATACGCCGTGATGACGCTGATGGAAGTGCACGTTACAACCTCCGTCCGCAGCGTGCTAGAAGCGTCATGAAGAATTAACTTTATTTGTCTTATTTTATGAACTCTATTTTATATTTTTGGAATATAAAGTAATCTTATGTTTAAGTGATAATTTTATATTCATTGCATGCTTTTAATTTTTTAATTTGAAAGAATTTTATTTTTGGTGTGCACTTAGCCATTCGGATGGATGAGATTATATCTCCATCATGGAGGGTTAACGCTTGTTGTAAACTCCTATTTAAGGAGGTGCTTATGAGAAATCAAGTAATGAAAAGTTTAAACCTAAAATCCACCTTAGAGAATTTCGGCCAAGAGGAGTTTCTCCAAAGCCGCCGCCCCCTGGCTTGTGGTGTGAAGTCATCGCTCCCTTGCTCCCTCCATCCGTTCGGTGTGACTCTGGCACGGCTTCCCTCGGTGCGACTCCTTGGAAGAAGCTTACAAACCCCTCGGTGTGACGTCGGCAGATCTGTGGAGAGAGTGATTCTCCCACCTTATCTTGTGTGAACATTATGTAACATCCCATTTCCGGCTAGACCCCTAGGAGTCGGTTGGTCGTGATAGAACCCTAGGAAGCCCAAAAACCGAAATAAATCGACCAAGATTTCGGGTTACGGGTTGGTCACGCCCGTGACCGACCCGTCACGCCCGTGACCTGGGGCATGACTCATTCGACGATCGTCGATCTCAGGGAGTCAATCGTCGGGCGCTGAATTTTCAACCCGGCCCTGTCACGCCCGTGACCCAGGTGTCACGCCCGTGACCAAGGGCGTGACCCCTTCAGCGATCGTCGATCTCAGCGCGACGATCGCCGAGCGCGGAAATTACCTCATGACCCTGTCACGCCCGTGACCCGAAATGTCACGCCCGTGACATAGGGCGTGACCATGATCGACGATCGTCAATTTCAGCTCGACGGTCGTCGACCCAGAATTGGTCACACGGGCCTGTCACGCCCGTGACCCCCAATGTCACGCCCGTGACATAGGGCGTGACCGTGATCGACGATCGTCGATTTCAGCTCGACGGTCGTCGACCCAGAATTGGTCACACGGGCCTGTCACGCCCGTGACCCCAAATGTCACGCCCGTAACATAGGGCGTGACCATGTTCGACGATCGTCGATTTCAGCTCGACGATCGTCGAACCCAGAATTGGCTACCCGGGCCTGTCACGCCCGTGACCTATGTGTCACGCCCGTGACAAAGGCCGAAACGTCAGCCAGACTGGAAATTTCGGTAACCGACGTTGTAATCAATTCGAATTATGGGAGGTTACACCAGGAGTATTTATGGGCCGTTTCAGTCCCTAATTAGTTAATAAAATAAGGAAATGAGGTCCAATAGAAAACCGCAACCTGGATCAGCCAATTCATCTTCCACCTTTTCCCCTCCCCTGCATCATAACCGAAACGTTTTTTTTAAAACAGAAATATTAATCGCCATGAATGTTTCAACCCTTCCCCTCCCTCCTTTCATCCCTTTAAAAAGGCCCCTTAGGCTCAAGGATGAAGTTTCCAAGCCCTTACCTGAAGTTTCGAGCCTCCCACTGTGCTGTAGAAGGATTCCGACGACGCCACCACCGCGCCATGACAGTCCAACGTCCGTCTCGCCGTCAAACCATGAATAAGGTCATCCCCTCCCCCTTCTTCTGCGGATAGATCTTAGGAATCGTTAGGAGAGATATCGGGCTCAAAAGAGCCAGATCGGGTGAGCGTATTCGTGGTTTTCCAAAAATTTCAGGGTGGCGGGTTCGCCGGAAACCGCCTCTCCGGCGGCCGTGCCGCCGCCCGACGATAGCCCTCGCCTCAACGGAGGTGATGGTGGTGGTGGCCGGCCAGGGAGATGGCTGGATGGCCGGGAAATAGCTTGGAAAAGCTACAGGAAATTAGGTTTTCAGGCCTCTGGTTCGGGCTGTAGAAGAAGATGAACAGTGCCGTCAAATTAGATTTTTATTTTTTAAACAATTTCTGAATGAAATATCTGTCATGTTAAATAAGTTGGGAAAAATACCTAGAGGCTTCAACAGGAAAACTAATCTACATAGAAAATGTAGCCCTTGGAGTCTACTTTAATTCAAAATTAATTTCACTCGATTTGGAGTCCTGGTTAGACCACAGCACCCTTTTTGGTGAGGTCTATCCAGAGGGCTGCCTTGACCTTAGAAAAATTCCCCACTCCAATCCAATCATCCAAATGACTTGAAATTTGGGGTGTCGTCTAATCTTACATATATCTAAGTGCTATCCAAAAATGAGAATTTTTGGAGAATATTTTTCTATAGTTTTTAGAAAAATTCAATAATCCTAGCCGAATTTAATTAGATAGTTAAATAATTTCCAAACCCTCCCAAATTCTGATGAGTGGTCCCTGGGTTCACCATAAGGTTCTGTATAATTTTTCATCTCATTTGGAGATGGTTTGGATTAGAAATGATCAACCCTAAGTTTTGCCCTCATAAGGGGTCTTAGGTTAAAAGTGCACTTTTGAAATTTGAGTGGTGAGATCACCTCAACAGAGGCTGAGATTTTTACCACTGGCTAGTAATATTCTCTAGCACCCCCTCATGGAGTTTGAGGTGGATCGGGGTAAGTTTGGCCTAAGGACCAAGGCCAAACCCTAAGGATGGATCTTGGTGGTTTGTGAAGGTCATGTGGTCAAATGACCTTGGATTGACCCGAAATTGGGTGAAGAGAACCATAGGGCCAATATAGTTCTCTGGATGAAGTCTTAGTAAATTTGGAGACCGTTGGGATACCTAAAAATCTAACCCTAGTTTAGGGAGCAAAACTTGTAGAGATAGGAAATGACACTAAATCACATCGAAAAGTGATAAGATTTGGGTAGAGTGCATTATAGGGATGGTACAAGCTCTGGATATTTTTTTATGAATTTTATGATCATTATTTTGGATACTGCTTTAATGACTTAGTAGTTGTATGATTTGCTTAGAAAATTTATTATGGAGTACACACTTTCTGGAAATTGATGAAATTTAAGCAGAGAACATTTACTATGGTTTTAAATCTCTGTGAATTTTTATGGGATTTTTGTAAGATTAATTCTAAGGCTTGCTTCATTAAGTATGTTTTACCTTGATTGTTTGATTAAATCTTTAGTGGTGTTTAGCAAGCTAATAAAATTATGTTTCTCTGTACAAAGATTTTTTAAATATCCTCCTACTGATTAGTAATTTTTCTATAATTTTCCTATGAATAATTTCAGTACTTCCTTCATTACGTAGAATTAACGTGATTATACTGGATAAATTATTTAGAGGCTAAATACTTCTTGTAAAATTCTGGAAATTTGTATTTGAGGTTATCTTGCTGTTATTTAATGATCATGATTTTTGGGTAGCCATTACTTAAGAGGATCATGCACTTCATGTTTAAAAGGACCCATGGCCCGTCCTTTGAGAAAATTAAATAAATGTCAGATTAATTAGGAAAATTATAACTTTCTGGATTTAGACAAATTATGATATGGTAGACCTCCAGTAAATATTATAGGAGATTTGGAAGATAATTTGGTGTACCTCCACTTGTGTACCTCATATAGCTTAGGATGGTCTGCATATAGTAAGCCATGGAATTTTGGTAGTTGATGGTTGGTAGGGCAAATTAAGATTGAGTTCATCATTGGAAGTCAGGATAAGTGCAGTGTGAGACTGGTTAGGATAAGGGAGTACGGGAATGACGAAAGATCGTCCATCCCAGGAAGAAGAGGAAGAGTTTTAATACTCTAGGGTTAGAACTAAAGTAACTAAAGAGGATCGGGTTAAGGGAGGTCAACCAATAATAATAAGTGCCTTGCGAAAGGGAACTTCGGGCCGTAATGTCGCCGTCTTGGTTCCTAGTGCCCCTTGAGAGCCCTTTACGGGGTTTACCGGGGGCAGTCCTGGGCTAACGTAAACCATAGGAATAATAAATTAAAAGAGCAACTAGTATAACTAGGGTTGCACGTTTACACTCCCTGATAGCTAGGAAAGTAGAATAATAGGACTTGTTGCCATTCAGACAGTAGCTCTGAAGGTAGATGCACGGACGGGACCGTCCGGGGGGCCGAGGGCTCGAGGGTTGGAGTACAGAACAAAAGTGGTGGGTCATCGGTACTAGGCGATCGATCACACCGACAGCGGTACGTTGACTCGGCGAAAAGCCTAGTGTGTACAGCCAGCACAGCACGCGGATACTCTAGGTTGTGTTCTTCTAGGGGCGTACGGAAGGGCTAGGCCTGGTAGTGTGGTTACCCGCCTAGGAGTGGGGGGCCCGACTCACTGTCTCTGTTTGCCACAACGGAGGTTCCTAGGGGTGAAGCTAGCCTCCCGAACAGGGGGAACTAAAGGTCTGTGCGCATAGAGTCGTGTGCGTGAGTTGCATTTGCATGAATCATGGCATATCATATCACTACACTCATATTTGCATACAACCGACACCCCAACGTATAAATCGGTATGGGACTTTTTATACGATGGGAGCCTTGCAGAAGATCCCTTAACTTATAAGTTTGTATGGGCATTCATATAAGTTAAGGTTACTTACTTATCTACTTGCTTGTTTACTTACTATTCTCTAGCTGCCATTTTATATAAATTGCTACTTATTAATTGCTTTACTTATTACAACATTTAAACCGTTCACCTATTATAACTTGCTAGCATAGGTCCGCTGTCACCTGTTTATTTAGTTTAATCTCCACCTTCATGTCCTTCCCTTTCTTTCTCCCCGCTCGGTACCTAGGAGCTATGGGGGAAGGGGTAGGGGATGATAGGGCTTAGTCTTTATGACTAACGGTTTTCGAACCACAACATTTTAGGTATACCATATGGAAGGGTCACCGCTATTGCAGTTTCTGACAGAGCTGGCCCCGCGACCGTGTTACCATTGTCACCAGCCGGGACACACACGGGTCAAATGCCCCTTGATGGGTGGGACCCCACCAGCTCAGCAGCCAGGAGGCCGAAGACGTAGACGCAGACGTGGATCGCGAGGCGACAACGGCAGGTCGAAAAGGAAGAAGCACCCAGCGATGCAGTACCAGCAGAGTACAGAGTCGGTGGAGTTGGGCCAGTCCAGCTTGGGTGCTCTCGGTTCAGTGACAGTTACGGTGACGCTTAGTTTTAGTTTTGCTTCCGCGAGTGACTTGTAGTGAGGATTACATGTACCAGGCATAAGCCTGTAGTTTCAGTACTCTGATATATTGTGGACACTCCCTTCGTGGAGATTTATTTATATACATGTGATTATTGTGGACTTGCTCTTACTTTATTATGCTACTATTATGCGATCGAAAAGGGCCGGCAGAATTGGCGTTTTGTAGTGGCGACCTTCCTGTGAGTCGGTGCCACCGCAAAGCGGCAATTCTGGGCTAAGACCCCGGGTTTGAAAAAGAAAAAAAAAGGGGGTCTTACACATTATTCCCGATTGGGTAACCTCTTCCCTCTTCTATGATTCATGCTTTTAGTTTGTGGATGTTTTTCACGCATCGTTTTCTCCGTGATTATTAATTTCATCGCTTGCAAAATCTGAAATCGAACTTGTTGTTATTGAACCTCTTGTTAACCAGAACGGGTAGATGCGTCTCGGGAGCGCAACTTGGCCTAGCCTTGATTTGCTCTTCCGATCGGCGCACTTTGTTTGACAACAAGGAGTTGATCTCGACTCGAATTTCGATCGCTCTTGAAAGTTTTTCCGCCGCTCCGAAATATATTATTGCTGCGTTTGAAACATCTTATATTGAAAAGAATAGATTCTTGTGTAGGTGCGATGAGTTGTGTGCTTGTTGGAGAGGTAGGTCTTAAGGACGTTGTGTCGAGTCCGGCTTACGGTGAGTTGTGTGCTTGTTGGAGAGGTAGGTCCTAAGGACGTGGTATCGAGTCCCGGATTTTGGGAGCCAACCGACCCCTTTTCGTTCGCTTTTGGTCGAATCTCTCTCTTTTTATTTCTTGTTCTGTGACGGTTAGGTCTCCGTTAGTGTAAGCACATCCGTATCACGATCACCCTTACATCAATTTGGTATCAGAGGGATGTTGTTTCAACTTCCACGTTGCAAACATCCTCTCTACGTTCTTTGTTGGTCGTTCGAAACTCTAGAAAATCAAAAAATTAATTTCTGTAGTCTGCCAATAACGGGCTAAAATCCTTATTTTTCAGCGAAATTTAAAAAAAAAATTTAACGATCTACGTGTTAGTCGCGTTGGGAGTCTATAAAAATATCTTATTATCAGTATAGCTACAGCCCTAGGAAAAATCATCTTTCAAAGATTTTTCTAAACCTAAATGCGCACTAGGCTAGGATTGGAATATTCGACCCCGTCTACGTCTAGGATGGCTGCGAATGAGCATGGAGATCCCAACACCGAGGCCATAGAAGGGCTGCGTAATGAAATGATTGAGCTTAGGAACTTGTTAACCAAGTTCATACAAAACCATGCTTGGCCACCCCCACCACCCGTTAATGTTGAGTTGCCCCACCGGCGCCAACAAAACTCCGATTCAAATTCTGATGGGGATTCCCCACGAGTGCCCCCTCGAGGCCGTCGCCACGAGCGAGAGTTTGACATTACTAGGGCCGTCAAGATTGATGCTCCCACTTACGACGGCATGGGAGATCCACAAAAAATCCTTAATTGGACGGTGGACATGTAATGTTACTACGACTGGCACCATCTCACGGACCCCCAAAAAGTCCAAGTTACCAGGACGAAGTTAACGGGTCATGCCAAAACTTATTGGTTGAATGAAGAGCATAGGCTAGGAGCTGGGAACGGAGACCCAATTATTGGGTGGGCCGTAATGATTAGCTTGTTTACCGATCAGTACGTCCCCGCATACCATCGGACATAGATGTTCGTTGAGCTTGCCACCCTGCGGCAGGGCTCGAGTTCGGTAGCTGAATATATGGGTGAACTTAAGGACCGTATGGTGCGATGTGACCTGAGGGAGATCCCCGAAGTCACTTTATCTAGATTAAGAAAGGGGCTTCACCCTAATATCCAAAGGAAGCTCTTGCGATATGGGCATACGGATTTGAACACAACTTTCAATGCCGCCTTGGACATTGAAAAACACATAGCCTCTAAGTCTCACTCACGTTACTCTCAAGCGAAGAACAAGTCCACCACTGGGGCATCTTCTTCCACATATCCTGATAAGGGAAAGTTCAAATCCCACGAGTCGAAGTCTGTTATGATCACCGCTCGAAACACTAAGAACCCCGCAAGTGAGCGTGTTCCTATAGGGAAGGTTAGCAAGGCTAACACCACTTGTTACCCTTGCTGCGTTCAAGGACACTATGCCTACGAATGCCCAACAATGACGAAAACTCTTGCCTTATTAGAGCCAGCTACCGACCCTGACGATTTTGAGTACGAGGCCACGGAGGAAAGTGACCCCGAAGGAGTCCCTAGTGACTTGGAGGACAATCACCGACTTATGGTGATGCGTTGTATTTTGACCACTCCTCGTCCCGTAGACGACTTGAAGAGGACGAGAATATTTTCCCCGATCTTTAAAAGTGGCGAAAAGCTATGCAAACTAGTTATTGATGGTGGAAGTTGCGTGAACGCTATTTATGAGAACGTCGTTAAGCATATGTCCTTGACTATTGAGCCGCCCTCGACTCCCTATCAGGTTGCTTGGATTAGTAAGGTTACTATTAAGGTATCCCAACGATGCTTAGTTCCCCTATCATTCAAGTCCTACTCAGATGAGGTCTGGTGCGACGTCCTGCCCATGGACATTTGTTATGTGTTATTAGGCCGCCCCTGGCTCTATGACTGTGATGCGCCAACACATATGAGTTCAAATTTAACGGCAAGACCATCACCTTGAGATCGACTGTGCCAAAAGAACCAATATTGATGGCTAAGGATACCACTGTCCCTGTAGAGAGGAAGGTATTGAGCTTGGTTGGTAGGAAAGAATTTGTGAAGGATCCGTTCATTTAGGGCATGATCTACGCTCTTGTTCTCATGGGTACCAAAACCGATTGTGGCTTGCTAGATGATTTACCCCGAGAGCTACGGGTATTGTTGGAAGAGTTTAGGGACGTTTACCCGGATGATTTGCCATCGTTGTTGCCTCCACTTAGAGATATACAACATGCCATCGACCTTATCCCTGGATCGTCCATACCCAACCAACCCCACTATAGGCTTAATCCCACCGCCCACCAAGAGTTACAAACCAAGATAGAGGATTTACTGCGTAAGGGATTTATTAGGGAGAGTATAAGCACGTGTGCTGTCCTGGCCCTCCTTGCCCCAAAGAGGGATGGCACCTAGCGCATGTGTGTTGATAGCCGGGCTATCAAAAAAATTATAATAAAATTTAGGTTTCCAATCCCGCGATTAGATGACCTCTTGGATGTCCTTTCGGGTGCAACTATCTTCTCAAAGCTAGACTCACAGAGTGGTTACCACCAGATTCAGATCCGAGAGGGGGATGAGTGGAAGACAACGTTCAAATCTAAGGACGGGTTGTATGAGTGGTTAGTGATGCCCTTTGGGTTATCCAATGCCTCTAGCACCTTCTCCCGGATGATGACGCAGATCTTTTGGCCGTATATGGATAAGTTTGTTGTAGTATATTTCGACGACATCTTCGTCTTTATTACCTCCCCCGCCGAACACCTCTCCCACATCAAAGTAATCCTCACCACTTTAAGGAAGGAAACCTTATTTCTAAATCTTAAGAAATGAACATTTTATGTTTCATAGTTTGAATTCTTGGGTTACATAGTTGGTTCTGATGGAATTCGTGTTGACCCCGGAAAGGTTCAAGTGATTAGAGACTGGAACGAGCCCACTAACCTTCGAGAGGTGCGTAGTTTCCACGGGTTAGCTACCTTCTATCATCATTTAATACACGATTTTACTAGCATTATGGCACCCATTACCGACTTCATGAGAAGGGCGAATTCACATGGACGAAATCCGCCACGTTTGCATTCCGTCGTATTAAAGAGCTTATGACCGAAGCCCCGGTGTTGCGTCTCCCCGACTTCACCAAGGTCTTCGAGCTTATGTGTGATGCATCTGGTGTTGGAGTTGGAGGTGTCTTGAGTCAGGAAGGACACTCCATGAGTTATTTTAGTGAGAAGTTGACGGGCGCCAAATTAAACTACTCAAATTATGATAGGGAGTTCTACGCCGTCATTAGATGTCTGCACCATTGGAGGCACTATCACCTCCCTAAGGAGTTTTTGATCCTTTCCGATCATGAAGCGTTGTGGTTCATCAATGGCACGCATAAGATCTGCCCACGTCAAGCTAAGGGGTATCATTCCTACAGGGTTACACTTTCAATCTTAAACACATTAAGGGAGCTGACAACTGAGTCGAGGACTCTCTTAGTCGCTTAACCTTGTTAGTCAACACTATGGAGGTTAATGTGGTAGTATTCGAATGAAACAAAGTTGAGTATGCCATGTTCCCCGATTTCCAGGACGCATATTTGTCAGCCCAAGATAGCTCCCCCACAAACATATCGGCTTTCGTCATTAATGATGGCTATCTATATAGACTTGGAAAGTTATGTATTCCGCAGTCGTCGTTATGCCTCCATATCATCTGGGAATTGCATGGCGGAGGGTTGAGTGGTCATTTTGGTAGGGATAAGACCATTACGTTAGTTGAAGAAAAATTCTATTGGCAAAAACTTAAGGCAATGGTGGGACGAGTGGTGAGTAGTTTCCGTACTTGTTAGGTATCCAAGGGCACCAAAACCAACGTCGGTTTATATACGCCGTTGTCTATTCCTTCCACCCCATGGGAAGATGTGAGCATGGACTTTGTCTTAGGCCTACCCACTACCTTACGACTTCACGACTCTATTTTTGTAGTTTTGGATGGGTTCTCCAAAATGGCATATTTTATCCCGTGCATCAGAATTAACGATGCGTCTTATATCGCAAAATTATATTTTAAAGAAGTAGTTAGTCACCGGGGAGTGCCGAAGACAATAGTCTCGGATCGAGATGTTAAGTACACGAGTCATTTCTGGAAGACACTTTGGGTCTTAATGGGTACCAAGTTATTGTTTTCATCTACCTATCACCCCCAAACTGATGGGTAGACGGAGGTGGTTAATCGTAGCTTAGGTAGCCTTCTTAGATGCCTAGTGAGCCATCACAAAGGCATGTGGGATCTTATTCTGCCCCACGCCCAGTTGGCTTATAATAATTCCAAAAATCGGTCTACTGGTCTGTCACCAAACGAGATTGTTCACGGGTACATGGCACCTGTGCCTATTGACATGGTGTCGTTGCCCCCAACATACAAGACAAGTCAGTTTGCACAATCCTTTGCCCAACATATTCATGACTTACATGCACGTATACGAGCTTCCTTGACTGCTCAATACCAGTCTTATCAGACGCACGCTAATTCACATAGGAGGGTGTCACACTTTAAAGTTGGCGATTTGGTCCTAGTCCGATTAGTTCCTTAACGCTTGCCATCTGGAACCGTTAAGAAGTTGGCACCGAAGAGCGCAGGCCATTTTCAGATTATCAAGAAACTAGGTGACAACGCTTTTGTTTTTTATTTGCTAGCTGATTGGGGTATCTCCCCTATTTTTATTGTCTCGGATTTGACGTTGTTTGTTTTACCTCCACCTGAGTTGATTTCGCTATCGTCTTCTCCCTCCACTAAAAATTCTGATGGGTTTTGGAGTGGTAGTTCGGATGATCTCTCTCCATCGGTCCACGCAGGTATAACATCGGATGGTACATTGCCTTCTTTTATTCCACAACTAAAAACATCAAGTACAAAAAAAATCAATAGATTTTTCAACATAACATGCTTCATCTAATTAGGAACTCTACATGAGTCAACATATTACTGGCAAAACATTGCCAAAATGAAAATTAGAAAAATTTATTCAGCTAAACAAATGCATAAATTATTAAAAACAAGAAAATACTTCGTTGTGCGGAACTAAAGACTAAGCAAAATTTTAATTCAAATTACTCAAGGTTTTATATTATTTTCTTTCAAAATTTTCTAAAATAAGGAAAGGACATAAATGAGGAAAGACTCCCCCATACTGAAAAGTAAACATTCTCCCCAATGTTTAAAGTTAAGTATGAAGAGGAAAAAGAGGGGAGTGGCGGGGGGTTGAAAGCGGGTAGGGGGTTAAATGACTTCCCTTCTAACGAAGGAGGGGAAGACCGCAACTGAAACCCTGTAGAAATTTGTTAATATAAAAAAATTAATAATATTAATAAGGATAACCATGGGGTGCCTCCCACAAGCGCTTTTTTTAAGGTCGCGAGCTTGACCCTCATCACAGCGAAGGATTATAAATTGGCGAGCGTGAGGGCTTCGATTTTCCCTCCCACTGGATCGCCTGCAAGGTAAAGCTTTGAATGATGACCGTTGACTTTAAACGAGCTTGTTTCTGGTAAGGAGATAAGAACAATCCCATAGGGACCAAACCTCTTTAACTTCAAAGGGGTTAGGCCATCGAGAATTAAGTTTTCCCGGAAAAAGCCGCATGCGTGAATTAAAAAGAAGCACAAGATCACCCTACTTAAAACTTTTAGGGTGTTTTAGACGTTGATCGGGATAAGGCTTAACTTTTTCTTTATAAAGAAAATTACTTTCATATTCATTCGCTCGCCACTCATCTAACTCATTCAATTGAAATTTTTGTAACTCATTAGTAGATAATGTTGGGTCATGTTTTAAAAATTTTAGTGCCCAATAGGCACGGTGCTCTAACTCAATAGGAAGATGACAAGCTTTTCCATAAAATAGGCGATATGGCGTACAACCAATGGCAGTTTTATACATTGTACGATAAGCCCAAAATGCATCATCTAACTTGAGCAACCATTCATTTCAATTTGTAGAAACAATTTTTTCCAAGATTCTTTCTAACTCCCTATTGATGACTTCCACTTGACCGTTAGCCTGGGGGTGATAAGCAGTGGATTGTTTGTGTGTAACAACATAACGTGTGAGTAATTATTTTAGTTGGGCGTTTCAAAAGTGTGACTCCCTATCGCTAATCAAGGCTCATGGAGTGCCAAATCTAGAAAATAACTTTTTAAAAAATCCTAAGACCACCCTAACATCATTTTTAGGAAAACTTTGGGCTTCTGCCCACCTTGAGACATATTCTACCGCAACTAGAATGTAGCGGTTGCTGAATGAAGAGGGAAAAGGTCATATAAAATCTATTCCCCAAAGATCAAACAGTTGGCATTCTAAGAAATAACATTGTGCATTTCACAGGTGTCAGAGATATTACCTATTCGTTGGCAAGCGTCACAAGAACTTACAAATTGGTGTGCGTCCTTGAAAATTGTTAGCCAATATAATCCTTCTTCTAGAGCCTTCCTTGCAGTGCGTCTTGCTTGGTAGTGACCTCCAGTTGGTCATTCATGGTAGTGCTTAAGGATTTGTAGTCCTTCTTCTTGGGAGACACACCTACTTACCACTTGGTCTACACAATTCCCAAAGGGAAACAGTCTTCCCAAAAGTAAAATTTCAAATCAGAGAAGAATTTCATCTTCTGTTTAGTTGAAAAAGTCTCAGGGATTACCTTTCCTATAAGATAATTAGCAAAGTTTGGGCTCCCTGGGGTATGGAGAGAATTTACCTTGACTCAAGATAGAAGGTGCTCTTCAGGAAATGCATCATCAATTTTGTCATCAACAGCTTCAACATCCTGGCTCTCAAGTCAGGATAAGTTATCAGCAACTAGGTTCTCTACGCCCTTTTTTATCTTTGATCTCCACATCGAATTCTTAGAGGAGCAGAAACCACTTGATTAACAGTGGCTTTGCGTCGGACTTGGCAAACAAATAATGAAGTGCAGAGTGATCCGCTTGAGTAGAGTTCAAAGTTTTACTCACATAATAAATATAATGAAAATGTCTGTTAATACAGTGTCCTAAAATAGAACTAACCTCATAGTTACTAGCCTCACACATAAGTTTGAACGGCAAACCCCAATCAGGAGTGACTAAACTAGGCTAATTAATAAGTTTATCCTTAGTAACAGAGAACGGAGAAAGACAGTCAGAATCAAAAGTAAAAGGAACATCCATTTCCAGCAAATGAGTTAGTGGCTTAGAGATTTTAGAAAAGTCTTTAATAAAACAGTGATAAAATCTAGCATGAACAAGAAAACTTCTAATCGCTTTAATCGTAGTTGACGGAGATAATTAATCAATTATATCGATTTTTGCTCGATCTCCTTCGATTCCTTTACTAGAAATTTTGTGTCCGAGAACTAACCCTTCCTTGACCATAAAATGACATTTTTCCCATTTTAGGACAAGGTTAGTCTCATCACACCTTTTTAAAACTTTTTTAAATTATTTATACAAAAATCAAAATTATCTCAAACAATCGATATGTCGTTCATGAAAATTTTCATAATATCACCTACAAATTCATCAAAAATAGCTATCATACACATTTGGAATGTATCTGGCGCATTACATAGACCGAAGGGCATTCGATTATAAGCGAATGTTCCAAATGGACACGTGAAAGCGGTTTTCTCTTGGTATTCGTGTGCGATGGTTATTTGAAAATAACCTGATAGACCGTCGAGAAAGCAGTAAAAATCGTGTATAGAAAGAAATTCTAAAATTTGATCCATAAACGGGAGAGAAAAGTGATTTTTCCTAGTGGCGTTCTTTAGTTTTCTATATTCTATACACCTATGCTAACCCGTTACAGTTTGAGTAGGAATTAGTTCATTATGATCATTAAAAACTACCATTACCCCGCCTTTTTTGGCACTACTTGAATTGGACTAACCCACAAGCTATCAGAAATGGGATAGATAATTCATGCGTCGAACAATTTAATAACCTCTACCTTAACTAATTATTTCATGTTTGAATTAAGATGGCATTGGGGTGGAATGGAACGATGTGAGTTTTCTTCCAAAAATACTTTATGCGTACAAAAACGTGGACTAATATGGCAGATATCCGAGATTTTCTAAGCGATGGCATTACAGTGTTCTTTTAAAACTTTAATCAATTGTTCGCTTTAGCAATCCGAAAGAGAAGAAGAAATAATAACTGGAAGTTACGAATAAGCTTCCAAGAAAGCGTCTTTTAAGTGATCGGGTATTTGTTTTAATTCGAGTTTGGGAGGAAGTTCATAAGAAGTAGATAAATTACTTTCATTATTTTCAATAATTTCAAAATTTCGAGCATTAAAAATAGGTGTGTCATTAGATAAAGTGTTTAATATCTCTAGTGAATCATCAGAAGGGGTTAGAAATTCCATGCTTAATTGTTCTTAAGAAAGAGTTTCTAAAAAATAAACCGCATCGTTTTTTTAAAGAGATTTTTTTAAAGATGAATTTATTGAAATATTAACTTCCTCATCTTCGACTCTAAGTACAAGTTTTCCATTGCTTACTTCGATAATAGCCTTAGAAGTGGCTAGAAAAGGATGACAAAGGATAAGTGATACCTAAGTGTCTTCCTCGATATCTAAAATAAAGAAGTAAACCAGAAAAAAAAACTTTTCGACCTTTACTAAAACATCCTCAATAACTCCCATAGGATATTTTATTGAGCGATCAGCAAGCTGAATACTCATCCTTGTTGGACTTAGTGTACCCAATCCTAGTTTTTTAAATAATGAGTAGGGCATGAGGTTGATGCTCGCTCCTAAGTCTGTCAAGGCATGTTTGATTAGAAAATCACCAAAAAGGCATTGGATAGAGAAACTTCAGGGATCGTTTAGTTTATTTGATAATTTGTTATGTTGAGCACTCGACATTAAATGTTACGTGAGAAAATTCTTCTAATTTCTTTTTGTTAGACAGGAAATTTTCAAGTATTTAACATACTTTCACATTTGTGAGATGACCTCACAAAACAGGAAATTTATTTGGATTTGCTTAAAAACTTCCAGAAATTTATTCTAGTTTTCATCATTCAGATTTTTCAAAACCGAGGGATAGGGAAGAGATGTTTTGGAAATAATTAAATAAGAAGGAAGTGGAGGAGTAGGAGAAGAAACACCATTAGAATTTTAAATAGACGAGGGAATTTTTTAAACAGTGGTGGGTGCACTTACTTCCTTTCCAATCCCAAGCATTATAGCGTTGATCGAGTCATGAGGGTTCTCCTCCATGTTTCCTTGTAGAGTTCCAGGTTGGCATTCATTTAAAAATTTGGCGAGTTGCCCGACTTAATTTTCGAGATCCTTAGTTGAACTTGTTAAATTACGCAGAGTAGCATCAGTATTAGCAACATATTTAGAAATCTTTTCCTCAAAAGAGGGTGCTCGAGGTGTAGGGGGTGGAAAAAAAGGCAAAAATATATTAGGTGGGCAGACTGTATTCCCCGGATTGCTCCATGAGAAGTTCGGGTGATTCCGTAAATTTGGGTTATAAGTGTTTCCAAATGTAGTTGTACCCAAATTTGCGGAAGTCCAGTGTGGGTTTGCAACGAATTCCACTTGTTCTTCCATTAAAAGATTATTATTATAATTATTTTCCAGATTAGAGTTTGCAGAGGAAGAAGGAGATATAATAGAAAACTTTTTACTTAAAAGGTCTATTTGAGAGGCGAGCTGGGCTATCTTATTGATTTCTTACAATCCTTCTGGCTTATTTAGAAGTGCATGCGATGTACTCCAATGATAGGAGTTCATATCCATTTCTTCAAAAAATACCATTGCGTATTCTGGAATTTTGTGGTTTAGAGTAGCACCGGAGGCTGCATCGATCGTTTTCTTAGTAATCACATTTAATATGTTATAAAAAGTTTGGACTTGTAGACAAATGGGTAGAGCGTGGTGTGTGTGGTGATATAGAAAATTTTTAAAATGTTCCCAAGTATCATAAAGTGTTTCAGAATTGATTTGCGCAAAAGAAGAGATATCCTTTCGCAACTTCGCAGTTTTCGTAGAAGGAATATATTTTGAAAAAACATTTCAGAAAGCTCAACCCAAGTATTGATAGATCCTCTGGGGAGAGAATTTATCCATTGCTTAACCTTTGTGCATAAAGAAAATGGAAACAGTCTTAGCCTAATCACATCAACAGTAACACCATTAATTTTAAATGTATCACAAATTTCAATAAAACTAGAGAGATGAAGATTAGGATCCTCATCTTGCAGACAATCGAATTGTGTGTACTGCTGCACCATCTATATAATAACAGACTTTAATTCAAAGTTATTGTTCGTAATAGTAGGGCGAACATTACTTGTTTCTGTACCGTCCAGGTTGGGCTGAGCATAATAGGACATTGTTTATTGCTGGACCACTCCTAGATTGGGATCATCCATCTTTTCTATGTTAGTGTCTCCGGTCGACTCTTCTATGCCTATTTGTGATTCCTGATCACAAGTATGGAGGCAATACAAGATGGTGCGCTCTATCTAAAGATCAAAAAGAATAATCAAAGTGCCTTATTGGGTCATACACTAAAGAGGAAAGAGAATTAGGGCGAAAGAAAAAATAGAGCGATAAAAATAATAGTCATCCTCTTTTTAAAATATCAAAATAAGGTCCCCGGCAACGGTTCCAAAAACATTATATAAAAAATTCCAGAGGAGTTTTATGAAAGAGAGAAGGTGAAGATGAAAATGATGTTATCTGAATCTATATTCGATAAAGGAAAGTATACCTTATAATTTATAGTTTAGGATATTGAAGCACCATAACAAGGTCGTATTTCCCAGGGGGATTGATTACTTCTACTTTGAGGAGTTACTATTATTTTATCAAATGATTGTTTTAGGTTGATTTACTTAGCTAAACTTCATGTTATAAAAAGGGGTTCAGATTTATGGATAAAAGATCAGTACTCGATTTTGAATCACATCAGCAGAAGCTGATCAAAATGCAATAACAAACTAAATCTTAAAAAAGTAAACGGAAGCTTGACCTTGGAGGTTCTCTAATCTTGAACACGCTCCTCTCGGAATTGTGGCCAACTGAGTTTAGTAAGATCCAAATGAACTCTCGTCCTGTATTTGGATGCCTAAAGCTCGCCTTATATGGTGAACCCCGCTATTGGTTTTGACTCCAATCTGGGAGTTTTACGTCATTCTCTCTCGAGAGGTGTGTTCAATTCTCTTTACTCTGGCGATTAATTCAAACTATGAGCCTCTTGGCTAGCTAAAAAAATTAAAACTTTAACAGAAACTATATATCGATAATATAGTCCCTCTATATTTGAATCAAGAGTAAATTGAAGGTCGATACTTTAAAATGAGTAAGAATGTTTGAACATCATAACTTGATCAACTCGTCCTCAAATCACCGCGATCGAGAACTAATGAGGATTTAGTTACCCATAAGAATGTAGGAAATGAAAATCATGTTAAGAATATGCATTACAAGAAAAAGATAGAGAGAAAAGGAATAATAAACTATTTTATTTCTTATTGGAAAGAAGTTACCAAAAGGACTAAAAGACATTACAAATAAAGTTTCGAAGAAGATACGAATACCATAAAAGAGATCGTAAGAACATTAAAACAAGGAAAAAATTAAGCTGAAATACTCAAAATAAACTCCCAATAGCTCTCTAGAAGGCTCTGATCTGGTCCCCGAACACTTGGAGCTTGTAGCTATTGATAGAAATTTTTCGGGAAGTACACGCCCCCCTGACATGCCCGTGTCGGGTCGGCGTATCAGCAGTTTTGATTTTGGTGGATGAAATTAATGTCTAGAAGTGATTGGCGCAATAGTTGAGTTACATGCCCTAGTGACACGCCCATGTAAGATGGGCGTGTAAGTTGTGGCGTGACGGTGGAGGGAAAAAAAGTCGCTCTGCGGTAAATTCTCTGGACTTGGTGGGACACGCCCCAAAGATAAGCCCTTGTATGGTGGGCATGTTAGTTGAATTATTCTTTCCGTTGACTGGCGTAAATCTGCGGCGGATTTGGTTATATGCCCATAGTACACACCCATGTAAGTAGTACACGGCCATGACCCATGGGCGTGTATGGTTGATTTTTCTGGAAACGAACCTTAGACCGTAGCTTCATTCCACTCGGGCTACACACCCAAAGTACATACCCATGACTTATGTACACGACGGTGTCCTGGTACAAAATGTGGAAAATGACTAGAAAGTGTCATAATCCTGAAAACATAAAATAAAATATGTTACAATAATTTTTATAAAAGAAACTAATTATAGGCCCATGATTCATGTAATATACAATTTTAAATAAGAAAATACATAGATTTACCCAAGTAAATAAAACTAAATTAAGTATCATCAATGCCTGATACCGTCGTGCGTTATCCTTCTACTGCGGCACGGTAGCAACCTGACACACAACGTCATGACGACACTTCCCCCGACTAAGGTGCAAGCCTTCCCACCAGTGCACCCCAAGCCAGAGTAACCTCTCTTGACTTAAAAATGCATGTGAGGGGTCTAGCACGAGTCGTGACGTTATAAAAAAACATGAGAACTTAGAGAAGCTCCGTTGGCCGTAAAAAGAAATACAATAGTAAAAAAGTATGTTTTTCTAGAAAAGAAGAAGTCAAGCTTACACAAAAAGAAATCTCTTACTCCAGAGAGGAAGAAGACTTCCTCTCACAAGAATGTCCTGTACTGATCCAGTAATAAAAGCAAATCAAATGATTGATCTAGTGTTATTGCTTAAGAGGGCTTTCTACGCAAAAATCCTAAGAAGACATAAAGCTACAAAAAGTAATATCTTATTTTAGTCAATCCTCTGCAATAAAAGTATTATACTCGTTGTAAGATCTATCTGAGATATGAGTGTGTGGCTATATAAAAGGCATAAGTGTTTGACTTTTACTAAAGTCTGAGGTAGGGTTTTGAGAAGACCTGTGGTAGGATTCAGTTTGTGAATATGAGATGTAGGCATGTGTTCACTCTAAGGCAGGGTTATTGTATGCACTTGAGGTAGGGTTGTTGTATCCACTTGAGGTAAGATCTGAGAAGTAGATTTGAGGTAGGGTACTTGTATGGTTCAGAGATGTAGGAGTCGAGGTCTCTGAGGTGAAATATTGTTGAATATGAGATATTGGTGGATTTGGCCAAGTTTGTTATACCTCTAGATAGGTGGAAGAGGATAGTTGACATACCCATAATCCGGGGAACTACTATTAAACCTATGTGCAATTTGTGATGTGCTAAATTTTTGTGCAATAAGGTTTATATTGTGCATAAAGACTTAGAAAAACAGATACACCTATTCACCACTTGTAACATCCTCCACACTTCTAGGCAACCTAAAGTAGGGTTAGGGCTAGAGTGTTGCATGGAGGCCCTAGTGTGACCCTAGCTCATCTTGAACTTAGGGAAACTACTATGTGCACCCCCAATATGGACAAGTCAACCTAGGCCAATTCACACATGCATGAACTCACCACCTCAAGATAAGCTCACTAGCACTTTCCTAACCCTAAAAGAGAGACAACCGAGTATTGGACTCAAGGCTAGGTCAATTAAGTGGGCTAAATCGACCAAAGTCAACTTTAGTTCAATATAAGTAAAACCTTCACCTAAGAGCTCTTATTGGCCTCAAAACCTAAAATTGACCCCACCCCTAGCTTTGTAATGTCATTAGGTGCGAAGTGGACCCATAATCCCCATCATAGGGTCACCAAGTTGACAAATTTGACCAAAGTCAAATTTTGCCCTATTTAGGTGAAATCACACTATTTGGCAAAGTGAGACCAATTGGGGGCATCACCATGATCCAATCAAAATTGGGTGGTGTCAAGGGACTCATGACACACCCCTTGGACAGGTCAACCCATCAAGTTGAATATTGTCAACCCCAAGGTCAACCATGTTAAAATTAACCATCAAGGGTAAATGAGAGCCCAAGCCAATTCTGGTGGGCAAAGGAATTACCCAAGGACGATCCTAAGGCCGACTAAATTTTAAGATTTATTTAATCTGAATTATGATTTTAATTAAGGGGTTTAATTAGGGTAATTTGGAGGGAAGTTTCATTTAGAGGGAGATATTTGAGGGAGGCCATGTGGTACTCCATTCTTCTTCCCCAACCCCTCCTTTCATCTCCCTTGATGAATAGGAGGAGGTTGCCAGTAAGTATAGGTCGGGCACCATCAAGGGGAGCCATTAATGGCCATGACCATAACCCCCCAACCCCCCAAATTTTGATCCCCTATATATAGGCCCCCAAAGCTCAATTTGGCCCTTTCATCACCTTCATAAGGCCTCAATCAGTCTAAATCGACTCTTGGATCGCTACAAATGGTGTAGAATCGACATCGGGAGAGGTTCGCCAGAAAATGCCAAAAACCATGGACACCTGCCGGAGTAGCTGCATCCAAGCCCAAAATCAGGCATGTTTCTCCCCCTCTCCCCTTGTGCTAGCTTCCTAGATCAATAATACTTGAGGTCGAGCTCAATTGAGCCGACTTAAATTTTGAATTTCGTGAAAAAAGCTTGAAATGGGCTTCCTCTCGGGATCGCCTGAAAGTACCCCTTTGGCGGCCGGGGAGCCGCCCAACGATAGTCACCACCTCAACGAAGGTGGTAGCTGTGGCCGGCCGGGGAGGGGTTGGATTGCCGGCAAACGGCTTGGAAAACGGCTCAAGGTTCGGCCAATCTCGGCCTTTGGCTCAAGGTAGAAGACGTAATCACAGTCGTTGATTGTTTTTATTGATATTAATTATTATATATAATATTTTATATTTTTCCCCTTATTATACACTTACTAAATCAAAAAATGAGTTAATTAGTGGCTGAACCAGGAAAAGTTCCATAAAAAGGTAGCCCTGTGAGTCTATATTGATTAGAAATTTAAATCAGGAAATTTGGTGTACTGTAGCTCCCTGTACGACAATTCTTGTAGGACTGGTCCTTAGGATAAGACATTCACTATTTCCTTAATAAATTTTAATTGTCTAAGGGTATTGAATTGAAATTTGGGGCATGTAAGAATATACCATAGATACACCTACATGCCAATAATGGGAATTTTTGAACAATATTTTCCTATGATTTTAGAAAAAATATTATTTTCATATAAATGGAATATTTTGAAGAATAGTAATTATTTTATGTAACATCCCTAAGACTTCTAGACCTGTAGGATAGTTTTGTCATGATCAGGTCATGACAAAACCCTAGGAATCACAAAAGGGCTTGGGTGAACATGGGAATTAGTGTGTGAACCACCTTAGTCTACAAATAGTAGAATTCTAATTACTAGCTGAGGAATGACCATTGGGCTTCACCATGACTCCATGACATCACAACAACATCACTAACCTATTAGAGGGCCCATTAGAGCCATAGGGACCCACTAGGGTAAACCAAAAAGGTCAAGTTGACCAAAGTCAACCCTAGCCCTAAAAAGATCAAAGTGCCCTAACTATGGGTCAAGTTACCACCAAGGTGCCCAACAAACCCTACCCAAGTCTTCCTAGACCTTAGGGAACTCCAAATGGGACACCAAGAACCCATTGGGGTCAACCCAAATGGTCAATTTGACCAAGGCCAACTCCACCCTAGTATTAAGTTAAACTAGCTCAAAAGGGGCTAACTCAAGCTCATGCTCAATCCCCCTTAGGCTAACCTTATTTCTATGAATAATATGGGTTAGTGGGGTGACTTTAGGCTGAAATAATGACAATTTCGGCCATGGTGACTAGGAGAGAGAAAAGCACCATTTTCTCATTAATGGAGGAGAGAGAAAATAGTGAGAAGGCCATTCATGACTTGGAAGGCCAAGAGCCCCTCTTTTCTTGCGTGAATAATTTCCCCTGGATAGTTAGGAGAAGGCCAAGGGTTTTCCCGGCCATGACAGTGAGTAGGGGAGGAGAATTTCCATGGACGAAATAAGCTTTCAATGGCCATTAAATGCAATTGATGCCTTGGCCTTTCCCCTACCCAACTGTGGCCTTAAACACCATCATTGGACTGCGAGGAGTCTTTCCCACCACTTACCTGAAGAATTGTAGCCACTTGGTAGTGCAGTTGCGAAGGAGCCAAAGCTCAGTGGTCGTAAATGTTTAGGAGGCAAAGCACACGCTTCCAAGCCGCAAACCAGGTCATTTTCTACTCCTCCATAATGGGTTAGATTTTAGGAATCTTTAGAGAAAAGATTCGGGCTCAATCGAGCACGATCCATTGGAAATTTTTCACTAGTTTTCAGTAAAAATGAAGGTGTCAGGTTCACAGGAATATGCCGTCTCTGGCAGCCAAGCCATATCCGATTGATAGCCCTCACCTTAATGGAGGTTGTGGTGGCGGTGGTTGGCCTTGGTGGTGGTCGGAGCGCCAACAATTTTGCATGGAGTTTGCCTCAGGTTGAGTAGATCTAGGCCGTTGGATGGAGGAGAAGAAGGCCAGGACCCGTCCAATATGCTTTATGATCCGTGCAAGATCTAATATATTAAATTTAATTTAAGTATATTTCTTTCACATAAATTCACCAGTGTTTGAATTTAAATTAAAAAAACTTATGGGACTCTTCAGAAAAGTAGTCAACAAGAATCTTGTTGCCATGTGTGTCTCGTTTATTTAAAATTGATTTGAACCAATTTTGAGTTCAAGTCAGAGCACAACACTCATTTGGGGAAGTCTATACTTAGGGTTGATTAGAGATTATTTGGGGTGCACCCATCAATCCTGACCGCCAAATGACTTAAATTTCGAGCATGAGTTATTCATGCCTAGATCTATAACATATCCAAAAATGGAAATTTTTGGAAAACCTTTTTCCTAAGTTTTGGAAATCACTTCATTTTTCATGTATGCTTTAATTAAAATTTCCAATGACCTCTAAACCCTCCCAAAATTTAGTGAGTGGTCCTTCGGGTCAATATAATACTCAGTATAAAATTTCATCGCATTTGGAGATGATTTGGTTTGGAATTGGTAAACCCTAGCCTAGGCCAAAAAGGGTTAATTAGGTTAAATTTGTTCCTTGTGGTATTGAGTGACCAAATCACCTCAATAGAGCTTTAAACTTGGGCCACTAATTTGTTATGAAATTAAACACCCTCACATGGAGGTTGAACTTTGGGGGTTTGTGAAGGACATGGGATGATATGTCCTTGTATGGACATGGTGTTTTGTCATGTGATCTTAGGGTGGTGAAATGCCCTAGGAAGGAATTTGGTAGTATTTTGACACATGCACCGCACTTTAATCACTTGGAAATTATTTAGGTCTATACATAATTTCCATTATTGAAATGTATTTATATCATTCGTGGGCGTAGCTAACTTGTCTATGGAGTTTTGAAAAATCCAAACATCTCTTTGGGAATAAATAAGGGGTCATATGACTTTAGACCTTCATGAGATTTTTGTAGGAGTAATTTTATAGTATTATTTACCACTGAAATTTATTATAAGATGTTTAGAAAAGAGTAGCTCATACTTGTAGGTATAATCTCCATCTTTCCCGTTTTGATTATATTGAAGTTAATGTGGTTTAATTGTCTTAGAGTGATATGAAACTCTCGCAAAGTTAATCAAACACCATTTGTACGCACTGATAGATTAGTTGGAATGATTGGGTATCTCCTCTTAGTACTTCATGTGTGAAGTGAACTAGTGCACCTTATTTTGATAAATAGATAATAAATATTACATCCTGCTGGAAAATTGTGTTACTTGTCCAGAGAGTCTTTTAGGGTATAATAGAGCCTAGAAAATTAATACATGTTATTTGGATGAGTTTATAAGAAGGTTTCTTCACAAAGTGCACTCTAAAGGATTTTTTTGAAGTATTTTTCTATATAGCCCAACTACCTTGGAATTGCATGAAACTTAGTCACTAATGTTTTATGATCATGCTAAAGCTCTGGTAATTTTTATTTAAATTTTGTACTATGAGTTTTGATACTCCCTTCTTTACCTCTAATTATCTAAATTACCTTGAACTAATTATTTAGAGGTTATTACATTTATGAAAATCTATGAAATTTGGTACTCTCTGATATTTTGCCATCATACACTGTTCTTAATTTTTGGGTGGCCATAACTTAAGGAAATCTAGTACTTCATGATCAAAATTACCCATGGGTTAACATTTGGAAAAATTTAATAAATGCAAAATTAATTAGGAAAATTATAAGTTTCTTGATTTAGGCTAAATATGTCATGATAGACCCCCAATAATTATCTTAGGGCTTTGGGTGAAAATTTGGAGTGCCTCCTATCATGTACATCATCTAGATTAGGTTAGTCTGCATTTAGTAAAATTGCGAAAATTGTGATAACATGTGGAATGGATATAAGGAGATGTGGTTAATAGTTTACTGATCTTGGTAAAGTGAAAAAGAAAAAGAGATCTTCATTAGGAGTCATGATGAGGAGAATGTTGAGTTGACTAGTGTTATGAGGTGCTTGGGATCGACGAAAGATCATCTTTCCTGTGGAGAGAGTGAGAGAGAGTCAAAATACACTAGGGTTAGAGCCAGTATAATATTAAAAGTGATCGGAATTTGGGTAATAACCAATAATAGTAAATGCCTTGTGAAAGGGAACGATGGGATTCAGTTTCCATCATAGTTCCTAGTGTCCTGTGAGAGCCCTTCACCGGGAATGCCTTGGGCTGTTCGAGGTTAACGTAAGCCGTAAGTCTAATAGATTAGAGGAGTAATTTGAAATACTCTAGGATTACACTTACACTAACACTCCCCGGTGTTGTGGGAGTTAGGTTGTTTCTCACAAGCGGCTGGCTCGGGTGTTTTGGTGATGGGCAGGTTACCGCAGCAAGCTGATGGCTCGGAAGTTATTTGTGATGGACGGGATAGTCCAGGGAGCTTTGGCTCGGTGGGAAAATATATTAATGTTGCATGTGCATAAGATATAAGGTGGTGGGTCTTCAAGATTGGAGAGTCGTCGCATCGACACCAATATATTGACTCGGTTAGTATGGTATAGCACTTAGCCAAATAAAGTTATGTGCCCCAGCCGGCAAGAGTACATAGGAGCTTTGCTTAGTGCACTAGAATTGAGGCATACAATATGTCTTACTGGTAGTGCTGACAACGGTTTAGAGGTGGGAGAGGCCCAACACTCCGCTTCCGTTTGCCACCGCAGAGGTATCCTGGGAGGTTAGACTCCAAAAAGGGGGAACTATAGGTCTGTCTGCACAAAGTCGAGTGTGCGTGTTGTACTTGCATGTTCATATCATAGCATACCTACAAAAAATACCATAATCATTGAATTTAATCATTGACACTGCTGTATATCTTGGTATGGGACACATTGTACAATAGGCCTTGTAAAATGACCCCTTAGTCTATATGTTTGTATGGCATTCCTTTAGGTCATGGTTACTTAGTTTACCTTCTTGTACTTTACTTGCCTACCTTATTTATGTGTATACTCATACTTCTTACCTTCTATTGCTTGCTTATACTTGCTGTGTTTATATAATCATGATAGACTATGTTGTATCCCTTGTTTGATTTGGGTTAGGTCCACTCTTAGGATGTTGACCCATATTTATAGCCAGGGTCAAGGTCTAGGTCTAAGCTAGTCTCTACAGGTCAGACTTCTCAGGACCAGATTTGGATTTCTCTCTTAGATCTCAGACTCAAAATAATTCTGTGGAATTTATATTAGTTCGACTTTCGTCGAACTCAGCTCGACGATCGTCGATATCCGATCGATGATCTCAGAGATTAATCTCTGAACTGAGCTCGACGATCTATGAGCTCAAGTCGACGTTTTCTCTTGATCTCAGATATCTCAAATCGCAGATAGTCGATCTTAGCTCGACGATCTTCCAGCAAAGATCGACGACCATTCTCTGTGTTCAATTACTTTTATTTTCAGCAGCTGTCTTGAAGATTTATTTCCAAATTCATTGATTCTATTTATTTCAAATAATATCTGGTAGTTCATGCTGACATTCTGAAGGCATATAGCCGTTTCTTCACAGCATTAACTATGGTATTTCACAGAGTTATTATTCTGACTTATTTGCCAAGATAGTTGGGGATAAAATTAATTGCCTGAATTTGAAGCCATTTTCTCTTCGTTTTCTGCAGTAATTCAAGGAATATTTTTGAATCTCAAAAAGAGATATTTAGACTGGTTAATAGTTAGGCAAGCACATTCAGAAAATCTCTCAGTCATAAACCACAAGCATTCTTGTCTGCAATAGCTTTCAGAACTCTCCATTCTTCTCTCAGAATACAGAAGAAGAATAACAAGATTTCATCTTGAGTCTTCTTCCTCTATTCTATCTTCAGGAATCTACAGAGAAAGAAAATCAAAATCATTTCTACAGATTTTGAAGAACAAGAACACCAGTCTATTGAAGACCTATACCCTGGTCTAAGCTTCCATCTTCTTGAATCAACTCATTATCTCAGGGGGAGCTTTGGAATCTTCAAATCCACATTGTCATCTATTTTCTTTAACCTCTCTTGTACAGGGTTATTACTCCCTTCAAAAGTGAACTCTTTGGTGATAGGGCACCTGATCAAAAACCTATTGGTTTTTAGGCACCTGATCAAAAGCCTGAAGGGTTTCTAGATCTACCTGAAGTAGATCTTGTGGTGATAGGGCACCTGATCAAAAACCTAAGTGGATTCCTACCAAGGTGGTAGAAGAGTGGATGTACCTAGATTTGGGGAACCAATATAATTTTCTTGTGCCGTCTAGTTGCTCATCTTTCTTTATTCCTGCTTTGTTGTGTTTGCTTTTATTTTTAATCCTCTTATACTTATAAGTAATATCTATTTTAATTCTGCAATAAAAATTAATTAAATGTTTTTATATTCTATTCACCCCCCCCCCCTCTAGAGTATATTGGATCAATCCCTGCTCATTCAATTAGTATCAGAGGGTCATTTCTGTTGGTTGAACAGGCTAACACCTGAACCTGAAGATCCTTGATAGATCCTCTTCTCTTTCTCTCTTCTTTTATCAACCATGGCACAAAATAAAGATTATGTAAGCACCAGACCTCCAGTATGCAACCTGAATAAGTTTTCTCTCTAGAAGGCAATAATCAAATTGAATATGAACTCTATTTATGAGGATATCTTCAACTCTATTTTGACGGGTCCACCAGCTCCAGTGGTAACTACCTCAACAACATCTACAAGCTTAAATGTTGTTCCACCTCTAGACTACAATGATGCTCAAAAAAGGGCTAAGATTGTTGATGCTAGAGCCATGAACATCTTGGCTCAAACAATGTTTGATGACATCTTTTAGAAGGTTGCTGAATGCACGCCAGCAAAAGCCATTTGGGACTCACTAAACCAAATGGTTATTGGATCTGCAGATGAGAGAAAAGATAGAAGAGCCCATCTTCTTTCTCAGTATGAAAACTTAAAGAAATCAGAAACTGAACTAGTAGCTGAGATGTATAATAGACTCAGCATAATTGTAAATGAGCTGAAAACATTGGACAAAGATATCTCACTAACTGAGCTAAATGACAAGATACTCATGTGTTTTCTAAAGTCTTGGGATTCCAGAATCTAGCCTATCAAAGAAGGCAGAAGCATCAATGAGATTACAACTGAATCTTTGTTGGGCAAGCTCAAGAGCTATGAGCAGTTTCTCAAGACAAGAGAAGAAGAAGAAAAGAAGATTTTTTCCACTCCAAGGAAGGATCAAAATATAACATTCAAAGCCTTTGAAGAATTAGAAGAAATTCCTTCCAATGAAGAACTGATTAGTCTCTTTGCAAAGAGATTGTTCAAGATGGGATGAAAAGATTTCAGAAGGAAGTCTTCAATAAATGAAGATAAACTAAGGTATGATAAAACTCTAACTAAGGAGATTATTTGCTTTGACTGTAGGAAACCTGGACACATCCTACCAGTATGTCCAGAGAATAAACAAAAGGAAAGAAGAAAGGAAAAAGACTCTAGGAAACACCACAGCAAACCATCCTCTCACAAGCACAAGATAAAATAGAAAGGTTTTGTTGCTCAAACTTGGAGTGAAACTGAAGAATCCTCCTCCTCTAGCTCTAGTGAAGATGATGAAAAATTAAATGCCAAAGAAATATGCTTAATAGCTATAGATGCTTCTGGTCATGGTTTAGAAGTAGAAGAATCTGAAGAATATTCAGACTGTGATCAGGTAATAGAATCTTTTGATTTTACCTCTGAAGATATTAAAAAGGATTTTAAATCTATGTGTAATGATCTTATAAGATCTTAGAAGGAAATTAAACTTCTCTGGGATAGACAACTTGAATATGATAACTTAGTATCAGAAAATATCAAATTAAATAATGAATTGAATATGTCTAGTGAACAAATCACTTTTCTAAAAACTGAACTAAGTAAAGCAAAACAATTAGAAGATACTTTAAATGGCAGAAGCTTACAGATGGTAGAAATCACTAGCACACTAAATGCTTGGTTGAATAAAAGTAAACTAGGATTAGGTGTATTACCTAGTGAACCTCCTCTAATTCAAAAAAAATATCTTATCCAAACCCATAAATTTCATTTCAGAAAAAGGTAAGAAAAATACTGAACATATTAAAAAAGTGAACAAAGTATTAGAACAAGTTGAACTTAATAAAAAGAAATAAAAAGCTAAGTCTCAACCAAAATAGTCTAACCAAGATCGACGATCTCAGTTCTTCTCGTCGTACGCCGACCGACGATCTCTGAACCCAGAGATTGGGTTTAATTACATAAGAAAGGGAGATCGGCGATATCATCAAACATCGTCGATCAGAGATCGATGATCGTGGAACATAGATAGTAGAAACTATTATTCTGTGAACCGAGATCGACGAGATCAACACTGGTTGTCGAACGCAGATCGACGATCTCAACTTAAAATGTCGAACCCAGAAAAATCTTATAAAAACTCTAAATACAACAAAAACTTCAATAAAAACCCAAAAACTGTTAACCCTTTTTTTAACTAGATAATCCCACCTAGAAAATTTCATCCCTTAGGTTATAAATGCCAACCTGTATGCTCCTTTATTTCCAGTTTCTATTGGGTTTTCTATGGAGGTTGGCACAACACTTGTGCACGCAGCGGAAGGAATAAAATAAGAACAACCCAAAGAGAAATGGATCGGGCCATGAATGCTGAATCAAGAAGTTATCAAAATAACAAGACAAAATTACCTCTTCGGTGTTGAGTCACAACTCAACAAAGATGCTTCAAGATCTGAGTCCTATCGGTGGGTAGTTTCACGTAGAATAATTTCTACGTTTCTACAGAAATCCACACGAGCGGGAGAACACCTAGCTTCGTCGCACGAAGGGTCAGGAAGGAGATCGACCGCACCTTGCGATTCCACGGACTACTAGGTCCGCGCCAGGAAAGGCAATATCGACGACGATCGTCGGAGAGGAGGAGGTCGGCAGAGCAAACACGGCGGCGGAACACTTCCATCCGGCGGGGTTCGGGATTCGGCGGATCAGTAGAACGACGAAACGCTTCCGTCGGGTTCTATTCGGTCGCAAGAAAAATCGCCTATCCTTCCCAAAACCCTAAGTCCCTATTTATACTAAAAGTATAAACAGACCTAAAAGCATCGCTATCCGCAGACCACACAGTGTAGGTTCATCGAATCGTTCGGCGAGAAACAACGGATGGATTCAGCGAGAATCACCCGTAGAATCGTCGAGATACAGGGACGACTCTCGACGAATGGCCTCAGTCGTCGAGTCATACTCGACGACACTCGATGATTCTCGTCGATCGGCGGTCTACGACAATCTTCGAACCCCAGTCGACGATATTCGTCGACCCGTGTTCGACGATAATCGTCGAACGGCAGTCGACGATATTCGTTAACCCGCGTTCGACGACAATCGTCGAACGGCGGTCAACGATATTCGTCGATCAGCGGTCGACGATATTCGTCGACCCGCGTTCGACGATAATCGTCGAACGGTGGTCGACGATATTCGTCGACCCTACTTCAGTCATTGAGTCATACTCGATGACTCTCATCGACTCAGCCTCAGTCGTCGAGTCATACTCGACGACTCTCGTCGAACGCCTTAGTCGTCGACTATCCCTTCTCAATGAACTTTCTTGGCAACGATTGCCTGACCCCCATACACTATGATGATTGGTAACCATTACCAACACAGTCAATCTTCCAACTTATCCATAGCTCTTATGTGCGACCCTGCAGGCTCATATTGCATTGGCAGTGAGATCACATGTTTGACCACTTCTAGATAACCATGGTAACTCCAACAGTCTCCCACTTGATCTTCAAAGTATCAAACCAAAATACCTCACAAACAGTGAGCGGCATCTAGCAATGCATCACTGCTCCCCCAAGCAATAAGAGTTTACAACTCACAAGCCTTTATGACCATTGTTCCAGCATTGTCTTTGTCCCTTTGTCCCTTACATCCGGAAAGAACTAGAGGCATGGACTGTATCACCCTCATAATAGCCCAATCCAAGTTTCTTGATCTACAATGGACTTCCAGAGAATGGTGTGTCCAATATCACATATTGACTCAACCAAGCATGGCCATGCATTTCTCAGTCCAGTTCCATCAAGGGGCCCACGGATGCAACTCCTGTCATATAGGAGGACAAATCCCATATCTTCTCACACACAAACTCCCAAATGATTCGTAACGTGCCCAACAACCACCCTTATAATCAACCTTTCTCAAGGAAGACTTTAGATGGCATCAAAGTACGCTCTTCCTCACTTGATGAATGTTGTGACTTCAGGTCAAAGGACCACAACACCATTGTCAATTAAGACCTTCTCGTGACACGTTTAGATAACAATCCACAGAGTAATCTCAGGTTGGGTCTGTACAATTCAACTTGTTCATTAACAAGTACCCACATGATGACTTGATATCACAATATCATGACCTGTGAGAACTGGTCATCAGTTAACGCACATGCTAGTCTTAAGGTATCATCATCACCCTTAGCTTCTATGATGATACAACGACCAGGGACCTTTTAGGAATGAAGCTTCAAATAAATCATAGGCTCTCACATTCAAGTCAAGTACTTGATGTCCTATGGAAGCGAACACTCTAAGGGTATTTATTATGTTACAATTTAACTATCACATAGGAAAATCATAATAAAAGAACTTGTCATTAATTGTAAAAAGAAACATTTGGTACACAATTCATCATATGAATAAACAATAAATAGCCAACAGAATATATGTTTACATGTAACCCACAAGACTCCCACTAGAGTTGATCACTTAGGTATCGTATACCCATCGATCTAGTATGACCATCATTCTTTCTCTGCGCGAGAGGCTTTGTTAGTGGATCCGCAATATTCTCCTCAGTCCGCACTCTGCAAATGTTCACATCTCCTCGTTCGACAATCTCACGAATAAGATGGAACCTCTGAAGTATGTTCTTGGAGCGCTGATGGGATCTAGGTTCCTTAGATTGTGCAATTGCACCATTGCTATCACAGTAGAGAACTACGGGACCAACAATGCTAGGAACTACATCAAGCTTACCGATGAATTTCCTAATCCATACAGCCTCCTTCGCTGCATTAGCTGCAGCGATATACTCGGACTCTGTTGTAGAATCAGCAACTGTCTCTTGCTTGGAACTCTTCCAGCTCACAGCTCCTCCATTAAGGCAAATCACAAACCCTAACTAAGACCTTGAATCGTCCCTATCAGTTTGGAAGCTAGCATCCGTGTAACCACTTACAACGAGCTCTTCCTCTCCACCATAGACCAAGAACACATCCTTAGGCCTTCTCAAGTACTTCAGGATATTCTTGACAGCAATCTAGTGACACTCACCGGGGTCTGACTGATACCTGCTAGTCATGCTCAAAGCAAAGGAGACATCGGGTCGAGTAAACAACATTACATACATGATTGATCCAATTGCAGAAGCATATGGAATAAACTTCATGCGGTCCTTATCTTCACAAGATTTTGGACACTGGTCCTTAGAGAGATTCACACCATAAGACATGGGTAAAAATCCTTTCTTTGACTCAAGCATGTTGAACCTCTTCAACACCTTCTCAATGTATGTACTCTGGGTCAAACCCAGCAACTTCTTCGATCTATCTATATAGATCATAATACCGAGTATATAAGTCGCTTCACCCAAGTCCTTCATAGAAAACCAGTTCCCTAGGTTGTTCTTAACAACTTTCAGGGTAGGAATGTCATTCCCAATCAAAAGTATGTCATCTACATACAATATCAGGAAGACAACAATGCTCCCACTGATTCGCTTGTAAACACAAGGCTCATCTTCATTCTTGAAGAAACCAAACTCTTTGATTTTCTAATCAAAACAAAGATTCCAACTTCGAGAGGCCTGTTTCAGTCCATAGATGGACTTATTCAGCTTGCATATTTTAGTGGCTTCATTTGGGGATACAAAACCCTCGGGTTGTGTCATGTACACTTTCTCAAGGAGGTTTCCATTAAGTAAAGCCATTTTGACATCCATCTGCCAGATCTCGTAGTCATAATACGCAGCAATAGCAAGCAATATCCTTATGGACTTTACCATGACAACAGGGGAAAAGTTCTCATCATAGACAATACCATGAATTTGCTTTAAACCCTTAGCCACCAGTCGCCCTTTGAATGTCTGTACATTCCCATCCATGTCGGTCTTCTTCTTGAAGACCCATTTGCACCATATGGGTCGTACCCCTTTAGGTGGTTCCACCAAGTTCCAAACTTGGTTTGCATACATGGAGACCATTTCGGATTTCATAGCCTCAAGCCATTTGTCGGAGTCCGGTCCATTCATAGCCTCTTGGTAGGTTGCTGGTTCATCATCATGATCCATAGGCAACACATTACCAATTTAAGACATGAGAAATCCATATCTCTCTGGCTCAAACCTCTGTCTACCAGATCTACGTAGCACTTGTGTTTCTTTAGTAGGTTCTCTAGCTACAACATCTTGTAGTCCAGTCTCAGAATCCAATTTCGGTTCATTCACTACTTGTGGTTCTTGAACTTTTTAAAGTTCTACCTTTTCAGTCTTTCTTGATAAGAACTCTTTCTCCAAGAAGATGTCAGTCCTTGAGACTAACACTTTGCCCTCGGACGGTAGGTAAAAGTAATACCCTTTCGTTTCCTTAGGATATCCCACCAGATAACATTTATCCGATTTGGGTTCCAGCTTGTCAAGCATTTGACGTCGCACGTATGCCTCACAGCCCCAAATTTTAATGAACGACATACTAGGACGCTTCCTAGTCCATATCTCATATGGTGTCTTCAGAACCATTTTCGGTGGATCGCGATTTAGTGTCATTACAGCAGTCTCTAAACCAAAACCCCAAAATGAAACAGGCAAGTCTGCATGACTCATTATCGAACGTACAATGTATAACAAAGTACGATTTCTCCTCTCAGACACACCATTATGCCGTAGTGTTCTAGGTGGAGTGAGCTGTGATACAATACCACACTCTTTCAAATGATCACGAAACTCATGACTCAGGTATTCGCCACCTCGATCAGATCAGAGTGCTTTAACCCTTTTTCCCAACTAGTTTTCTACTTAAATTTTGAACTCTTTGAACATTTCAAAGGTCTCGGATTTGCACTTCATAAGATACACATATCCGTATCTACTGAAATCATTAGTAAATGTAACGAAGTAGAAATACCCACCTCTAGCCATGAAGCTCATGGTTCCACATACATCACAATGTACAACGCCCAAGAGATCCTCAGCCCTCTCAGTATAACCAGTGAAAAGGGCTTTAGTCATTTTACCTAATAAACAAGATTCACATCGCTCAAATGATTCATAATCAAATGACTCCAAAAGTCTATCTTTATGGAGCTTGGATATGCGCTTCTCGTTTATATAGCCCAAACGACAATGCCAGAGATATGTAGGGTTTGAGTCATTTGTTCTTAGTCTTTTATTGTTTTATACATTATAGATCTGATGGTCCAAGTTAAAAACGTAAATACCATTAAACAATTGGGCTACAGTATAACAGACATCATTCTTAAATATAGAACAACAGTTGTTCTTAATTATATAAGAAAATCCAATCATGTCCAAGCATGAAAAGGATATAATGTTTCTAGTTATTGCCGGAACAAAATAACAGTTATCTAGTTCTATTACAAGCCCACTGGGCAAAGAAAGACGGTAAACCCCTATGGCTACAGCAGCAACCCTTGCTCCATTACCGACGCGCAGGTCCACCTCCCCTTTACTCAGCAATCTTCTCCTTCCCAGTTCGTGCACATTTGTACAAATGTGAGAACCACATCCGGTATCCAATACCCAAGATGAAGGAGCAGAAAGGTTTATCTCTATAACGTAAATATTTGAAACGGAAGTCATACATCGCTTCATTTTATGCAGACCCTCAATGTACGAAGGACAGTTCCTCCTCCAATGACCAGCCTTGCCACATTGGTGGCATTTCCCCTCCTTCACCGTGCTCTTCTTTTTCATCAATGAAGAAGACTTGGGCTCGAGATGTGACTTAGGTCCCACCTTCGTCTTCTTAGAGCCCTTGGCCTTGGCCTTGCCCTTATGCACCATCAGTATGGGGCTGGCAGGCTTGGCCCTTCTTCATATTGATCTCAGTAGTTCTTAATATGCCTAGGAGCTCGGGTAGTGTCTTGTCTATTTCATTCATGTTGTAGTTCAAGACAAACTGCTCGTAACTGTCCGACAATGATTGCAGGATCATATCTGTGGCCAACTCTTGACCTAGAGGAAAACCCAGTCTTTCAAGGTTCTCTATATACCCAATCATCTTGAGTATGTGAGTCCCTACTGAGTCTCAAACTCCCATCTTGCACTGAAACAACGTTTGGTTATGTCAAACCTCTCTTGATGAGCTTGCCCTTGAAACATTTTCTTGATATGCACATCAATCTCCTTGTACCCCATGTTCTCATGTTACTTCTGAAAGCTCAGAGTTCATGGTGGCAAGCATAAGGCATTCGACGTCCAAGGCGTCATCAGTATACTTCTTATAAGTATCTTTATCAGCACGGGAAGAATTCCCGGTCGGCACCTCAGGGGCTTCTTCTTCCAAGACATAGAGCTTTCACTCTTGCCTGAGAACAATTCTCAGGTTCCTGTACCAGTCCATGTAGTTAGTCCCACAGAGCTTATCCTTCTCAAGGATGGATCTATGAGACAGAGTGGAGTGTGAACCACTTGCCCTGGAATTCTACAAGAATTCATGCAGAATAAATCAGAACCAAAATTTCAAAATACAATTATTTTCTTCATTTGGACTTCAATTAAAAAAACTCCCACTATTTTATTCGAAATAATAGCCCTCACTATCAATTCGGAGAGTTCATGCAAGCTACTCTCTTAGTGGACAAGATCCGTATTTCACAAACACTATGAGTCAGCTTTGGCTTTCCTCTCACAATGCGGTTATTTAGGTAGGCAACGCTTTCCATTTGCATCCTCATGCAATTTTTTTATGGTTGGTGAATAACTCCTTATTCGCATCCATCATATGGTGCATGCCAACCCTATGCCTCTAGGCACTCAACTTTTTAGGTCACCTAGTTAAGATGGACCCGATGTCGACAGTGGGATATCACAATTATCCGCTCGCACCCTTACCAAGATAGATTAATGCACCCTGCTTTGGCAAGCCCACACTTCATCGATCGAGGCAGGAAGAGTGTCATCCATCGGAAGGCATCCGAATACTTAATATTAGAGGAAGGGATTTTAATTATAGGTTAACAATTAACCACGATCAACATTTGATCAATGTGCACATCCACAGAAGAACAATTCTAAAATCCACATGCATCCCTTATGTGCACAACCTGACATTATCAACATTTGATAGAAAGAAAGGGTTAAATCTAAACATCCAGACTCTTCCAAATTTTCAGATTTACATGCATTTGACAAAAACAAAGACAACTCAACTTAAAGCAGTAGACAAGCTCGTCTCTCATTGTTGGATACAAAATCCAAAACAATATATTGGTTCACTAACCATTCGAGGGACGGTTACTGCTAAGGAGACAACAATTTCTAACAATTAGAAATAACCACGAAATTCCAGACGTTCCTGGCAGGGTTCCAAGGGGCAGAGCCCCTAACCTGTGGGTTATGGGCCACCGATCTCCCTTGGAAAAACCATCAACAATTGATGTACCAGGAATAAATCTAGAAATTTAGAACACTTCTAAATCCCTAGGTTTACACGCACTAGAATAACCTAACTTCCAAAACTACAATCATGGCCGAAACCTCCCTCTGATACCACTGTTAGGTTTTCTATGGAGGTTGGCACAACACTTGTGCACGCAGCGGAAGGAATAAAACAAGAACAACCCAAAGAGAAATGGATCGGGCCATGAATGTTGAATCAAGAAGTTATAAAAATAACAACACAAAATTACCTCTTCGGTGTTGAGTCACAACTCAACAAAGATGCTCCAAGAACTGAGTCCTGTCAATGGGGAGCTTCACGTAGAATAATGTCTACGTTTCTGCAGAAATCCACACGAGCGGGAGAACACCTAGCTTCGTCGCACGAAGGGTCGGGAAGGAGATCGACTGCACCTTGCGATTCCACGGACTGCTAGGTCCGCGCAAGGAAAGGCAAAACCGACGACGATCGTCGGAGAGGAGGAGGTCGGCGGAGCAAACACGGCGGCGGAACACTTCCGTACTGCGGCGTTCGGGATTCGGCGGATCGGTAAAATGGCGGATCGCTTCCGTCGGGTTCTATTCGGCCGTAGGAAAAATCGCCTCTCCTTCACAAAACCCTATGTCCCTATTTATACTAAAAGTATAAACAGCCCTAAAAGCATCGCTATCCACAGACCACACAGTGTAGGGTCATCTAATCGTTCAGCGAGAAATAGCGGATGGATTCGGCGAGAATCACCCGCAGAATCGTCGAGAATCAGGGACGACTCTCGACGAATGGCCTCAGTAATCGAGTCATACTCGACGACACTCGACGATTCTCGTCTATCGGCGGTCGACGACAATCGTCGAACCCCGATCAACGATATTCGGCGACCCACGTTTGACGACAATCGTCGAACGGTGGTCGGCGATATTCGTCAACCCGCGTTCGATGACAATCGTCGAACGGCGGTCGACGATATTCGTTGATTGGCGGTCGACGATATTCGTCGACCCACGTTAGTCGACAATCGTCGAATGGCGGTCGATGATATTCATCGACCCTGCTTCAATCGTCGAGTCATACTCGACGACTCTCATCGACTCAGCCTCAGTCGTCGAGTCATACTCGACGACTCTCGTTTAACGCCTTAGTCGTCGACTATCCATTCTCAATGAACTTTCTTGAGAACGATTGTCTGAACCCCATACACTATGGTAATGGGTAACCATTACCAACACAGTCAATCTTCCAACTTATCCACAGCTCTTATGTGCGACCCTACAGGCTCATATCACGTTGGCAGTGAGATCACATGTTTGACCACTTCTAGATCACCATGGTATCTCCAACAGTTTCAAGTATGAAAAGAGACAAGGACCAAAGGTCACCTGGGTACAGAATATTTAGTCTGCTCTCTTGCAGGCAAACACCTACCCTACCACACAGGATAACTAGTATTTGGATAGTGGGTGCTAAAAGCACATGACAGGGAATAGAGAAAACCAAGCTAATTTCAAGTTCAAGCTAGGTCCAATGTGATCTTTGGAGATCAAAGCTTTGGTCAGATAGAAGGCTATGAAAATTTTACTATGGGAGCTGTCACATTCAACAAAGTAGCTTATATAAATGGTCTGAAACAAAATCTGATATCCATAAGTTAGTTATGTGATGCAGGTTATCAAGTATGCTTCATTGAATCCAAATACAATATCTCTTTAAGTAGCGATATTGTTTTATCTGGCTTTAGACAGGGTAATATATATTTGGTTATCTTTAATTCTGCTAGTTCAGAAATTTGTTTATTTAATCAAGTTAGCAATAACAACACCCTTTGGCATAAAAGACTAGGCCATGTAAATCTAAGAATCATTGCTAGATAATCTAAAGACAACCTTGTTAGAGGATTTCCCTCTTGCCCCTACAAGAAGGAAAGCCTTTGTAGGGCTTGTTAGTTAGACAAGCAAACTAAAAGTAGTTTTAAATAAGTTAATAAGAGTGATTCACCTAGGATTCTATACTTGCTTTATTTGTACCTTTTTGGACCAATTTCTGTACAGAGCTTAGGAGGGAAGTTTTATACTTTAGTTGTTGTAGATGACTTCTCCAGGTTAAGTTGGGTTTTCTTCTTGAGACACAAGTCTGATAAATTTAAAGTTCTTACAAACTTTCTGAAATGCTAAGGATTGAGTACTCTACTCCAGTTGTTTTGATCGGAAGTGATCATGGTACTGAGTTTGAATCTCTTCCCAAGCAAAAATTCTGTGAGAGAGAATGTATCAGGCACTATTTCTCTGCTCCTATAAGTCCTCAACAAAATAGGGTAGTAGAAAGGAAAAATAGAATACTCATTAAAGCTGCAGGCACATTACTTGTAGATGCTCATATGCCTCTATCCTATTTGGCAGAAGCTTTAATGATGGCGCTGCCATCCCCTGACATGTTGAATTGGAGTGTCCCCCACCGAACGACGTTGGTGATCCGGTACATGTCAAAGATCCATGTCATGTTACCGAAGAAGATCCCCTTCCAGATGATTATGGTGACCCGGTTTATGTGGGTGCCAACTCAAGCTTGATGTTCCTTTGCCGCCTCAAGATGAAGATTTGTCATGACATCCTCCGCCATGGCCGCGTCAACATCTCCGCCAATGTCGTGTCAAATCTCCGCTGCGTCATTTTAAATATTATTTCAGATTTTAATTATGTTTTTATTTGGCCAATGTTTAGCCAAAGTTTTAATTATTTGTCATTTCATTTTGGCCTTTATTTAGCCACATTTGGGGTGCGTCTTTTTACAGCCTATATAAGGTTATGTTGTATTGGATTTTGAGATTAGTGAATGAATGAATTAAAATTGAAACCCTAAATTGGTTTTCCCTCTTCCCTCTTCCTCTTGGAGTTCGGCACTCCTACCCCCTCTCCTCCTTTGCCGCCGGCCACCCCTCTCCTTCCTCTCCCTATTTCGGCCTCCTCTCTACCTCCACCTCCTCCTTCCAATAATCAACCATAACCTTCAATCCCTCTCCAAAAACCGAGCCCTCCTCTTCATCTTCAAGAAGGCCGACCACTTGCAACCTCCCCTAGCCGTCGGCCTCCACCTCCATCACCACACCCGAGCCCCCTTTCAACATCAATCCGACCACCACCTCTCCTCCACAAAACCGTCCTCATCCCCCTCAACAAAACCCGACCATCACATATATCCTCTTCCCAATAACCGATTCCTTTGGTGAGATCCAAATCAGCCCCATCTTCTAATCCAAGAGAAGAATCAGTCAAAGCTTGTGGTGAATCTTGTGAAACTTCAGCGGCGTCGGAAGACAATGAAGAACTTGGAGTTTCCCTTCAACCGGCACGCTTTCGGTGGATCCGGAACGGAGCGATCCAAAGAGAGTTAAATCGGAATCATCCATTCCGGTTGGGAAACGAACGTCTCCACTCTTGTGTGTTTCTCTCTTAGATCTTTCTTTGGGCATTTAGCATATCGTGTGATTTGTGATTGGTAGAATTTTCGTGGATAATATCTATTAAATTATTGTTATTGTTATTTGATTCCCATTTGAATTCGTGAGGCATGGCGGCCCTCATTTTATTTCGTTGGGACAGAACCACCCGTTATCCGAATCCTTATTTCGGTGGCGTCTCTTTTGGTACAACGTACGCTCGATCGAACCGTGTGGGTTCATTTTGTTTGAGAGGATCTTGACCTATAGCCTTGATATTATCTTAAGGGGCCTAGCGAACCCCCCCCGAATCCTATTAAATTAATTGTTACAACTTGCGGAGTGGCTGTGTTTATTCTTCGTGTGAGCGTAATAGTTATTATAATTAAGCGAGCGTGTGAATCCCTTAGCCGTTACGGTGTCGAAGCCAGTGGCCTACATCAATTTTGTATCAGAGGGAGGTTCTCGTCAATTTCCTAATTGGCACTCCTCCCCCTCTCAAAATTTAAAATTCAAATTTCAAATTTCAAATTTCAAATTTCAAATTTCAAATTTTGAAATTTCAAATTTCAAATTTCAAAATTCAAAATTCAAAATTCAAATTTCCAATTTCGAATTTTAAAATTCAAAATTAAAATTTCAAAATTCAAATTTCGAATTTCAATTTAAAATTTCAAAATTTAAAATTCAAATTTCAAATTTCAAAATTTCAAATTTCAAATTTCCAATTTCAAATTTCCAATTTCAAATTTCAAATTTCAAATTTCAAATTTTGAAATTTCAAATTTCAAATTTCAAAATTCAAATTTAAAATTTAAAATTTAAAATTTAAAATTTCGAATTTCAAAATTTAAAATTAAAATTTCAAATTTCAAATTTCAAATTTCAAATTTCAAATTTCAAATTCAAATTTCAAAATTTAAAATTCAAAATTCAAAATTCAAATTTCAAATTTCCAATTTCAAAATTCAAAATTTAAAATTCAAAATTTCAAAATTTTCTCCAAATTTAAACAAAAAATAATAATTTCGTGGTCTGCCAATAGCCGGCTAAATTTTATTTTCAGCAATAAAAAAAATCAAAAAACAAATTTATTAATAATCTCCATATTTTTGCCAGCAAGACTATCAAAAATATATATATAGTATTTTGAAATATTAGCGGGAACAAATCGATCTTTGAAAATTAAATAGAACCAGACTATATTTCTTTGTATTTGTGCACTTAATCCGAGTAGTCTATCCCCATTTTTCCGCTGAAAATTAAAACAAAAAATGGCTTACGATGTTCACGTTTCCCGAATGAAATTTTTAGGTTCCATCATGAAAGTTAGAAAGCCAGTCCATTGCCCGGTAGTGGAAGAGATTAAGGGGTTGATTGGCCAACTAAATGCTAATCAAGTTACACCGCGCACCTCTTGGCGTGTTAGGATTCCTGCTCCGACATATGATGGGCTAGGTGGACCGCGAGTGTTTCTATGTTGGGTGAATGACATGGAGCATTATTTTGAGCAATATCGTATTGTGGATCCCCACAGGATTCCCGTTGCGAGATTGCAATTATTTGGTCGAGCCCATACTTTCTTGCTCAATAAGGAAAGATGTTTAGGAATGCCCTCCGTCGACCCACATATAGGTTGGAAGATTATGAAGAATTTATTAACGGATGAGTATTACCCTCCATACTGTCGTTCTCCGTCTACTGATTATCTGAGTGAGTCGCTGCCCAAGATTTTGCCTACATCGAACCAGCATGTTCCCTCGTGCTCCTGTATGAGGACGTCTCATGATTTTATTTCTCCCCGCCTGGGCACTAGACCCTTTCCTGTTTATGAGAGTGTTCCTATCAGCGTGAAAATGGTATCTGAGCTTGCGATTACGAGTACGCCCGTCACTGGGGCCGATGCTGTTAATGTTGACAACATGAGTGACGATGAGAAGATTGGTTACCCGAGTGACTTGGATGAGGATTTCTCATTTGAGGAACCCTCTCCACTCCCTTTCGACGACATATTGGAGCCATCCCCTTTGACTGTTGTGGAGCCTTTTGATGATCCTAAGTCGATTAATATTCTAGCTGAGTTAGAAGAGTTACAGTCTGCTGAGAGCTTACCCAGTCGTGATTCATTTGACGATCTGATTAGGACATGAGCTTGCTATTTCTAGTCCGAGACGTATCGAAGTGCCCATTTTTGAGATTTTCACTATAACTGATGTCAGGATTGATATGTTGTAAGATTGTTCTAGTAAAGGAGTTAAACTTTTGTAATACGATAATGAAGAGGAACCGGTTGAGCATCCCGTAATGCTAACTCCTTTACCTAAACTTGAATGTGATTTTAACTCTCTATCGTTTGTAACGCCTGATCTCGTTGTAGCGTTGCCGATCTATGATCCGATCACTGAATCTAAAATACATGATTACCCACATGATTTAGAAGACATGTCGGATGATTTTTCCGTAAGAGCGAATCCACTATTTGAACTTTCTTACGACTTTATTGGGTTGCGACCGGATGATCTTTATTGGAAGTAAAATCCATGTTTTGAGGTTTTGAATTGGATTACTAGTGGTACCTTGGCGATTGTGCCTTATGACGTGATGTCCCCTCGACAAACTTATTTGCCAAGCCCGGTCGCACGCATTTATCCCCCGCATTTTGATAACCCGTGCACGCACACGCTAGTGAACGTAGTTGCGAATGTTAAGTTGTGTTGCCCGCACGTAATGTCAAATCCGGGAGCGCCCCGTTCTATATATAGTGATGAGTGTTTTTCGTTAGCTTTTATTCATGACGTTTTAAAATTTAAATTTAAGTTTAAATCTAAAACTACGACGTTGTATGGCGTTGATTTCACCACTGCTTTATTAGCACCCGTGCCACCTGACTTGGTCCCGTTACTGCCCACTGTTAATGCAAGTCATGTTGCACATGGGTTCTCCCCACACAGTTCTAAGATTATTTGTTGGAATCAGAGAGTATCCTACCGTTTAATAAGTGATTTGGTTTTGGTTTGTCTCGTCCCTTAACGGATGCCTCCGGGCACCTCAGAAATATTTATGAACCGGCCAGACCATTATTTGCGAATCTTATGGAAACTTAGTAGCATGACATTTCTTGTAGAATTTTCCATTGATTGGGGCATCGCTCCTATTTTCTACTTTTCATACTTTACGCGTCATGTTTCTATGCCCCTTGAAAAGTCTATCTCTTCGTTAACATATTCCACTATGCTTTCTATTGGTTTGGGTGGTGATAGTTTGTTTCGATCGTTCTCTTCTCCGGTCTCTATCGGAGGTATGTTGGTTGACGTTATGGAAATACTTTGTTCTTATTAGTCTAATGCGTCTGTGAGGTCCCCCTAAGACCACCTTTTTCTTTGCAGGTTCCTCTTCCTCAACAAATATACCTGGGACTACTCATCAGTGATGAGTATTTTTGAGACGGGGAGGATTGATGGCGCCGCCATCCCCCGACATGTTGACTTGGAGCGTCCCCCACCAGACGACGTTGGTGATCCGGTACATGTCAAAGATCCACGTCATGTTGCCGAAGAAGATCCCCTTCCAGATGATTATGGTGACCCGGTTTATGTGGGTGCCGACTCAAGCTTGATGTTCCTTTGACGCCTCGAGATGAAGATTTGTCACGACATCCTCCGCCATGGCCGCGTCAACATCTCTGCCAATGTCGTGTCAAATCTCCGCTGCGTCATTTTAAATATTATTTCATATTTTAATTATGTTTTTATTTGGCCAATGTTTAGCCAAAGTTTTAATTATTTGTCATTTCATTTTGGCCTTTGTTTAGCCACATTTGGGGTGCTTATAACCCTTGTCTTTGTACAGCCTATATAAGGCTATGTTGTATTGGATTTTTAGATTAGTGAATGAATGAATTAAAATTGAAACCCTAAATTGGTTTTCCCTCTTCTCTCTTCCTCTTGGAGTTCGGCACTCCTACCCCCTCTCCTCCTTTGCCGCCGGCCACCCCTCTCCTTCCTCTCCCTATTTCGGCCTCCTCTCTACCTCCACCTCCTCCTTCCAATAATCAACCATAACCTTCAATCCCTCTCCAAAAACCGAGCCCTCTTCTTCATATTCAAGAAGGCCGACCACTTGTAACCTCCCCTAGCCGTCGGCCTCCACCTCCATCACCACACCCGAGCCCCCCTTTCAACATCAACCCGACCACCACCTCTCCTCCACAAAACCGTCCTCATCCCTCTCAACAAAACCCAACCATCACATATATCCTCTTCCCAAAACCGATTTCTTTGGTGAGATCCAAATCAGCCCCATCTTCTAATCCAAGAGAAGAATCGGCCAAAGCTTGTGGTGAATCTTGTGAAACTTCAGCAGCGTCGGAAGACAATGAAGAACTTGAAGTTTCCCTCCAACCGGCACTCTTTCGGTTGATCCAGAACGGAGCGATCCAAAGAGAGTTAAATCGGAATCATCCATTCCGGTTGGGTAACGAACGTCTCCACTCTTGTGTGTTTCTCTCTTAGATCTTTTCTTTGGGCATTTAGCATATCGTGTGATTTGTGATTGGTAGAATTTTCGTGGAAAATATCTATTAAATTATTGTTATTGTTATTTTATTCCCATTTGAATTCGTGAGGCGTGGCGGCCCTCATTTTATTTCTTTGGGAGAGAACCACCCGTTATCTGAATCCTTATTTCGGTGGTGTCTCTTTTGGTACAACGTACGCTCGATCAAACCGTGTGGGTTCATTTCGCTTGAGAGGATCTTGGCCTATAGCCTTGATATTATCTTAAGGGGCCTAGCGAACCCCACCCCCAATCCTATTAAATTAATTGTTGCAACTTGCGTAAGTGGCTGTGTTTATTCTTTGTGTGAGCATAATAGTAATTATAATTAAGCGAGCGTGTGAATCCCTTAGCCATTACGGTGTCGAAGCCCGTGGCCTACATCATGTAAGCACAACAAACTATGTCCTGAACTGAAGTTTGATACATAAACATAAGGGCAAGACACCCTATGAACTACTCAAAGGGAAGAAACCTAAAAAAGATTACTTTATAATATTTGGTTGCATCTGTTACATTCATAATAACAACAAAACTTATCTTAGAAAGTTTGAAGCCAAAACTGCAATGGAAATTTTTTTAGGATATTCTCAAGTCAGCAAGGCATATAGGGTTTTCAATAAATCATCTTTGAAAATCTAAGAAACTGTCCATATTACATTTTATGAAGCTAATATGTTTTACAAGGAGAAGTGAGCTTCTACCAGTAACTCGTTGTAGGTACCCCAACTTTGTGAAAATTTAGATGATCTCAACCTTACTCAAAAGGATACATCACTTTACTCGTCACAAGTTGATGAAGAAAGTGAAGAAGAAACTTTAGAAATGTCTAAACTTCCTCCAATAGCTAAATTAATTCCACAAGAGTAATTATTACCCCAAGTTGTTGCTGAACAGACCCCACCACCTGAACTTGCCACACTCAGAGTTAACCCTACATCTCAAGTGATTGGAGACATAACAGCTGGTGTGCAGACAAGACATCAACTCAACCAAGACTTGATGCATGCCCGATTCTTATCTCAAATTGAGCCTCAATCCATTAAAGATGCGGAGCAAGATCCACATGGGATTATTGCAATGCAAGAGGAGCTCAACCAATTTGAGAGATGCAGAGTTTGGGACTTTGTTCCAAGACCCAAAGATAACCCAGTCATTGGAAATAAGTGGGTTTTCAAGAATAACCTTGATGCCCATGGATAAATCATAAGGAACAAAGAAAGACTTGTAGCTCAAGGATATAGATAAGAAGAAGGAATTGATTATGATCAGACCTTTTCTCCTGTTGCAAAGCTAGAAGAAATTGGGATATTTCTTGCTTATGCTACTTTTAAAAAGTTCAAGGTATATCAAATGGATGTCAAGAGTGCCTTTCTTAATGGAGAACTAAAAGAAGAGGTTTATGTTGAACAACCTCCAGGTTTTATCTCTTCAACCCATCCTTCCTATGTTTTTAGATTGCATAAAGCTCTCTATGGTCTAAAGCAAGCTCAAAAAGCTTGGTATGAAACCTTAGCTAGCTTTATTTTAGAGCATTAGTTTTCTAGAGGCATAGTAGATAGAACTTTATTTATTAGACTTCATCATGAAAGAATCATGTTAGTACAAATTTATGTAGATGATATTATTTTTTGTTCTACTGATTCCAAACTATGCAAAAGGTTCTCTGACCTGATGCATTCTAAGTTTGAAATGAGTAGCATGAGTGAACTCTCTTACTTCCTTGGTCTCCAAGTGAAGAAATCACCTGATGGCATCTTCTTATCTCAGTCCAAGTATGCTGAGGAATTATTAAAAATGTTTGGGATGGATGATGCCTCAGCAATGAAAACACCCATGGCTTCCAATGTTGTGATTGATTGTGATGAAAAAGGGAAACCTGTTGATCAGGAAACTTATAGTGCTATTGTTGGATCCCTATTATACCTCACAGCAAGTAGACCAGACATCATGTTCTCTACATGCCATGGTGCTAGGTTCCAAGTGAACCCTAAAGAATCACATCTAATTTTGCTAAAAAGGATTTTGAGATATATAAAGGGTTGCCCTAATCTAGGACTTTGGTATCCAACAGAGTCAGAGTTTGAGTTAACTGGATACTCAGATGCTGACTATGCTGGATGCATAGTAGATAGGAAAAGGAGATCAGGAACATGCCAGTTTCTTGGTGATAGGCTTATGTCTTGGTTTTTTAAGAAGCAAACATCAGTGTCCACTTCAACTGCATATGATGAATACATTGCAGATGGAAGTTGCTGCTCACGGATAATGTTGATTCAAAACAAATTGTTGGATTATGGATACAACCTAAATAATTCAATTATAATTTGTGATAGTACTAGGGCAATTTCTATTGCTCAGAATCCAGTTCATCATTCTAGAACTAAGCATATAGATATAACGCATCATTTCATTAGAGATATTGTATACAAAAAGAAAATTAATCTTAACATTATCTCCACTGATTTTCAAAGAGCAGATATCTTCACGAAGCCTTTGGATGTAAAGAAACATCTATTCTTCTTAAATCAGCTTGGAATGATAAATGGAGTGGATTAATTTATTTTCTATCCGTGTTTGAAGATCTGTTCACAAACCGTCGAACGGAGATCGACGATCATCGAACTCATCTTGAGCTCTAACGTCGACCTGAGATCGACGACAACTCTGTGTGAAGCTAAAATCATCGACCAGAGTTAGACGACTATTCTCTTCAGAAAATAAATCGTTGACCTGAGATCGACGATCTGTTTTCCCTCTTCATTCAGAGGCCGAGGATAATATTTTTCTATAAATACGTTGTCGACCTAAGATCAAAGTTTTCTTATCTTATTGTAGGATAGAGCCCGACCTTTCATTTTCCAAAAGAAAGACCTATATTAAGGTTTCTCATCATGCTCTATCCCGCGCCTTCCTAGTTCTCTTGCACTTGATCTTTGTTTTCTTTGCAGGACTCTAATGGCGATTTCAGTGCCCGTTCTTACTGAGATGAAGTTCGACAAAGGTTTCAACATTGACATGGTTTCCTTCAACCACAGCAATCCAATCTTCATGGATATATTGCATCTCTTCAAAGAACAGAATCTGAAGAAGATAATGACAACAAACATCAAGCTTCAAAAAACTGCAATTAAAGAATGGGTTTACTCTTCAACATGTCCAGATGAATCGACTATGGTTGGAACTATTTTTGGAACTCAGGTTATTCTAACTCCAGCTATACTTTCTTATATTTTTGATTTAGTAAATGGAGAAGATATTCTAGAACTAGATACCTCTGAGTACAGTTCAATGCTGATAAGAATGGGTCATTCAGAAGGCACACCTTCAAAACTGCTTAAGAAAAATCTGTCTATTGAATTTAAATTCTTGGCAGATATAGTTGGTAAAGTTCTGATGGGCAATCACACAACACATGACAACGTTAACAAGCAGCAGTTCTCTATGATGTCTGCTCTAGTTAATAGGAAATCTAAAAACTCGGCAGGTCTTTTCTTTGAGTTGATTAGAAGGAAAAACTCTAAGAAAGAGGTTTGTTTTTGGGATAATATTGGGAATATTTATCAAGGCTAAAGCTCCTGAATTATTGGTCTCCCAGACCCAATTCATAAATGCCAGTAAGAGGCTGGAATCCTCTCTGTTTGGAAAGTGGGGGAGGACCATTCCTAGTCGTTCCAGTGCCTCCAGAACTTCTGAGGATACTAGAGCTGATGCATCTATTTCGCTAACCACATCAGATGTTACTCTCTCTGTCTCACCCTCAGTACCTGCCTCCCAAATCCAATCCTCTCCAGTTCTTTCACCTTCACCTATTGCTTCACCTATCCAAATTCAGAACTCCCCAGTTCATTGTGCTTCTCCTAATGCAGATCATCCTTCTTATCCTCATGCAGTTCATCATGCATCTCCTCAGACCAGTGCTTCTCCTATCATTTCTCCATCATTATCCTCTAAGATTCTCTCTGAGCCCATCCCAAAGGATATTCCATCATCATCTCTTCCCTCTGATGCTCATCCATCCTCTTCTTTTCCTGAATTCACACATACAGATTTCCCTTCTGTATTATCAATTTGCTAAAATTGTGGTCATCAAACTCCTTACACCTCCACTGAGCCTGAACCCCTTTACCTCAGTTTCTCATATATAGTCAAATATCTTCTGCAATTCATTTATACTTCCATAATGCTTCTTATAGGACAGGCTATAACTCCTCTAACTTCCTCCATCAACACTCCTACCCATAGAGTTGCTGCCCTTTCCTCTGTCCCTTCTTCTGTGGGCTTGGCTACAGATGCCTCTGTAGGAAGGCACGGGGAGATATCTAATGAAGAAGCTCCTATGACTTCTCTAATAGCAACAGTTTCAGCAGATATGCAGGAGGATGTCTCCTCAAGTTATCAGATGGCTCTAGATATAGAAATTATTTATATTTATACTGATACAGAAGAAACAGTTCTTTCAAAAGTTTTGACTGTTGGTGATTGTTGCATCAATCCCACAGTGGATATCTTTGAGTTGTTGAGTTCCTTCTACACACTCTTTCTAGATTGTCTTCCAAATTTTAAGCCATCCTCTTTGGCTATTGTGTATTGTACTCCCTCTCTAAGTCTTGAAGTTGTTAGATAACTAAAGCCAAGTTTTGTAGTTCCTCTGGCAGAACAGTCTGATGATCAGATGTCAAGATCTCCTAGGCCATCCTAGGTTTTGGATGATAGCCCCATTCCAAGTCTTGATGATCTCAATGCTCAAGATATTGCTATGGAAACTTTAGCAGTTCTTGCTAAAGTTATCCTTCCTCCAACTGATAAGGAAGTTCCAAAGGAAGTGATCAGAGAGATTGATGCACTGTATGTTATTTCCCAAAGCTCATTTGATGATGATCAAGATGACTATTTTGATTCTGATAATAGCAAGAAGAAAGTGTCCAAGAAAAGAAAAGTTCCTCCTAAGGCAGTTCCAAAGCCAAATCCTCTTAATGACACTCCCAACTACATTCTCCAGAAGATTACTCCTTATCAAGGAATGCTACAGTGGATGTGGTTATCTAAGAATGAGCAAAAGGCTAGGAAGAAGAGAATAAGGTACTCTCCTCCTCCTAAAAAAGTTTAGGAGAGGTCCTTCTCCTCCTCCTTCTACTGTAAGAGCCTCAGGCAATGTTACTCAAAGTTCAAAAATCTCTAAGTCTTCAAAGCCAGCTCCTTCTCAACATAAGAAGCAAGCTCCCTCTGGTTCTCAAAGGATTTCCTCCTCTCAATCTTAGAATTATAAAGGAAAATTTAGTCAAGCTCCTCCTACCAGATCTCTATATTCTGAGCAAAAGCAAGATAATCCCTCAGTGACAACCTTTCAAGCTCAATCAACTCAATTAAGATCTGTCACTAAATTGCCTCCACAGGATGATTCTCCTGTTGTTGATCATGAACTTGATCCTAATTTCAGGATGGCCAGACTCAATAAGTTAATTGGAATGTCTCAGATTAACAAGGCCAGAAAAGAAGGACAAGATCTCTCACAGTTTACTACAATGTCCGCCTACAAAGAAAAAGAACTTGAAAGGCTACAAGTGAGTAAGAAAGTATTCAATCCTGCTGAATATATGTAACTTCATCTAGAAGCAGTTGTCCCAAGAGCCACCTCTCAGAAAACTCTTGGTGAGCAAGACTTAAAGATGTCAAAGAAGGAAATACAAGACCCATCCAGGAAGATTGCTTTTAGCAAAACCTCTTCTGCTCCTTTTCCTGCTAATTCTTTAGTTTTTCTCTGAATTTTTTTTACCTTACTTTTTTACAGTTTTATCTGAACTAATTGTGCAGTACATTGCTATATTATATCTGTTGATAATTTAAATTTCATCAGATATTTATGGCCTTGTATTTTTAGTTTTCCTTTTACTTTGAGTGACATCACCCAAATAGGGGAAGATTGTTGGAACCCTTGCTTTGATTTAAGCTAGGTCCACTCTTAGGATGTTTACCCATCTGTATAGCCAGGGCCAAGGTCTAGGTATAAGTTAGTCTCTATAGTTGAGACTTCTTAGGACCAGATTTGGATTTCTCTCTTAGATCTCAGACTCAGAAGAATTCTGTGGAATTCATATATGTTCGACTTTCATCGAACTCAGCTCGATGATCGTTGATCTCCGATCGACGATCTAAGAGATTAATCTCTGAACTGAGCTCGACAATCTATGAGCTCAGGTTAATGTTTTCTCTTGTTCTCAAATATATCAGATCGCAGATAGTCAATCTCAGCTCGACGATCTTCTAGCCCAGATCGACGACCATTCTTTGTGTCTGATTCCTTTTATTTTCAGCAGCTGTCATGAAGATTTTTTTCCTAATTCATTGATTATGTTTATGTCAAATAATCTCTGGTAGTTAATGTTGACATTCTAGAGGCATATAGTCGTTTCTTCACAGCATTAACTATGGTATTTCACAGAGTTATTATTATGACTTATTTGCTAAGATAGTTGGGGAGAAAATTAATTGCCAGAATTTGTAACTGCTTTTCTCCTCATTTTCTGGAGTAATTCAAGGAATATTTTTGAATCTCAAAAAGAGATATTCAGACTGGTTAATATTCAGACAAGCACATTCTAAAACTCACTCTCTCAGAAATCACATGCATTCTTGTCTGCGACAGCTTCAGAACTCTCCATTCTTCTCTCAGAATATAGAAGAAGAACAACTAGTTTTCATCTTTAGTCTTCTTCCTCAGTTTTATCTTCAGGAATCTACAGAGAAAGAAAATCAACATAATTTTTATAGATTCATAAGAACAAGAACACGAGTCTATTGAAGACCAACACCCTGGACTAAGCTTCCATCTTCCTGAATCAAATCATTATCTCAGGGGGAGCTTTGACATCATAAAATCCACATAGTCTTCTCATTTTCTTTGAGAAAGAGAATACTGCCATCTATTTTCTTTAACCTCTCTTGTACAATGTTATTACACCCTTCAAAAGTGATCTCTTTGGTGAAAGGGCACCTGATCAAAAATCTTTTGGTTTTTAGGCACCTGATCAAAAGCCTGAAGGGTTTTTAGAACTACCTGAAGCAGATCTTGTGGTGATAGGGCACATGATCAAAAACCTAAGTGGATTCCTACCAGGGTGGTAGAAGAGTGGATGTACCCAAATTTGGGGAACCACTAAAACTTTCTTGTGTCGTCTGGTTGATCATCTTTCTTCATTCCTGTTGTGTTGTGTTTCCTCTTGTTTTTAATCCTCTTATACTTATAAGTAATATCTATTTTAATTATGCTATAAAAAATAATTAAAAGTTTTTAATACTATATTCACTTCCCCTCTAAAGTATATTAGATCTATCCCCTCTTTTTTAGACTAGTTCCGCCGCCACCTGCTTACTTTTCTTACTCTCCACCTTTAATACCTTCCCTTTCCTTCTCCCCGCTCGGTGCCTAGGAACCAATGGGGGAGTGGTGGGGGATGATAGGACTTAGTCTTTTATATTAATGGTCGTTGAACAAATCATTTTAGGTGATCGTGGAGCCGAACCTGGAGATGTAGCTCCAAAGGTCGGTACGCTTGGAGACGGGACAGTTTAGCACTTGAGTTCAAGCAGTAGAGACAGTTAGTCTCGATCTTAGTTGTTATTATAGATTTGCTTTCGCATTTAGTGACTTTTAGTGAGGATTATGGTGTATCGGGAAGGAGCCCTCTTATTAGTACACTGATTTATAATTGTTGTGCACTCTCCCTTCGTAGAGATTTATTTTATATTCATGTGATTTTTGTGGACCAATATTTTAGTTTTATTTTACTCTTGTGCTTACTCATCTCTTGTGCGATCGGTATGGCATGCAGGATCGGCGATTTGTAGTGATGATTTTCTTGGGTGTATTGGTTTCACCGCAAAGTTGCGGTTCTGGGCATAAGACCTTGTGGGTTTAAAAGGAAAAAAATGGGGTCATACAAACTGGTATCCGAGCGAAACATCGATCGGAAGAGAAGAAGTTCACTAAACCTATAACACCCCCACTTGAGTTTAGTTTGAGGACAAACTAAGTAGTAGAAGTTGTAGTGTGCCCATTTAGGGGATCACATGTAGTTGTGCACTTTTAACTAGGGTTGGGTCAAATTTTTTTCAATCAGCCTTCGTTACGCATCCCCCGGTATATCTTACACCGCAGGGCGGAGCACAGCAAACTCCGAATAATGCAACACCACCCCCGAATCCCACTCCATTTCTACAGTCGGAGATGGGGCAGACTCTGACAGCAATTATTGAGGTCGTTAGGGCCTAGCAGGCTTCAGCTCCGCAGCCGAACTCGGGGGACAATTGGTTCAGCATCTTCCGAGTACTCTCCCTCATCCTACATTGGGACGGAGTCGACCATATGGATAAAAGAGTGGCTTTATATCATGTTTGAGATGCTGACCAAGATACGGTGCCCTTGGGAGGAGAGGGTACCTCTAATGGTCTCCTGCTTGGCGTCTCAAGCCAAGAGATGGTGGAAGAAACTTCTGGATACGAAATTTGTAGATCGGGAGGTTGTTTACGTCACTTGGGAGGAGTTCAGGGCCGAACTATTAGAGCACGTGTCCCATAGTTTTCAAGAGATGAGCTGGAATACAGGTTCCTGCTGCTGAGGCAGGGAAATAGGATAGTGTTGGAGTACTACCGGATATTCAATAACTTAGCCCTATTTACGGACTCCTATCAGTTGGATGATGCGGGGTATACCAATAGGTTATATGAGGGCCTTCGAGAGGATCTGAGACGGGCTCTTATATTTGTATCTGACGGGCCAATAACTCAGATTTTGGAGATGGAAAAGAGGATGGAGGCTGACTGATACACCAGTCGAGGCCTAAAGAGGGCAACTGAGGATCAGGGCCGAAGAGGCATGAATGATCATCAGAGGGGACTCTTTACTGATTAGATGAGGGCAGAGGACCAACCCCGCCAAGAGGTGAGGCAGGAGCCAAGGGAGCCGGTGTTAATGTACCCTCAACCACTTCAGATACGGGAGATATAGAGGCCCGGGGGTGTGACACTTCCCCTGCCCAAGTGCTTCAACTATCATCAGGTAGGGAACATTCAAAGTAACTGACCTATGAGAGGGGCGCCTCTACCGACACCATAGGCTGCCCCGCCCACTAAACAGTTTGCAGGCCAAGGCTGTGGTAGAGAACATGGTTTCTAGGGCATAGATAAGAGTCTAGAGAGGGAGCAGGTGTATGCTCTGGACAAGGCTCCACCTCGGGACCCGGGCAGGGTGATTGTAAGAATAGTTATGGTGTGCGACAAACCTGCCCACACTATAGTGGATACGGGGGAGTTGCACAAATTCATCTCTGAGGGGTTCGTAAAGAGGCTGGAGGGAGTCAGACATTATTCGGGAGTCATTAGGAGGGTGCGTCTCCCCAACGGGACGGAGGTCTTAGCTACTGCTAAGTGCTTCCTGAAGGTGACTTTTAATGGTATGGCACTCGAGGACTCAGCTATAGTCTTGAGGATGCCATACTTCGACCTGTTTCTAGGCATGACATGGCTTACTTAGAACGATGCCCAAAAAGATTGCCCGACAAAGAAGGTTGTACTGAGTTATGACGGCACCTTCGCGACCTTCAAAGTTATTACTCCCATCTCCCATAGGATGTTATCTTCTACTCAGGCTATCAAGGCCCCACATGTAGGGAGATGAGGTCTATCAAGTTTTCTTCCAGATGGTCAAGGCTTAGTCGATGGTCGCCGATATATCAGTGGTGAGGGACTTTGCAGATGTGTTTCCTTAGAAGATATCTTGATTGTCGTCGCATTGAAAGAAGGATTTTTAGATCCAGATAGTGCCGGGAGCTATGCCAGTGTCTAGTGCTCCCTATAGGATGGCTCCAAAGGAGCTAGTGGAGTTTAGGAGTCAGCTGAAGGAGCTAGTGGAGGCTGGATTCGTTAGGCCAAGTTCCTTGCCTTGGGAAGCTCTGGTCTTGTTTGTTAAAAATAAGGATGGGTCCCTCAGGTTGAGCATCGATTATCGTGCTCTAAACCGGTTGACAGTCTGGAAAACATATCCACTACCAAGGATTGATGAGTTATTTGATCAGCTAGAGGGAGCACATTGGTTCTCGAAGCTGGATCTGAGGTCCGGATACAATCAGTTAAAGATTCAGGAAGAAGACATCCCGAAGATGGCGTTTAGTAGCAGATATGGCCTGTATGAGTTAATTGTGATGCCCTTTGGGCTCACGAGTGAGACATCGACTTTCATGAGCTTGATTAACCAGGTGTTCGAGCTGTACCTCGACATGTTTTTCATTGTATTCATAGATGACATCCTCATTTATTTGAGGACAAAGGAAGAGCATGGACAATATATGACCATGAATCTAGAGAAGCTCAGGGAGCATCAGTTGTATGCCAAGTTCAGCAAATGCAAGTTTTGGCTGACGAAGGTGGCCTTTTTAGGCCACATTATCAGTGGAGCAGGATTGGTGGTGTATCCCGCGAAAATTTAGGCAGTGCGAGACTATGGCCTTAGTTGAAGACGGCCTTGGATGTCCGAAGTTTTCTGAGATTGGCCAGGTATTACTGAAAGTTTGTGTAGGGATTCTCTTAGATAGCCCACCCACTCAATTCTTTGACAAAGAAGGACACTCTTTTTGTTTGGACGCAGCAGTATCAAGCGGCCTTCCATGAGTTGAAGGGTCGGCTTATGTCGGCCACTATCCTCGCTCTTCCGTCTAGGAAGGAGGGCTTCCACATCTACACTGAAGCATCATTTCAGTGGATGGGTGTTGTACTGATGTAGCATGGGAATGTCATAGCATATGCCTCCCGCAAGTTGAAGAAGCACAAGCAGAACTACCTTGTGGATGACTTGGAGATGGGAGAAGTGATGTTCGCTCTAAATATTTGGTGGCATTATCTTTATGGTGCGCACTTTTAAATATTTTTGGATCATAAGAATCTATAGACACTAGGAAATCCTATAGACACTAGGATTTAGTTTGCTTGCCTAACTGAAAAGCCCAGTAGAGACTTTTCTTCTTATAGGTGTAAGAAGGCAATCCTCTAACAAGGTTGTCTTTAGAAAGCCTAACAATGTTTCTCAAATTTACATGACTTAATCTTTTTTGCCACAAATCATTTTGATTGCTAACAAGATAAATAAACAAATTTTTGAACTGGCAGATTTTAAGTTTACTAAGTATATGTTACCTTGTCTAATTCCAGTTAAAACAGTTTGATTGTTTGCAGAAATAAAACATTGAGATTCAGAAAAGCAAACCTGATAACCTTAATCACATAACTGACTTATGGATATGAGGTTATGCTTAAGACCATTAACATATGCCACCTTTTTGAAACTGACATCTCCACTGTTGAAGTCTCCATAGCCTTTACTCTTTTCAAAGCTTGAATCTCCAAAGATAACACTTGGTCCAAGCTTGGCCTTGAAGTTGATGAGGCTTTCCTTATATCCAGTCTTGTGTTTAGAGCACCCACTATCCAGATACCACTTATTTTTAGTGATAGGATAGGTCTTTACCTGTATTGGAATAAATTAAAAGTTCTTGACCCAAGTAACCTTGGGTCCTTATTTCTTCTCAAATGAAAAACTGGATATAAATGAACATTCAGGTTGGCTCTTATAACCTAAGGGGAGAAATATTCTATGAGGAATTATCAATTGGGTGAATGGGTTGATGTTCTCCCTATGTTGGTTAGGTTTATTGTATCAGTTTCTATTGAAGTTTAAGTTTCTATAATTTTGATCTGAGATCGACGAATTCTTGTGAGTTCATCAACCTGAGATCCACAAATTAGAATGAGATCTACGATCTCTGCTCGAAGAATGAAAGTATTCATTCTCAGGGCATTAATATCGTCGATCTCTGGTTAACGAACTGTACTGGTTTCGTCGATTGTAGATCAAAGAATTCTTATTATTATGGTTTGTATTCAGAGTTCGTGGTTTTGAGGTCGATAAACTGTTCACGTTTCGTCGATCTAAGTTCGACGAAAACTACTGAACATTGTTATATCTATTATTTTTCTTGTTCTTAGATTTTTGTTTTAATCCATTTGCTTTAGAACTTCATTAACTTTATTAACCTATTCAGTGTTCTTCTTGCCATTATCTGAAATGAAATTTACAGGTTTTGATAGATTGTTCTTCTTGATTAGAGGTGGTTCACTAGATGAGGAACCTAATCCTAGTTTACTATTATTAGTCCTAGCATTTAAGGTACTAGTTATATCTATCAATTTCATGCTCCTGCCATTTAGAGATTCCTCTAGTTTCTTAGCATTACTTAGTTCAATTTTCAAAAAAACTATTTGTTCATTAGCTGAATTAAGTTCATTTGACAATTTAGCATTTTCAACAAGATATTTATCTCGAGCAATTACTTTCTCTCTAAGAAGTTTGATTTCCTTCTCAGATCCTATTAAATCTAAGCAAAGATTTTTAAATTCATATTTAAATTCTTCTAATTCAAAATCATAGGAAGCAATTACCTGGTCTTCAACAGACATTAATTCTTCATTATCTGAGTCTTCAGCATCTGATTTGCTGCTGCAGGCATCAATTGCCATTAGGCAAACTTCCTTTTCCTTTTCCTCTTCTTCATCATCACTAGAGCTGGAAGAGGATGACTCTTCTTCTGTATCACTCCAGGTCTTAGCAATAAAACCATTTTCCTTCCTCTTGTGCTTGCTTGAGGAGGGTTTACTGTGATGAGTTCTTCTTGACTCTTTTTCTCTTCTCCAATCTTTCTTCTTATCTTTTGGACACTCAGAAATGTACTTTCCTGGCTTCCTGCAACCAAAACAGACAATTTCATTAGAAGGTGTTTTTTTATACCTTGGTTTGTCATCTTGTCTAGATGACTTCCTTCTGAAGACCTTCTTTTCAATTTTGAAAAATATCTTGCCAAATAGAATCATCAGTTCTTCATTGATTGGAGTCCCTTCAGAGTCCTCAGCAGCCTTAAAAGCAATGTTGTGTTCCTTCCTAGTAGGTGTTGGAGTCTTTACTTCAACTACTGCTTCTCTGGTCTTCATCAGTTACTCATATGATTTGAGGTTTCCAAGGAGAGACTCAGATGAGATTTCAGTCATGCTTCTGGCTTCATTGATAGGCCAGATCCTTGAATCCCATGTGCTGGGGAAGCACATAAGGATCTTTTCATTCACTTCAGTTAGAGTAATTTCCTTTCTTAAGGTCCTTAGCTCATTTATGATTGAGCTTAGCTTATTGTACATGTCACTCACTGACTCAAATTCTTCCTTCTTGAAGTTATCATACTGAGAGAAGATATTGGATCTTCTATCCTTTCTCTCATCAGCAAATCCATCCACCATTTGGTTTAGGGAATCCCAGATGGCTTTGGCTGAAGTGCACTCAGCCACTTTCTGAAAAATGTCATCAGAAATAGTCTGAGCTAAAATGTTCATGGCTCTTGCATCTGCAATCTTGGCTTTCTTCTGTGCATCTGTCCACTCAGGTGGTGGAATAGCATGAGTGTTTGAAGAAGAAGTTGAAGCAGTTTCTATAGTAGGAGGTCCTGTCAAGATAGACTTAAATATATCCTCATCAATAAAGTTCATATATAACTTAATTCTTGCCTTCATGATGGCAAACTTATTTAGGTTGCATAATGGAGGTATGGTGCTTGCATAATCCTGGTTTTGTGACATTGTTATAGAGAATAGTTGGGAAGAGGAAAATCGGATCTAACTGGATCTTTGTTCAAGTGTTAACTTTTATAACCAAACAAAAACACCCCTCAGATACAAATTGAAAGGAGGGGTTAGATCTGATTACTCTAGAGGGGGGGGGGTGAATAGAGTATTAAAACGTTTGCTCTTTTTAAAGTTTATATAAGAGTAAATATAATGATACCATATATAAGTTAAGAATAAGAAAACTAGGCTAACTATTCCAGCAATCACAAGCACAACAAAAACAAAGCAAATGAAAAGGACCAACCAGACGACACAAGAAGTTTATAGTTGTTCTCCTAAACCCTTGGGTACATCCACTCTTCAACCACCATAGGTAGGAATCCAATAACAGGTTTTTATCAGGTGACTTCCACCACAAGATCTTATTCAGGTAGATCAGGAAACCCTTCAGGCTTTTGATCAGGTGCCCAAAAACAACTTCAGGTCATTTGGAGGGAGGCTTGTCAACCAAACAAACTTTTGAAGGGAGCTATAACCCTATACAATGGGGTGGAAAGAGTTTGATGGAAGTCTTCTCTTTTCTCAATACAACTTGAGAAGACTATGTGGATTCTTGTGTTGTCAAAGCTCCCCCTAGAAGTTGAATGTTTCAGGAAGAAAGACCTTTGCTTAAGTGTGAGTAGGCCTTCAGCTTGATCTGCCAAGGTCCAGGATATCCAGTGACTAATGTTGAATAGAATGTCTCTGAGCTTTTCTGGAACAGAAGTTGAAGAAGACTCTTTATCTAGATGATTTGTTCTTCTTCAATCTAGCGTCGACTGCTTGTTGAATATTCTCCATGTAGTGTTTCTGATTTCTTTTCTTTGTATCTCTAACTGTGTGTCTCGAAAAGGAGAGAATCTCTTATATTCTGCTGCTAAAAATTCTTCTTTAAAATTTTGAATTCTTTCCATAAATGCTGGAAGATCTTGAGAATAGAAAATGGCTGGAATAAGAGCATTAATGAATTTCCCACTTGTCCTTTATAGAATAAGGAAATCTTTATTCTGATGAATACTATATTTACTGCAGCCAATAACGACTATATTCAGAAGAATATTTGCATTAAATACTCAAAATAATTCTGCTAATAAATAAAGAAGATAAGGAGCAAAAGAAGGAAAGACTCATTCTAGAACTACACAGAAAACTTCGAATGTTGAACAGAATACGTTGACCTAAGATCAAAGATCGTCGACCAGAGAATTGTATGCTGATTTGGTAAGATGAAAAAGAGAGCTTCATTAAGAGTAATGATGAGGGGAATGTTGGGTTGGCTACTGTTAGGTAGTGCTCGGGATTGACGAAAGGTCGTCTTTCCTGTGGAGAGAAAGAGAGTCAAAATACACTAGGGTTAGATCCAGTATAATATTAAAAGGGATCTGGAATTGGGTCATAACCAATAATAGTAAGTGCCTTGCGAAAGGGAACGATTGGCTACAGCTACGATCATAGTTCCAAGTTCCCTGTGAGAGCACAACACCGAGAATACTTAGGGTAGTCTTGGGCTAACCTAAACCCTAAGAATAATCAATGTTTAAGAGTAACTAATAATGATTGGATTTCACTTACACTCACACTGCCTGGTGTTTTCGAAGTTAGGTTGGGTCTCGCGATCGGTTAGCTCGGTGGTTTGGGTGATGGGCAGGTTAGCCCAGCGAGTCGATGACTTGGTAGATATTTGTGATGGATGGGTTATTCCGTGGAGCTTTGGCTCGGTAGATAATTATGCTGAACAGGTTAGTCCGGGGAGCTTTGGCTCAGTCAGAAAATATAGTAATATTGCATGTGCATAAGATAAAAGGTGGTGGTTCTTCGGTATTGGAGAGTCATCACACAGAAACTAATACATTGACTCGACGAGTGTGGTTTAACACTTGGCCAAATAAAGTCCAGTGCACCAACCGACAAGAGTACGCAGGAGCTCCGCTTAGTGCACCGGCACTGAGGCGTACGATAGGTCTGACTGGTAGTGGTGATACCAGTTTAGAGTTGAGGAATACCCCATCGCTTCCGTTTGCCACTATGGAGGTATCGTGGGAGGTCAAGATCCAGAAATGGGGAACTAAAGGTCTTTGTTCACAGAGTCGAGTGTGTGTGTTTCACTTGCATGATTCACATCATAACATACTTGCATGTCATAGCATCATCATTGCATATAACCCCTAACACCTATTGTATAAAATGGTATGGGACATTTTATATAATAGGCCTTACAAAATAACCCCTTGGTCTATAGGTTTGCATGGGCATTCCCATAGGTCATGGATACTTACTTAGTTTACCTTCTCCTACTTTACTTGCTCACATGTTCTTGTGTATACTTATGTTGCTTACCTACTACAGCTTATATATACATGCTCTGTTTATGAACTCATGATAGACAAGTTTTGTCGCCACCGGCTTACCTTTGTAACTCTCCACCTTCATTACCTTCCCTTTCCTTCTCCCTGCTCGGTGCCTAGGAGCCATGGTGGGAGGGGTAGGGGATGATAGTACTTAGTCTTTTAGACTAACAGTCATTGACCAAATCAATTTAAGGGATCGTGGAGCCCAACCAGGAAATGCATCCACAAAGGTCGGTGCGCATGGAGACAGGACAGTCTAGCACGGGAGTTCAGCTATCTGGGACTGTGAGTCCCGGTCATTAGTAGATATTATAGATTTGCTTCCGCGATTTAGTGATATGTAGTGAGGATTTTGATGTATCGGGCTGGAGACCTCTTTAGAACTTTGCTTTATCATTTCTGTGGACTCTCCCTTCGTGGAGAATTTATTATATATATATTATTCTGGTGGCCTAGTATTGAGTTTCATTTTACTCATATACTCTTATATTTATTCTACTCTTCTGTAATCATTATGGCTGCTAGGATCGACGTTTTGTAGTGACAACCTTCCCGGGTGTGTTGGTGTCACCGCAAAGCGGCGGTTTTGGGCATAAGACACCGGTGGTTTAAAATAAAAAATTGGTGTCTTACACACGTTGTAAACATTAATGACACTAAACACATTCCATATAATGTTATAACTAAAATAGGTCAACCTCAATATCTATGAACTCAGACGCATACATTCTTATATGATTAAATGATAGCCATTTATAAACATTTATAGAACTCTAATGTACTTTAACCAATATGACAATCTTAACCCGACAATCAATGTTCCCTTTGACTACCACAAAAGAGAGGAAAACATAAGATTACACGACATAATAAAACACACGGTTCTATAATTCAAGACAAAGAGACCCTTCTTGAAACATACATGAGGTATGTCATACAATCAAGTAACAAAATGTAACAACATTATTTAGATCATGAACACTTAGTAAATAAGAAAATAAAGCAACTTTCAAAACACCATATCCTTCAATCTCCCATTTGTTTTTCAAAGTTTCTTAGTCCAAAAAAAAATTACAAACAAAAGAGAAACCTACGAAATCAATCATCAAGCCACTCTCCACGGTCACGTAACCCCATGTATTCGAAATGAATTTCTCCCTTGGCTTGTGATAGAAGTTTTGTGAAGGGATCAGCTGTGTTATTGTTTGTGTCTATCCATAAAAGTCCCGTGTAACAAAATACATTCTATCCATGTATTTTGTTTTATGATGTGAATTTGTCTCCTTGATTTGTGAAATGGAGGCACTATTATCGCAAAATAATTTCAAGGGACTTTCACTTGACGGAACAACTCCAGGTTCCTCAAGGAACTTCTTCATCCATACTCCCTCTTTGTTGGCTTCCACAGCTGTAACATCACATTTCCGACCAGACCCCTAGGAGTGGTTTTGTCATGACTAGGTCACGACAAAACCCTATAAAGCCCAAGGAGGCCAAGTGACCCAGGCTCAGGGTGAAAATCACCTTGGTTTGCAAGTAGTAGATCAGATATTCACTTAAAATAGATTTTGGGGTGGGCATTGAGTGCGTCGAGTGCACTCAAAGCCATAGGCTCGATGGCGTTGAGTGTATCGAAGTGCACTCAATGTCGTAAGCGTAATTGGGTTGATTGCGTCGAGTGTACTAAACTCCATGGGCTGAATGGTATTGAGTGCAACAAGTGCACTCAACGCCATAAGCTGAATGGCGTTGAGTGCGCTGATTACACTCAACGCTATCTTACATGGGCTGAATAGAATTGAGCACATCGAGTGCACTCCATGCCATAAGATGAATGGCATAGAGTGCGCTGACTGCAATCAACGCTATCTTGCCATGGGCTGAATGGCGTTGAGTGCGTCGAGTTCACTCAAAGACATAAGCTGAATGGAGTTGAGTGCACTGACTACACTCAACGCCCTCTTACATGGGCTGAATGGAATTTAGTGCAGCGAGTGCACTCAATGCCATAAGATGAATGCCATTGAGTGTGCTGACTGCACTTAATGCAATCTTGCCATGTGTTGAATGGCATTGAGTGAGCTAAGCTCACTCAACGCCATAGGCTGGATGGTGTTGAGTGAGATGAGCTCATTCAATGCCATTGTACTTAGATTATTTCCTTGCAATTTTTGTTTGTGTGCTGTTTCAGCTGAACCAGGCCGTTTCGGGAAGTGGGCTAGGATGTCTTAAATTAGTCGTTTCTCTATTAAGACCTAATTAAGTATTATTTAAATAAATTTTGACTGGTCAAGTGGAGGAAATGCCACGTGGCCGACGGTTATGATGGTGAACAGCCACGACCATGGCCGAGAGTCGGCTTTCATGGACACTAATGTCTCTTGAATGCCTTGGAATCCTTTCACTCTTCTTTTAACGGCTGGATTCAACTCCCCTAGGGAAGAGGAGGAGTTTCCAGCCATTACCTTGCTGATTTGAACCGTGTTCATCCCCCCACCACCATGGCCAAAATTGATTTTAAGGACAACAAATGGCAACCATCAGTTAGACCTCCTCCCTCTACCTTTTACTGATTCGAAAGATTCCCTAGACCTCAAGCATTGATTTCCACACTTTTCCTGAAGGAGACGAGAGATTTCTGTGTGCTGTTGAAGAGCGCTGATGATACCTCCACCACTAATGGCTTCCCATCAATCGGTGCACCTCCAACCCGCGAGCAAGGTCCCTCCCCTCCTCTCTCTCTTTGTGTAGATCTTAGCCTTCTTTAGGATTAATAACCGGTCTCAACTGAGCCCGATCGGGAAGAGGTGGCCTTCCTAGTTTTTCCGCAAAAAAAAGACATCCCGGTTTAGCCAGATTCCGCCCCTCCAGCAACTTCGCCGCCGCTTGGCGATGGCCACCACCTCAACGGAGGTGGTGGTGGCGGTGGTCGGCCAGGGAGGAGGCTTGTTGGCCGGCGACAGAATCTGGAATGCGCTCCAGGTTGGGCTAATCTCAGCCCTTTGCTGGAGGAAAAAGACGATCCAAGCGCTGTTGAATCTGCATCAAGATGTGTGCTGATTAATTTTATTAATTCCTTTTATCCAAATTTCTGTCCCATTTTCTTGATGATTTTTAGAAAAATTATTGAAAATAGGTAGGCCCCTTTACTAGAACTATGACCAACATGAATTTGTAGGCCGTGAAGTCTAGTTTTATTTAAAATTTATTTGGACTCATTTGGGTAAGTGGTTCGACCACATCACCCATTTTGGTGGACTTTATACCCAGGCTAGACCAGATAAAAATTTGAATGCTCCCACCAATCCATCCATCTAATTGACCTGAAATTTTGTATTGGGCTCCCTATTACCTCTACCTAGAACATATCCAAAAATGAGGATTTTTGGGAAACTTTTTCCCATAGTTTTTGGAAAAATTTAATAATCCTTATACAATTTAATTAGGTGTCTTAAATAGCTCAAAACTCCCCCAATATTTGTTAGGGTGATCTTGGGGGATGTCATAAGGTTTTGGTAAAAATATCAGCCCAATTGGGTTTGATTTGTATAAGTTTTGTTGTGACCAAAGTTTGGTCTCCTGAGGGATAAATTAGGGCTAGGGGTATTGGGGGCTAGGAAGAGCCAATTCTCACCCAAATGGGTTGGGACCTTGGCCAGAGCCCCATGAGCAGTAAACACACCCTCTCATGGAGTTTGAGATTGATTGGGGTGGGTTAGCCCTATGACCCTAGTTCAAACCCTAAGGTTGGACTTTAGGGCTCTGTGAAGGGTATAGGGTGATATGTCCTTGTATGAACTTGGTATTTAGAATAAATAATTGTAGGGTGGTTAAATGCCCTAGGAAGTGAATGGGTAGTGGTTGGACACAAATACCCCACATAAACCACTTAATAAGTATTTAGGTCTTTACAACCTAGGAATTTTATAATGAGTCATGTGACCTTGATTCAAAGTGAAACTTTGGCAGGGGTGTTTTCATAGTGATTTTCATGTCTGGGAATTTTGTTATAAATTTTAGATCAATAAATATAGTACTTCATTTACAAACCATCAAATTGTACTTTCTACTTAGGAATTTATTATGAATTAATCAGTCACTGGAATATTATGAAATTTAGTCAGAGGAACTTTTATGATGTTATAAAGCTTTGTAAGTTTTTGTCGAATTTTTGGAACTCTTTTTATATGGGTTGTTTCAAAACGTGATACTTTTCATGTAAAACATTTGAATTAATTTTGGTACCAACTAAGCTTGAAAAAATTAAGATATTTGCTCAGAGGTCCTATTTGGTCACCCTTTAAGTTCAGTAATTTTTCTATAATTATCTGATGATAAATTGTATTAATTCATTCTTTATTCATGATGGTTGGATTTTATTTGGATTAATTCATTAGAAGCCAAAGCTTTTATGGAAAATTATGTAATTCGATATTGATTGTTAACTCTCTATTATCTAGTGTTCATAAATTTCTGTTGGCAATTACTTGAGAAAATATTGTACATCATGTTCAATTCAAGCATGAATTGGATTTGAAAGAAATTAATTAAATATCAAACAAATTAGGTAAAATGTGAATTTTTGGATTTAGCCTAATAATGTCATGATAGACTCCCAGTAAATAACTTAGGTCATTTGGATAAATATTTTGAGTACTTTCCATTATATACATCATATAGCTTAAGATGGTCTACGTTTAGTAAAAACTGCAGGAATCATATTATGGTGCAAAAGTGAACTAAGTGAGATGGGATATTAGTGTAATGGTTTGTTAAGTGATATGAGGATTCATGATGAGGAGTGAGAAGTCTGGCTAGTGTTTAGAGGTGCTCGGGGACGAATAAACATCGTCTACCCAGTAGGAGAAAAAGTGTCGAATAGACTAGGGTTAGAACCAATATAACACATGAGGGATTGGGAATTGGGTTTTAACCAATAACAATAAGTTCCTTGCGAAAGGGAGCTTTGTTATTCAGCCCATCGTAGTTCCTAGTGCTCTTTGAGAGCCCTTCACGGGGTATGCCGGGGGCAGTCCTGGGCTAACGTAAACCATAGGAGTAATAAACTACAATAGCAACTAGTATATCTAGGGTTTCACATTCACACACCCCGGTAGCTAGGGAGGTTGAATAGGTTGGTTTGATTGTCATTCTGATAGTAGCTTCAGAAGGTAGATACAATGACGGGATAATCCGGGGAGCCGGGGCTCGAGGGTTTGGATACAAAATTAGGTTGTGGGTCTTCGGTATTTGACAGTCATTCACACCGACGTCGGTATGTTGACTCGACGGTGTAGGACACTTAGCCCAAGAAATACTGGTGGATATAGCCAGTACTAGTACGCTGATACTCTAGGTTGTGTTCTTCTAGGGGTGTACAGAAGGGCTAGGCCCGATAGTGTGGATTCCTACCTAGGAGTGGGAGACCCGACCCACTGTCTCTGTTTGCCACTATGGAGGTTACTAGGAGTGAAGCTAGCCGCCCGAACTGGGGGAACTAAAGATCTATGCGCATAGAGTCGTGTGCGTGAGTTGCACTTGTATGAATCATGGCATAACATTTCACTACACTCATATTTGCATACAACCGACACCCCAATGTATAAATCGGTATGGGAATTTTTATACGATGGGAGCCTTGCAGAAGACCCCTTAACTTATAAGTTTATATGGGCATTCATATAATTTAAGGTTACTTACTTGGTTTTTCATTTCCTTTTATTACATTTGCTGCTTATTTTACTTGTTTACTTTACTGCTCACTATTGTAGAACTGCTAGATTGTACCTTTCTTACTTAGCTGATATACAACATGAATAACTGCTAGATTTGTTCCACTATCATCTGCTTTTCTTAATCTCACCTCTTTAGCTTCCCTTTCCTCCTCTCCACTCGGTACTTAGGATTCGTTGGGGGAGGGGTAGGGGATGATAGGACATAGTCTTTATGACTAATGGTTTTCAGACCACAACCTTATAGGAGCTTATGATGGGAGAGAGGTACAAGCAGCCCAGGACCAGCACCAGCAGAGTACGGTGCGCATCGAGGTTGGCCAGTCTAGTTCTGGAGCACTGATTAGCAGCTTAGTGAGTGTTTAGTACTATCTTATAGCTTCCGCGAGAGATTATAGTGAGGATTTGATGTACCGTGCTTAAGCCCGTCAATATTTAATTTGTACTGATCTTTTGCAGTACTCCCTTTTATATATCTATGGACTTGCTATGATTTTTATTTATATGTGACTCTATGGACATGACTATATTCTGTTATAATTACTTCTCCCTTTTTTATGATCGAAAAGGCCGGCAGAATTGGCGTTTTGTAGTGGCGGCCTTCCCGAGTATCGATGTCACCGCAAAATGGTAATTCTGGGCATAAGACCCCGATGGTTTTAAAAGAAAAAAAAATCGGGGTCTTACAGCAGCTGCCATGACTTCTGCAGCGGTGGTTGAGTCAGCACTCGTTGATTACTTCAACCTGCGCCGAATGATGGCCACACCATTCAGAAAGAAAACAAACCCAGATTGTGATCTCCTGTCATCCGGATCTTTCATGAAGCTAGCATCTGTGTAGCCTTCTACAGCTAGTTCCTTGTGCCCACCAAAAACAAGAAACTTATTCTTGGTCATTTTCAGATACCTAAGAATTTTTTTGACAGCGGTCCAATGATTAGGACCTAGCGAAGCTTGATGCCGGCTCGTTATGCTCAGAGCATATGCAACATCCAGTCTTGTACAGGTCATGACATACATAACGGAACCTATAGTGGAAGCATATGGCACGTTTTTCATGCATTCAATGTCTTTTTGGGTGGAGGCACAATGAGACTTGCCAAGCTGTAAAGACGTCTTCATTGGCACATTTCCTTTCTTAGAGTTTTCCATATAAAACCTTTTTAAGATTATGTCAATGTAACTACTTAGACTTAGGCCAATGAGTCTTCACGACCTATCCCTGTATATCTTAATTCCCAAGATATATTGGGTTTGTCCCATGTCCTTCATTGAAAATATGGTTTTCAATGAGCCTCTTGTTTGTTCCATTAAAGGTAAATGATTTCCCATTAATAATATATCATCGACATACAAAACTAAAAATATGATGTGATTCCCACTAACCTTTTTGTATACACAAGGTTCTTCCTTACTTTGAATAAAACTGAGAGTTTTAATCTCTTCGTCAAAGCATTTGTTCCAACTCCTTGATTCTTTCTTCAAGCCAAAAATGGCCCTTAGAAGTCTACATACTTTCTCGATATTTTTTCGATCTTCAAAACCTTGAGGTTGCTTCTTGTATACCTCCTCACCTAGTTTTCCATTCAGGAAAGTTGTTTCTATGTCCAATTGCCATATTTCATAATCATAGAAAGCTGCAATAGCAAACATGATTCAAATTGTTTTGAACATTACAACCGGTGAAAAGTTTCATCGTATTCAATTCCTTAGACTTGACTGAAACCTTTTGCCACGAGTCTAGCTTTGTAAGTTGTCATGTTACCATTCATGTCCATCTTCCTCTTGAAAATCCATTTGTTGGAAATGGGTTTCTTTCCAATAGGAAGGTCAACCAAGTCCCATACTTGATTGTCATACAAGAATTGCATTTCTGATTTCATGGCTTCTTGCCAGGCATCAGAATCTATTCTTCCTAATGCTTCTTCATAGGTCAAGGGGTCTTCTATGTCAATTACCAAGACTTCATGAAGACCCATATAAAGTTTGAGTTTTCTCTTCACCATAGTAGACCTTCTTAGTTCTATTTGCTCATTAGGCTCATCTTGAGGCTCTCTAATTTATTCTATAACCTCTTGTGGAATTACTTCATGTTCAACGCCAGGCAAGGAATCGTCTAGTTGCGCAGTATGAACCTCCTCAATATGAAATTGTGGAGGTGGATTGCCAAAGCTCCCACTGAGCAAAGGAACCATATGTGATATCTCGTGATCATCTTGAATGTTAAAATTCATCTCATGATCACAACATGGTAGGTCCTCTTGAGTTCCTCAAGTGTTATCCAACGTTCACATCCTTTGATTCTTTCAAGAAACTCTTTCTTTAAGAATGTAGCATGCTTCTTTACGAATATTGTATTCGTCGACTTATGCGAAAAGCTATACCCTTTCGTTTCCCTTGGGTATCCTATGAAGAAACATTATTCATCTTTGGGTTCTTATTTAGTCGATTGCATACATTTTACATATGCCTCGCATCCCCAAATTTTAAGAAAATATAAAATGGGCGGTCTCCCGAACCATATATCATACGGAGTATTATAAACAGACTTTGTTGGAATAATGTTTAAAGTTAGAGTCGTAGAAAGAAGCGTATGACCCAAAAAATATAAAGATAAATCGGTCTCACAAATCATGGAACGAACCATTTCAAGCAGGGTTCAGTTTCTCCTCTCGGAGACACCATTCCACTATGGGGTGCTAGGAGGAGGAAGTTGCGGTACAATACCACACTCCTTTAGGTAAGTTTGAACATATTGCTCATGTACTCACCTCCACGATCAGTTCTCAAGATTTTATTTCTCTTGTCAAGATGGTTCTCTACTTGATTTTTGTATTCCTTGAATTTCTCAAGGGATTCACTTTTGTGATTCATGAGATAAACATAGCGTAGCGACTAGGATCATCCGTGGATGTGATGAAGTAACTATAATAATCTCTTGCACTAGTACTCATTGGACCACATACATCAGAGTGTATCAACTCCAACAAGTTGTTTGCTCTTCCACCTTTCTTGCTGAAAGGTGTCTTGGTCATCTTTCCTGCTAAACACGGTTCACATGTCCCAATTGCATCAAAATCAAATGAATCCAAAAGATTAGCTTGATGCAATTTCCTTATGCGTTTTTCGTTTATGTTACCAAGGCGATGTTGCCATAAGAGTGTCTTATTTACAAGAGATATTTTGAGTCTTTTGTTATTGATATTCATAACATGTTTATCTTCAACTATATTAAGCAAATAAAAACCATTTGAAATGAAAGCATTTGCATAAAACAAACAATCCTTCTTAATTGTCATTTGTTAATTATTTATCACAAAACAAAAACCTTCTGCATCCAAACATGACATAGAAATAATGTTTCGAAAAACATAAGGGACGTGATAAACATCTTTCAAAATAAATCATAGACCACTAGATAAATGGAGATCAAGGGTGCCAACAATAACCGCAGAGATTCATGCACCATTTCCAACATTCAGCACAACCTCTACTTTGGAGAGCGTTCTCCTATCCTTTAGTGACTGCACATTTTAAACTAAGTGAGCACATGATTTATATCCATTACCTAATCAATGATAGTTGTGGTAATATTTAGATTTAATTCAATAAAAAAATATACCCTTAGGACGCTTTCGTTAAATCTTTCCTTCATCCAAGTCATGCTTATACTTGGCGGAATTCATCTTGTAGTGTCCTTTCTCATGACAATGGAAGCATTTGGTGACAGCAGTTGGAGAGTTCTTCAATTTGCTTCCCTTGGAGATGCTCATATGAGATCCTCCCTTATTGCCTTTGAATGAGGAGTTTTTACTTGCAGTCTTGTTTGCGACGTTGCCTTTTTTATTAAAAGGCTTCTTGCTACTTGATGAAACAAACAAGACAAAATTTGCCTTTGTCTTGCCCATGTCTTACCTCAGCTATTTTGAGGGCATTATGGAGCTCATTCATGGTCATATTCCTTTCACGCATATGGTAATGCATTATGAAATTCATATAGGAGTAAGGAATTGACCTAGTATAATATCCTCAGCAATGTCATCAGGAATTTGAGAGTTCAGTTTCTCTAAATTCTCCAGATAGCCCTGCACTTTAAGGAAGTGCACTGAGACAGATTCACCCTCCATCATCTTTCACCTTGTGAGTGCTATGGTGGTCTTATAGCGCTCTTTCCGAGCACAATCAGTGAACATTTTTTCTAATTGTGCTATAATTTCCTTAGTGGGAGTATCTAGAAATTTACTTTGCAACTGATCGCCAATACTGGCCAAGATCAGTGTCTACACAACATGTTGTTCATTCGATTTCATTTGTTCCTCCTTTTCAACATCAGTTGGTTTGCCTTTATCCTTCTCTTCTGGGCAATGACCATCCAAAATTTGTTGGAGATTTTCTAAATGCAACACAATGTTAAACTTGAGGATCTAATTAGAATAGTTTGAACCATCATTACTAAGAGGACTCTTATTAATCATTGAACGCAGAAAATTATGTAGAGTAGACATGATTCTAAAAAGAGAGAATAAATATATACATAGAGTTCATGATAAAATTTCTTTTTTGCTATTGCTATATCAGAATAATAATATAGACATGCAAAAGATCCTTTCCAAAAAAATGTGGACTCATCCATTTATTTGTCCAGGTAGGTACAAAGCACCAATTGTTAACCCAGAAATTGGCAATCCCTCCCAAGGTAGCCAGCTCGCAAGTTGTGGCCGGCTCCAGTTCCCCCAGGAGGTCACGACCTGTCAGCCCTATTTTTTTCAAGGATGGGCAGACAGACTTCTCTGTCCGCTCAGGCCGCGCGACTACAACGGTCTTCCCGTCCTAACTGCCCAGTTCGCATAGCAGCCGCTTGTTCTGCGGGTGTTGCGGACTGCTTCCTTAGTCTGCCCTTACAGGACGCGTAGTTTGATCAGCTAACCGCGCGATGGTTCTCTCTATTCCAACAGACACTATCCAACAAAATGGCGGACAAACATAACTATCTGGCCAGACCGCCAAGTAGCCACGTGATCGGCAGGAGTTACATTCTTTAGCCCACTCCTGTAGGTCGTATAGCAAGGCAAACCGCCACATCGCTAGGTGACCTGCCTCCAGGTCGCCTGACAGTACACGACAAGCTTATCCGTCCAACAGGAGATGGACTTTTGCAATAGGGGCGACGTGTGTGACCTACGTCTTCAGTCTGCCAAGTCGCCTAAACAGCAACCAACTCTCGTATCCGCTAGTAAAGGGTAGACTCGGTCTCAGCCCTCCTATAGAGAGACGACATCATGGCCAACTACTCTATGCCAGAACACCCAATACAACGCAGACTCAACTCAAGCATGCTAGAAGGTGGCTGTCTCACTCACTCAAGTAAGGATGATCGGCTCCTTCTACCCGCCAGGGGGTAGCAACCTTACGTCATCACACAGTATGCGTGACCTGCGCTCTTCAGTCTGCCAGGTCATCAACCTCTTGTTGCCCAGTAGGAGGCAGGCTCTTCCTATCCTCCGCGCGCTCGGCGGACTTAATATGCAGTTTGCAACTCAGCACCCCAATTCCCCAGCTTCGGCCACTTCCTATAAGTAGGCGGCCTGTTCCTCAGCTCGCATCAGTATCCACAATAATCCAGATTTGTATGAAGTCACCCTTGAACTAAGATGAATTAAGTTGTATTTTATGTCCTTGTTGAGTTATGTGTTTGCAGGATATAATTGCCAAGTGTAGACCAATGTCAGTTTACAATGAGTCACCAAACACAGGACCATACAATGTAATCCCTTTTTGTGTGATTCATAGTTTCGACTCATGTGTAGCCTCTCTATTGGGACACACTCTATGTTCAGGAACTAAAGCAATGGAAGGAAGAATGTTTGCTTATTTCCTTTGAAAAAAAAATAATTTTCAGGAAGCAAAATTTTTTTCTAAGTTCATTACTCGAGTAGTATATGTTGTACTCGAGTAGTGCTGGAATGAATTCTCGAGTATACTAGATAAAGTTCACAAGTAAGCCTTAAAGTACTCGAGTTCTATTAACTATTTCTCGAGTTTACTAAATAATTCATTTCAAGAATTTTTCTAAGTGTTATACTCGAGTTGCAGATGGAAGTACTCGGTGAAGGCAAAGCCTTGTCTCGAGAAGTCAGAGGAGCAGTACACAAGTAAGAAGAAATTTTTTTTCAAGAAGAAGTCTGGTTCTCGATAACTCATATTAGTTTTCGAGAAGTTTTACTAGTTATCGAGTCATAGAAGTCACTTCTCGAGATGCGTGGATTCTTATTCGAAATTTCTCTAAGTCTTGTTCTCGAGAACCTTAAACCCTTCCCCTCGAGAATCAGAAGTCAGTACTCGAGTTGTCTAAAAACCACTCGAAAAATACAGAACTTTTATTCTCAAATTTTGTTAAGTCTGACGGGACTAGATTTCAAATTAATCTCAATGATTATTGGTCCACGTGTACTGTATTTATGATTATGACTATTAGGCTTGTCTTATAAAAGGTCTAATCAATTTCGACTAATCCTAAGAAGCGAAATCAAGTATTCTGAATTTTTTCTGTTCATTCTAAATCGGGATGCCGCAGCTCTTGATCAACGATCTCGCCACCGCTCCTTCTCTGATTCCTGTGATTCAGAGCAAGTAAAGATCAACAGATCAAGACACTTTTAATTCTACATATTCATCTCTTGATTGTTCTGATCTAAGTTTCTAGATACAGAATATTTTTGGCTTGTATTCTTCGATCCGTTTCAGAGAAAGCTTCCAAGTTCAAGGAAGATGAATGGCTGAAGATTCAGATCTGAGATATTCTGTTTGTATAATTTTTGTTTACAACATTTTTAACTTGTAGGAGATTTTGTCTCCGAGTGTTGTAGGAAGTTTTTCTTCAGAGTGTAAATCCGTTTTGTGGATAAATTTGTAGGGGCATTACTCTTAGTTGTAGGATTGGTTTTCAATCCGAGGTAATAGTGAAGTAGCCGAGTCTTTGGGCCTTTCCCTTTTTTGCAGCAGAGGCCTTCTTAGCAGCCATATTTTTCCTCTGCTTTCTGTTTCTCCTGGATGATTTACCAGGCACACCCACATGTCCCAAGCAAGCCCCCTTAGCCTGAGTAGAGAAGGTATCAACCAGTGGAAGAATAGTCTTTGGCATAGAGAAGCTTTTGACAATCTTCCTTTCTACCGCAAGTTGTTCTTCCAACTTATTGATTTCTTCCTGTTTAAGGTCAAGGAGACTTAGAGACTCAAAGTGCTTAGAGACCAGGTCCAGGTGCTCCTGTCAGAGAGAAATCAAGCTAGTGATCTCTTCGCTTAGGGAGACACCCTCAACCTTAAGGAATTTGGTTTCCTTTTTCTGAGCCCTCAATCTCTTATGGCATTCCTCGAAGGTGTTGCGCAGAAGCTCATACTTTTCGAGGAGCTCGGCTTCTCGGGCAGAAGGGCTGTCCTCGAGATCATCATCAGGAGACTCATAGTTAGAGTAAGAGAGGGGGGTACGAGCTTTTACCTTCCCAGTAAATGGGGGGCAGTCTCCTTCTGAGTCAGAGCGACCCACTAGCCCGAAGTAGGCTTCTTCATCATCACTGGAGTCTGAGGAATCAGACTCACTCAGTGTCTTTGGCTTTTTGGCGATATAGCTCCTCTCTTTCTTCTTATCTCTAAAGGATCTATGCTCCTCTCCCTTCCCCTTCTCTCTTGCCTTGATGGCAGTCAGCCACGATGTGTCCTGGCTTATTGCACCCAAAACAGATGATGTCAGCATGATGATGTTTGTTCGGTTTTGATGTATACCTGTCAGAAGAATAATTCTTCTTCTGATTTCTAGAGGAGGAGCCGTCTCTATTTCTTTGATTCCTCATCTTGAGGAACTTCTTGAATTCTCGGGTGATGAGGGAGAAGTCTTCTTCAGATAGCTCTGAGCCGGAGGAGCATGGCTCGGAGTCTTCCTCCTAATCCTTTTTCCACGAATGGTTGGGGCAGCCCCCTTGCCTTTCCTGGAGTGAATGGCTTTCAGGGCCACAGCCTTTTCTTTTGCTGCGGCTTTCTCGGCTTCTTTTTCTTCTTTCCTCGTGTTCAGCTGAAGCTCATAGGACATAAGCTTCCCAAATAGTATCTGAGGATCAGTTTCTGCTAATTTGCCAAACTCTCGGATGGCGCAGATCTTCATGTCCCATTCCTTAGTTAGGGACCTAAGGAATTTATCATTCAGTTCACCATCAGTGAACACTCTTCCATATCCCTTTAGGGTATTGACGATCTTGAGGAAATTCTCGAAGGTAACTCCGATCTCTTCCTTGGGCCCTTGCCTGAAGGCCTCATATTTATGATTCAGGAGGGATATCTGATCATCCCTCACTTCATTTGTGCCCTCCATCAGAATAATCAGACAGTGCCAGATATCCTTGGCTGTCCTGCAGTTGCAGAAGTTCTGCATCATGGAGTCATCGACTGTGCTGACTAGAATGTTCTATGCCTTCTTGTCAAGTCCGACCAGCACCATCTCGTCCTTGTCCATTTCAGAAAACTTCTTAGGCACCATTTTGGTAGGATCAATGGTGGAGGACTTAGTGGGAATATAAGGTCCCTCCTCCACGATCATGAAGAGTAGGGGGTCGACTGCTTCCATGTAAAATCTAATCCTTTCCTTCCAGATAGGAAAGTTTTGCCTGGTGCATAGTGGGATCTTACCTGAGTACTTAAGTCCGTCCATAGTAGATATCTGCCTTCTTCTAGACACTAGAGGCAGGAACTTACTCAAGGTGTTAACCTTTTTGATGAGTAACCTCCCTCTGATACCACTTGAAAGTCACTCTAGTGTCAACTACCTTCACATATGGGGGGGATAGGTGATTTGCAGTCTTTTTGCGGAATTAGAAATAAACCTGCACAATAAAACAAAACAAGCACAACACAGACACACACAGGCAGTTATAGTGGTTCCCCGATTTGGGTACGTCCACACTCCCGCTTCGACCTATCTCACAACAAGGGACGACTCAGTCACTTCACCAACCGGATTGAAATCCTATCCTCACACTATGAAAGAAACCCTTCCACCCGAAGGAGCACTACTCCTCCACCACGGGTTGCACCCAACCCTTACAATGAGGAACCAAAGATCTGTTACAACAAAAGTAAAAATAGAATGTACAAAATACAAAATACGTTTGGAATCCTCGGTGTCCCTCTTCGTTCGATGAAGCGTTCTTGAAGAATACGAAGATTCCACGACCAAAGCACTCTCTTGGAGAGGATCTCCCCGAGATTGGCGGTGACAAGGATTGCGGCGGCGATGCTTTCGAGATCCAAACTTCGTAACAAATCTAGCAAGGTCTACCAACGATCTTACTTGGATCGATCGTCTCAATCGATTCGGAAGGGGAAAGTATTCTCGTTCAACAAACAAAGAGACAAAAGATCTCAATAAGAAATATGAGACGCGTTGCTTGGCTAAGTTTATGTCGTCGAGAGATCAAGAAGAATCCGATCAGCGGCGGCGACGAACTATCGAGCGGCGACGGCGGCGGAAGGAAATCCGCGATCTGCTAGTCAAGTAGGTGGCTCGTTCTTTTTCGTATGTATTTGATATCCCGTAAGGTTCAAAATACACGAGTATTTATACTGTAGATCAACATTTATGACCGTTGTGGTCCCAACCAGAAGAAACCCTAAATCTGGTTCAAATAGTGCCTGAACATTTGGTCCGGTCCAGCGAGCCAACGGAATTCGCCTAAGGCAAATTCGGCAGGAATCATTGGTGATTCTCGACGAATCAGCGTGAATCACTTATGATTCCCGATGAATCGGTGAGAATCACTTATGATTCCCATCGAATTCTCCTTAGAATAATTCTTGCTGAACAGCAAGCCATCCAGAGAGAATCGGCGAGAATCACAATCCATTCTCGACGAATCGGCGAGAATGCAAAGTCATTCTCTACGATTCGGTGAGAATCACTTAGTGATTCTTGTCGATTATTCCTTGGCTGAATTCTAGACGGCGTTGAGACAGCCGGATGCATTTGGCGAGAGTAGGCTAGTGATTATCGATGATTCGACGAGAATCACTAGTTATTCCCGTCGAATCGCCGAGAATCACTTAGTGATTCTCGTCGAATTTTCCTTAGACGATTTTTTCGTCTATCTTCCCATGAGATGGTCTTTGACCCATCCTTGCTCCTTGTCTGCTCTTCATCTATCTCAGCCCTGTACTTGAAAATAAGTACACTCCAATAGAGAGACTACACGTGAGCCAACACACTGATCTGCTCAACGAGGGATTACGTTGTGCAGACCCGTGTATATTGACCCACTACACCCTCACATTGGTGTGTACTTGTCGTGGAATAACTGCAAGCACAACTTGATAGAATATCATCAAATACATTATATATTCACCTTAGCTTGTTCAGGGGCTTCTTCAAATCAGGAACATTATGGATACAATACCAAACAGTTCTCTATATACCTAATCATCTTGAGTATATAAGTCGCTACTAGTTCTTGAGCTCCCATCTTACACTAAAATAATTCCTTGGTGACGTCAAACCTTTCTTGGCAAGCTTGCACTTAAAACATTTTCTTAAGGTGCTCGTTAATCTCCTAACAACTCATGTTCTTATGTTGCTTCTAAAGCTCAAAGATCATGGTGGCGAGCATGAGGAATTCAACATCCAAGGAGTCGTCTTGATATTTTTAATAAGCATCCTCATCAGCTTGGGACACATTCCTGACTGGCTCTTCAAGGGAATCCTCTTCCAAGACATAGAACTTTCGCTCTTGCCTGAGAACAATTCTCAGATTTTTGTACCAGTCTAGATAATTTGTACCGCTCAGTTTCCCCTTCTCATGGATAGCTCTGAGGGACATGATAGAGTGAAATCCATTTTCCATGGAATTCTACAAGAATTTATTCAAAGATAACTCAGTACTATATTTCAAAATACATATTTTTTAATTATGACTTCAATTAAAATTACTCTGACTACTTTAATCAAATTGATAACCCGTAATATCAATTCCGAGAGTTTATGCGAGCTATTCTCTTAGTAAACAAGATCTTTATTTCACCAACACCTTGCGTCAGCTTAGTCTTTTCTATCACAATATAGTTATTTAGGTAGGCAACGCTTGCTGATTGCATCATCATGCAACTCTTGTATGGTTGATGAATAACTTTTTATTCATATCCATCATATGGCACATGCCAACCCAATGCCTAATTTCACTCAACTTTTGAGGGCACCAAGTTAAGTTTGACCCGATGTCGACAGTAGGATATCACACTTATCCGCTCACACCCTTACCAAGATAGATTAATTCACCTTGCTATGGCAAGCCAACACTTCATCGATCTAGGCAATAAGAGTGTCATCAATCCGAAGGCATCCAAATACTTAATATTGCATAAGGGACTTTAAGATAATTGATTAGCACTTAATCATGGTTAATAATTAACCAATGTGCACATTCACATAATACCAATAACACTCACCATCCAAATACATCCCAGATGTGCACAAAGAAAAAACATCAGCATTTGATGAACTGGGATAAATCTGAACATCTAGAAAACTTCTAAATCTTTAGATTTACATGTATAGGACATGAGCAATACCAACTCCACCTACACTTTAGAAAAGCAATACCTTTTTGGGAGATTCAAAATCTAACACATTTAGTTTCACAAAAGAACAAAAAAGATGGTTACTGTTAAGGAGAAACTAAGACATCACAACAAAATCGCATACATTTCAAGTGGGGTTCCAAGGTGATGCGCCCCTGGCGGGGTTCAAAGTATTTAGACTCAAGAGTATCTAAACACTTAGAGGGGGGGTGAATAAGTGTTTATTCCTTTTTTTGATTTTTTTGACTTTGGTGAGTTGTGATTTGTTTAGCTTTACTTTCAAGAACAAGCAATCAACACACAAATGGTTTATATTGGTTCCCTAGAGTATGGGTGCATCCACTGTCTATCCTACCTTTCTAACAGTTTGTTAGACAAGACCAACCTCTCCAAACTTGGCTATAAGAGTTTACAACACAAATCCCTCAGGATTTCTAAGACTCCTCCAAGTCCTACCGCATGCCCATGGACCTACTCTCAGTGATATAATCTCCAACAACTCAATAATCTACACCAGACTACCTACCTCAGACTTTAGGAAAAGTCCTACACTCAGGCTTGGAGGAAAGCCATACACTCAGTTCAAACACTCGATCCTACCACTCAGATTCCCAGCTAGAATTCTACAACTCATGCCCAAAGGCCCAACTTCTCAGTTCTACAAAATATCCTACATCTATCATTATATATCTGGCCTACATTTAGATCAGTAATGATCCGACAAATGAAATGTTGGTGGGTGTTGATGAATGACTGCAGAGAAATAATCTCTAAGTCTGTCTTTTCCAGAAATGAAATTATTCAGTCCTTTCTTATTCACAGCTCTAGAAAGGGATCTTCAAGATTTGTTTTGCTTAAGCTGTGAAGTCACTACAACAATGGATTGCTCTATTTCTTCTTCTACCTAAGAGAGAGAACTCTCTGAACTTGCTGTTGAAGATGAGAATGTCAACAGCTAACTTTCTTGAACATCTTGTTTGAATAGAAGTATCAAGTTCTTCAACTCTATAACTAGGTAAAGAGGAAGAAGATGAAGCTCTGTTATTCTAAAAAGTCTATCCTCCAAAAGTTGATGTCTTCTGCCTTGATCTGTTGATTTCCTATTCCGCCGTCAAACAGTTTTTTGAGCAGTGGGACCACCAGGAGCTGGTCTCTGCAACTTGTTTTTTGCATTAAAGTTGCAAATCAGGCAAGCGGTGCCATTTCTCGTCTATTGTTAAGTTCCCGCAACATTTGAATTTTTGATGATGTCATCATAACTCAGCATCTGTGTACTTAGCCAAATTCACAATTCCACATAGGAGTTGAGTGAAGCCTGGTCACTTAATGCCAAAATACTTAGGAAGATTTCTGCTACTTAAAGCGTTGAGTGATCAGTCATCACTCAATGAATATAGACATTTGCAGTCTTACCGAATAGGCGTTAAGTGAGCCTTTATCACTCAATGCATTTGTAATTAGTAGATTATCTCTATATGAAGGCGTTGAGTGAGTCTGCTTCACTCAACGCATTTTGTCTTTGCCTATTTTATTGAAGAGGCATTGAGTGAACTCCCTTCACTCTATGATTTTGTCCCTAGACAGATTTTCTATTGAATAAGCATTGAGTGAGTGGACATCACCCAACGCTTATGTCCTTAGACAAAATTTTGTATAAACCAATAATGTAGCTTTGACTGAACAATGTTCTTTCGATGCTTTCTCTATATAGTGTTGAGTGAACTTCCTTCACTCAATGCTTTTGGACTTTGCCAGATTTCTTGGCAGATTCTCTGCGGCTTTGACTGCTGGAGCTTTACACAATAGTTCTGGCTCTAGGCATTAAGTGAACTACCTTCACTTAATGCTTTTGGACTTAACAGGATTTCTTCTTTTGTAATGCTTAGGCTGTGACTGTCTAGTCTTTACTCATCAATTAAGGCCATTGGGTGTTAAGTGAACTAACTTCACTCAAGACATCCTTCAAGGGCAAGAGAAAAGAATAAAAGAGCTTCGTCGCCAAGAAGTCCAATACTCTTAGTGACATTGACTCAAGCGAGTCCAGCTCAGAGAATGAGGAATGCCTACTTAGGGCTCATGGCTCAATCAGACGAGGAAGTTGGTGACTCAGAGTATCGCTTGAACGTAAACTCGCACAGTATACTCTAAGAATCTGAAACGTCCACTAATGTTCACGAAGGCTATTCTTCGTAAGAGGGCGAGTCTAAGTTAATGGTTCAGCATGAGAATATTTTGAAGGCTTTTGACAAATGCAGACAGGTAGTCAAAAAGAAAGCAAAAGAGATTGCTTCTCTCAAGGCAGTGGAATCGTTCCAGAGGGAGGAAATTGCAGAATTGACTCCTCTCAGAAGTGAAGTTCACTCCCTACAAGAGGAATTGAAGAGCTCAGTTGAAATAATAAGTTTAAAAGAAAACTTTCTTGATGAGCAGGAATGAAAGCTCTTGGTGGAGAGAAAACTTGTTGAGAGTTTCTCCAAGCCGAAGACTGTTCTCCCTCTCATTGATGAGTTCTCAGCTCCAAAGAAGGGAAGTGGTCTTGGCCACATAGTTGGTATAGGTAATTTTGCCAAGAAAGCCAGTGCCAAGGAAAAGGGGAAAGCACCCCTAGGTATACCCTCGTTAGGAAGGTAATCTTCCCGACGAACATGTTTAACCTTGAGTCATCATATGGTCATCTTGTTAGGCCTACTTATGTTGAGCCAAAGAAGAGATATCAAGGATGGACCGGTCACCGAGACTATGGTGCCAGTGCTTTCAAAGCACCTTATGAAGAGATTTAACTCAAGATATATGGTCCTTATATTCATGGACATAACCATAAGAGGGCTCCAAAAGAGAAAACTTTTGTATCTAATGCAAAAGAGATGGAGAAGCCCTGCGTATACTGTAATCAAGAGGCTTCCACCTCCAATTATGTTGCCCCTGCTATACCTCAAGTTCAAAAGGTAAAGCAGGAGTTCAAAAGAAGGTACAACAGGTTTTACTGTTGGTGCTGTGGCAAAATTTTTAATTTTTGCATAGATTGCTGGTTTAACCCTGCTAATTTTGTAACTCCATGAGTTAACCATGCGAGACAGACCATTCATGGAGTTAATGTTCCTAGTGGTGTTAAGCTGACCAGGAACCAAGGAGCCAAATATGTTTGGGTTCCTAAGGTAACGTGATTTTTCATTGCAGGTATGTCCAAAGGCCAAAAGAAATCCGATCTAGTATTTGGACAGTGGATGCTCTCGGCAAATGACCTAGATAAGAAGCCTGTTACTAGATTTCACCCCAGTCAATGATCGACCAAAAGTAATCTTTGGGGGGCCAAACCGACGAACTACAAAAGGCTATGGTATGATCTTCAAGGGAGTAGTCACTTTCACAAACGTAGCTTATGTTTAAGGATTACTCAACAATCTTATAAGCATATATCAGCTATGTGATAAAGGATACATCGCTGAGTTCTACAAGGACAAGTGTTTAATAAAATCATCTGTAAATTTGGAGATGATCTTAACAGGCACTCGGAGCAGAAATATATTTTGTTTAAATTTCCTATGTTTAGACAATTATACCCTATTGTGTTTTGTGCTAAAAGTAATTTGTCTCTTTGTAACCAATGGCACAAGAAATTAGCACATATTAATCTCAAAATAATGAATATGCTATTTTCTCATAACTTAGTGCGAGATGCCCCCAACATTAAGTGACTGAAAGAGAGTACATATCACTCATGTCAAATGGGTATGCAGACAAGGGCTACCTTAAAGGGTATTGCTGAAAAAGATTCTTTGAGAAGCTTGTATTTACTTTATATAGACTTATTCAGTCTTACGCATATTAACAGTTTAGGAGGTAAGGTCTACACGTTAGTAATTATTGATGACTACACGCGTTTTACTTGGGTGTTCTTTTTGAAACACAATTCAGACTCCTTCGACACATTCACAAATTTTGTCCAGCAAATTCAGAACGAATTGAACTGCTCAGTAGTAAAAATCATAAGTGACCACGAAACCGAATTTGTGTCTGGTGCCATGACAGAATTTTGTGGAAATCAAGGTATCTTTCATGATTTTTCCTCACCATGTACTCCACAACAAAATGGAGTTACTAAGAGAAGGAATAGAACCCTAATTGAAGCCTATACAACTATGTTGAATGACACTTCACTTCCGGAGTACTTCTGAGCTGAAGAAGTAAACACGGCTTGTCATGTGCAAAATGGAGCACTTATCAACAAAAGATATCATAAGACCCTTTTGAGCTTTTGAATATTTGGAAGTATTTGAAAACTAATTATGTCCTATTTTAGAATATTTGGAAGTAAATGCTTCGTACTTAATAATGGGAAGTATTACCGTACGAAGTTTAGTGAAAAATGTTTTCAAGGTATTTTTGTAGGTTATAGTAACCATAGTAAGGCATATAGGATTTTCAATAAGAAAACTCTAGTGATAGAAGCGTCAATCAATGTTTTATTTGATGAGACAAGCCTACTTTAAAGCAGCTCACCTAGTATTACTGGTGCAGATATAGGTATAACGAATAATGAATTATGCTTGGATGAAGCTGTCAAGGAAGAAGCTCAAAGCTCGTTTAAGATCGTCGATCCAGGCTTGGTAGATGTAGAACCGCTAGAGGAAGAAAAGCTTCAACCTCCACAGGATGCACCAAATGCTTCAGAACCTACTTGTGGGAGAAAGAAATCTAGGGTTCAAACATATAAGAGATCACTCAGTTTATCAAATAATTGGAGAGCCAGGCGACGGTGTTTGATCTAGAAGAGATACAACTAATACGATTATGCATTTTAGTTTTCTATCACAGGTTGAGCCAAAGAAATTTGAAGAGGCAAACAAGTATGCTTCTTGGATTTTGTCATTGCAAGAGGAGCTCAATCAGTTTGAACGTTGCAAAGTCTGGGAGTTAGTGCCCAGACCCAAGGAGACAATGTTATCGACACCAAATAGATATTCAAAAACTAGATGGATGAGAATGGAGTCATTATCAAGAGTAAAGCCCGTTGTTGGGTATTGTCTCCACAATAACCCAGATTTGCATGAAGTCACACTTGAACTAAGATGAATTAAGTTTTATTTGACTTCTGTGTTCTAGTTGAATGTTTGCAGATTCTGAATGCTAAGTGTAGACCAATGTCAGTCTACAGTGGGTCAGGAACACAACACCATTCAGTGTAATCCCTCACTGGGTGATCAAAAGTGTTGACTCATGTGTAGCCTCTCAATTGGGATACACTTTATGTTCAAACATTGGGAGCAAAGGATGGAGATAGGGCCAGAAGGAAATCTTCTCTAAAGTTTTGAAAAAACTTTCTAAGTCCAGTTCTCGAGAAGTAATCTCAGAGTTCTCGAGAAGTATGGTGTAGTTCTCGAGAAGCTAAGACTCTACTTCTCGACAACTCGGGACAGTTCAAGAATTTCTCTAAGTTAAGTTCTCGAGAAGTCAGTAAAGCTCTCGAGAACTATTCTATAAGTTCTCGAGAAGTCAATTTAGTTCTCGAGAAGTATTCCTTTGATTCTCAAGTTCAGAAATTCAATCTGAGGTTGATTCTATGTAAAGTTCTCGAGAACTATTCTATAAGTCCTCGAGAAGTTAATTTAGTTCTCGAGAAGTATTCCCTTGGTTCTCGAGAAGTTTAGAAAAAAAAATTTTCTAAGCTCAAGTTCTCGAGAAGTCCTCTATTATTTCTCGAGAAGTAAATTAGTTCTCGAGAACTATACTCTGGTGTTCTCGAGAAGTCCAACCCTTTCTAAAGAGATTAGTTTTCGAGATGTCTCTACAGTTCACGAAAACTCAGTTCATAGTTCTCGAGAACTATAATCACTTCTCGAGAACTAAGTCGGATTTTTTCCAGAGAATTTCTTCTAAGTCCAGAACGGCCGAAATTTCAAATAACCCAACAGGATTGGTCTACGTATCATCATTAATGATATTTCCAACTGTTAAGAGATATCCTATATAATGTCTTGTCACTAAGACATAACCCTAAGAAGTATTAAGAAAAATTATTGAGCAGATCTCATACTTTCCAAAAAGCTCTGGTTCGGCCGATCTCTTCTCAAGCTCGATGTCTTGAAGCCGACGCCACTGCTATCGTCAAGATCAATCCTCATCCTTTCGATCTAAAAGATCTACTGATTCAGGAAATGTTCTTTCTTCCTTGATCGAGTATTTTCAAAAATTTCTCATGTCAGATCTACTAATCTTCTTCAACAATTCTGAAAGGGCCGCAACTTAAAGAATAAGACCTAAAGACTTATTTCTTGAAGATCTGAGAATATTTCTGTTTGTATTTTCAATCTCTATTTGTTAATCTTATAGGAGATTATTCTTCGAGTGTAGGAGCGTTGTGCTCCGAGTGGTAGGAAGTTTTTGTATCTTCCCAGTGTAGATCAATTTTGATCGAGTTTTGTAGGAACGTGGTTTCGAGGTTTAGGATTGGTTTTAAAACCGAGATAGTGGAGTAGCCGAGTCTAGTTATTTGCTAGATCGGTGAGGAAAGTGGACCTACCCAAGATCGGGGAACCACTATAAATCTATTGTCATCTGTGTGATTGCTTGATTACCTATTCACCCCCCTCTAAGTGATTTAGGTAGACAACTCACATCTTTCAATTGCTATCAGAGGGAGGTTGATCGTTAAAAGGTTAACACCTTGATCTGATCCTTCCCAAGTTGTCTTTAGAGAAGTATAGAGCATGAGTAAGACCAAGGATTTTGCTAAGCTCCCTATATGCACCAAGAACAATTTTCCTATGTGAAAATAAAAAGTTAAACTCTTCATGGAAGTAGTGGACCCTCGGATCTTCATGATTATTGAAGAAGGTCCGTATGTTCCTATGATTGCATCTACAATAGATCCAACCAACAAGTCCCAAATAAGTTGATAGACTTGGATAAGGATGAGATTGCACTTGTCTCCCTGGACAAGAAAGCTAAAAATATTATAGCAAGTGCAGTCGATGACTCGATGCTGCAAAATCTGATTCATTGCCAGTCGGCCAAAGAGATGTGGCAATCCCTGGTGAATCTAATGAATGGAACTGAATAAGTTAGGGATGATCGGAGATCCCTTCTAAATCAGAAGTATGAAGCCTTCAGGCAAGGTCACAAGGAATCCATAGCTGATACCTTTTAGAACTTCTTCAAGATAGTTAATGACCTAAGAGTTTATGGCCGAGTCTTCACAAATGGGGAACTGAATGACAAATTCTTATGATCCCTGACAAAGGAATGGGATAATAATGTATGCACCATTCGGGAGTTCGGAAGGTTAGCCGAGACGGACCCGCATAATTTATTCGGAAAGCTTATGTCTTACGAGCTCCAAATCAACTCAAGAAAAGATGAAGAAGAGATGAGCAGGTCTGCATCCAAGGAGAAGTCTGTCACTCTTAAGGAAGATGGCTCAAGGAAGACAAAGGCTAGCTCTCCTGCCCCAGCTCCTGAAGCTGATGAATAAGAATCATCTGAGCCAAGCACCTCTGGCTCAGAGCTATCTGATGGAGAGTTCTCTCTACTCTCAAGGCAGTTCAAGAAATTCTTAAACAAGAAGAAGCCATGGAGAGGAAAGGATTCCTCCTATAGAAGATCACGCAATGATGGTGATCGCCACAGAAAAGGTTCAAGCAGCCACGACGGGTATGGTTCTAAACCGAATAAACATTATTCGACTGACATTGTTTGTTATTGCTGTAATAAGCCAGGTCACGTCATTGCGGATTGCCCCCACAAGAAGAAAGAGGGTGGCAAAAGAGAAGAGAAGAAGTCCAACAGTAAAAAGAGGACAGAAAAGAGCCTATTGGCCAAGAAGGGCAAAACCCTCAGTGACTCCGACTCATCTGAGTCGAGTGCAGAAGAGGAAGAAGCCTACTTTGGGCTAATGGCTCTAACTGATGATGAACAAGTCCCCTGGTTTACTGGGGAGGTAAAATCTAACACCCCTCTTTCAGAATCTGATGATGACGATGAGCAAGAGGGCTATCCCTCTTAGGATGAATCTGGAACTCAAGGGACAATATAAGGAGTTACTCGAGGCTTACGACAAATGTCGCCGAGTCGTGAAAACTCATGCTAAAGAGATAAAGTCTCTAAAAAATACAGAGAGCGCCTTAAGAGAAGAAGTCTCAAAGACTTAATCTCTCAAGGAATACTTCAATAAATCTATTGAAGAATATAACAAGGCTCTTGAGCACCTTGACCTTAAGGATAAAATCATCAAGGAGTTTGAAGAACAACTCTCGGCTGAAAAGAAACTTGTAGAAGGTTTTTGTAAGCCTAAGACTGTACTTCCTCTGATTGTGGAATTCTCAGCTAAGGGCAAGGGTGCTGGTCTAGGCCACAAAGGTTCTCCTAGAAAATCCTCTAGGAGAAGGAAGGCCAAGAGAAAGAATAAGTATGCCAAGAAGGCCTTGGCCGAGGAAAAAGGGAAAGCTCCTTTGAAGCCAGTCTCGTTGAAGAAAGTTATCTTTCCTGCGAATGAATTCGACTTTGAGTCCACCTATGGACACTTCACTAGGACGATCCCAGAGAAGCCTAATTCAAGGTACCAAGGTTGGACTCGCCCTCGTGACTTTGGTGAGAGTGTCTTCAAGGAACCTTATAAAAAGATTCAACTTCAGAGCTATGGACCTTATGCTCATGGTCATAACATTAAGAAGGCACCAAAGGTAAAATCTGTCGTGGAAAATCCTATGAAGGAGAAGTCTTGATGTTGTTGCCACCACCATGAAGCTTCTGTCTCCAAGGATGCTATCTCTACTGGACCTCCTCTCAAGAAGGTCAAGCAGGACATCATAAGGAAGAGATACAATAGATTCGACTGTTGGTGTTGTGGAAGAGTTGGTCACTTAGCCATAGATTGTTTGTTCAATCCTAAAAATGCTTCAACTCCTCAAGTTAGCAACGTGAGAATGACCACTCATAAGGCTAATACTGGTTGGGGGAGTATTCTAACTTGATACCAAGGACCCAAATGTGTTTGAGTTCCTAATGCTAAGTGATAATAATTGCAGGTACGTCCAAAGGCCATTAAAACGCCAATCTGGTATTTGGACAGTGGATGATCTCGGCATATGAACGGGACAAGGAGCCTACTCCAGAACTTTTCACCAGTGTTGAACAGACCAAAGGTCATCTTCAGAGGTTCAGACCGAGGAATCACCAAAGGCTACAGTATGATTACTAACAGTAACGTATCCTTTTCAGAAGTAGCCTATGTTGAAGGATTGGAACACAATCTCATCAGCATAAGCCAACTATGCGACAAAGGATACGTGGTTGAATTCCATGCTGACAAGTGTTTGATAAAATCGATCGAAAACATGTAAACTATTTTATCAGACACTTGAAGTAGAAATATCTTCTATTTAAATTTCATCTGCATTGAATCCTCTACACCAGTATGTCTTTTAGCAAAAAGTAGTGCATTTCTTGCTGACCAATTACACAAGAGATTAGAACATATTAATTTCAAAACTATTAATAAACTATTCTCTCAGAACTTAGTACGTGATGCCCCTAATGTCAAGTACATTAAGGACAGCCCTTGTCAGGCTTGTATAAAAGGCAAGCAAACAAGAAGTTCATTTAAAAGCATTATAGGTAAGGAGTCTGATAGAAGCTTACAGCTTCTTCATATGGAGTTGTTCGGTCCACTACAAGTTAGAAGTTTGGGAGGTAAGGAATATACATAAGTTATTGTGGATTATTACTCGCGCTTTGCGTGGGTGTTCTTTATGAAACACAAGTCAGATATCTTTAATATTTTCACTAATTTTGTTAGGCAAGTACAGAATGAATACAACTTCTCCGTAGTCAAAATCAGAAGTGACAATGGAACGGAATTCAAGTCTGGGGCCATGTAAGAATACTGTGAGAGTCAAGGTATCTTTCATGAGTTTTCCTCTCCTCGCACTCCATAGCAAAATGGAGTAGCTGAGAGAAGGAACAGAACACTCATAGAGCCTTACCGGACTATGTTGAGTGATGCCTCACTTCCAGAGTACTTCTCGGCTGAAGCCATCAACATGCTTATCACTTGCAAAATCGAGAACTCATCAACAAGAACCATGATAAGACTCTTTACGAACTTCTAAAAGGCAGGAAACTAACCATTTCATATTTTAGAATCTTTGGTTGTAAGTGCTTCGTACTTAACAACGACAAATATCACACTACCAAGTTTAGCGAGAAAAGCTTTGAAGGTATTTTTGTAGGTTATAGTAGCCATAGTAAGTTCTATAGAGTATTAAATAGAAAATCTCTAGTGGTAGAAGAATAGATACACATTGTATTTGATGAGACGAGTTTGCTCCAAAGCAAATCTTCTAGTGTGCTCTTTGAAGTTGCAGGTACAAAGATAAAGGAACTCAGCTTTGATGAACCTACTGAAGATAAAGACGAAAAGTTCATCAAGATAACCTCTATAACCCCGATTGGAGAGGTAGATGATCAAGATGAAGAATTCATCCCAACTGAAGATGCAGCCCCAGTGGCTGAGGAGATCCCAGATACAAGGACTCTAGAGCTCAAACACCCGAAGGATTATCCCTTGGACCAGATCAAAGGAGATCCTCAGGATGGTGTTAGAACTCGTCGAGGTACAACTAACGAGAATTAATTTTTAAGTTTTCTATGACAGGTTGAACCTAAGAAGTTCGAGGAAGAAAATTCGGATGCATCCTTGATACTAGCCATGGAAGAAGAGTTAAATCAGTTCAAACGTTGCAAAGTTTGGACACTTGTTCCTAGACCCAAGAGTAAGAACGTCATCGGGACAAAATGGGTCTACCGGAATAAGATGGACGAAGAAGGAACTATTATAAAGAACAAAGCCAGACTCGTTGCCAAGGGCTATCGTCAAGAAGAGGGAATCGACTTCGATCAAACGTATGCACCAGTGGCAAGACTGGAGGCGATCAGTTTATTACTTGCTTATGTTGCACTTAAGGGCTTTACTGTCTATCAGATGGATGTAAAATCCGTCTTCCTGAATGGTGACATAAAGGAAGAAGTGTATGTTGAGCAACTGCCAGGTTTTGTTGACTCAACTTTTCCTCATTATGTTTATTTACTGCAAAAAGCATTATATGGTCTTAAACAAGCTCCTCGAGCTTGGTATGAGACATTGTCTAGCTTTCGTCTTGAGAACAAGTTCACAAGAGGAAAGATAGACAAGACATTATTTCTTAGGGAAATAAATGGCAAGATTTTGTTAGTGCAAATCAATGTCGATGACATTATTTTTGGCTCTACGGATAACAACCTCTGCAAAAAGTTTTGTAAACTTATGTAAGGGAAGTTTTAAATGAGCAGTATGGGAGAGCTGAAGTATTTCTTAGGCCTTCAGGTGAATCAATCTAAGGATGGAATCTTCATCTCACAGACCAAGTTCACCAAATGGCTACTTAAGAAATTCGGAATAGAGAATGCATCCTCTATGAGGACTCCAATGGCCTCAGCTATGTCTCTAGACAAGGATGAGAAAGGGAAACCTTTTGATGAAACCAATTACAGAACCATATTTGTGTCCTTGCTCTACCTTATCGCAAGTAGACCAGATATAATGTTCTCAACATGTGTATGCGCTAGATTCTAGGTGAACTCTAAGGAATCTCAGTATATTGCTGCAAAGCGAATTTATAGATACCTTAAAGGTACACCAAATCTTGGCTTATGGTACCCAAGAAGTAATGATAGTGAATTGATTGGATTTTCAGATGCAGATTTTGCAGGAAGCAAAGACGACAAGAAAAGCACTTCTGGGAATTGCCAATTCCTAGGAAGAAGGCTTATCTCTTGGAGCAGCAAAAAGCAAAACTGTGTCGCAATATCAACAGCCGAGTCAGAATACATTTCTGCCGGTAGTTGTTGTGCACAGTTGCTTTGGCTAAAGAACCAGCTAGAAGATTACAATATGAAGGTCAAGGACATTCCATTGTTCTGTGACTCCTCCAATGCAATCGCAATCGTAAACAACCCAGTCTCTCACAGCCGGACAAAGCACATCGAGCTGAGATACCACTTCATCCGGGAGCATGTGGAGCAATGGGATGTGGACTTGCAGTACGTGCCAATAGATCGGCAGGTTGCAGATATATTCACTAAGCCGCTGGACGAGACCAAGTTCAATTTCTTCAAAACTGAACTTGGGTTGCTGAAAAAGGAGGATTAGACCAAAGTGATCAGTTCAAAGGCTTAAGAATCGAGGATACTCCTAAAAGGATAGAATTTACCTAGTGGAAGGAAGTTTTCGAAAACCTACTTTACTTCTCGAAAAGTAAAAGTCATTTCTCAAAAAACCTAAGTACACTTCTCGAGAGGCAGAAATTAGCTCTCGAAAAGTATCTTAAGTTCTCGAGAAATACTTAAACTTCACGAAAAGTCCATCGTAAGTTCTCGAGAACTCGTTCTCAAGAAGTCAGCCTATCTCTCGAGAACTCCGAAATCTAGTTCTCGAGAACTTTCTTTCTTCTCGAAAACTGTTGGCCACTTCTCGAAAAGTATAACCTACCTTTCGATAGCTGGCCCGTCCTTCTGCCGGTACTTCTTAACTCTATTTTTTCGCAAAATTCTTGATTTCTGCCCTAACCTAAGACTAATTAGGCATATAATTAACGTTACTAGGAAAATATATATATCTATAATATTTTAGAATCCTAAATCAACCACCATTTCAAACATTCCTCTCGCAACTCTTCATCTTCTATCGAACGACAGCTCCATCTCCGCCGCTGTTCCCCTCTCTGTTCGTTGCCACTGTCGGCATCAATGGCTCACTGTTCCAAGATTGGAATCGGCAGCGAACTCGTCGTCGAAGGATTGGCCAACATTTCTGATGATTTCTAGAACTTGTTGATTCTTCTGGAAACGGCCGGATTTATGTTCGTTCTCTCTGAGCCCATCAAGATAGTATCTCCAGATGTCGAAGAATTTTTCAGGAATGCTAAGGTAAGGACGAATGGAACAATTTTGAAGAAAATAGTTAAAGGGATCAAAATCAAGCTTGATAAGCACAAGATTTCCAAGCTTCTGAAAATACCTATTGTTGATGAGGAAGACGACCTAACTCCAGAAGATTATGCCAGAACCTATTCTTTCAGTGGAATTCCTAAGGAATACATCTCCCTAAGGAGAAATCTTCTAAATGATGTAGGGAAACTTCTTGTAGATATTATTTGAAAAATACTGTGGTACATAACATGGTCAGTCAGTTTTATTTCTCATGACTTGTTTAGAGTAATGACAGCTGTAGTCTGTAGAAAGAAATTTCAATTTGGAATGATGGTGTTTGAGATGATCAGAGACAGTATCCAAGAACCCAAATTTGCCAGGATAATCTCTTTACTGCTGAGTGATATTGATCCAGTCACCTTCAAACTCTCCAAAGGTACTCCAGTTCATCGCCTGAAAAAGATCTCCTTCACCTCCATCCAGAGATGGGAGCTAAAACTGAAGAACCCAAGACAGTTAGCTAAAGAAGTTGGAGCTTCTATCTCAGAGGTGAGGACCCCATCTCCTCCTCTATATCATGCTGCTGAACCATCTGGTGCAGCAGCTGAGGGGGAGCCTGCACACTCTGCCCCAGTTATTAGAATTCCTACTCCTCCAACCAGATCTCCTTTGATAAGCCCAGTGATATCTCCAGTCAGGAGCCCTGTGGAAGTCTCTCTAGTGCCAAACCAATCAGATGCTCCAGCCCAAGAAGTTCTCAAAGACACAAATGAAGCTATCGAAAAGATGATAAAAGAGCTTACTTCAGAAGAACCTCCTCCCCCCTTTCCAAAGATCTCTCTAAAGAACAATCCAGAGATCCCTCACCCCGAGCTACTCCTTCTCCCTCTCCTAGAAAAGATTGAACTCCACTAGAAACCATCCTTCTATCTAAAGAGGATGTGCAAGCCCCTGAGGAGGTGGAAGCCCCTCTCAGGAATCTTGATTTCTCCCTTCCTAGATTTGTTGATTAGGAGGGAGATATAGTATCTCATACTGTAAGAGCCCAGAGCTCTGTAATATTGGTTAAAATCCCCCTATGGAAAGCTCCTCCACCACCTCAGATTGATTCTACCACCCCTGCTACTGCTACTGTATTTGCTAGTTCAGATATTCTGTGAAAGATTGAAGAAATGTAAGCTGACTAGAGGAAATATTTTTATGAATCTCTTCAATCTATCAAAGATTAGGTATCTGCCCTTGAGAAAGAAATGAACAGAGACTTTGCAGAGATTCAAGCCAACACTGATTCTCTCAAAGGATTGTTCAGAATCGGAGGAAAAGCCATAGATCACACCATCACAAGCATTGGTCAAGTCATGGACCAATGTATAACCCTGGCAAACAATCAAATTCAGTTGGACAAAAGATCTGAAGAGAATGGCATGAAGGTATGCAATGAAGTTGGTACTTTCAAAGAAGACTCAATAGACCAGCTATCTGTAGAAATAAGAAAGGGGGAGACAATAGTGAAAGAACAGGTAAAAAAGCTTACTACAAATGCCAAAACTATCTGAAATTAGAAACTAACTGCAATCAATAAGGATGTCTTAGAACAGATTCAATCAGTAAAATTCCATACATATGATACAGCTGTCTGGATGTACAATTAGATCTTCCCAAACTCTCAGGCTGACCCCAACATTATTCCTCATCACTTAAATCCTCTTGCTCAAGGTGAATCAAGCCAAGTTCCTCAACCTCATATGTATACATTTTCTCCTAGACCAGAAGATTAGGCACATCCTCCAGCTTCCTATTCCCAAGTTTGGGATGACATCATTCCTCAAGATCTACCAGAGATTCACATCCCCAAGAAAAGGAAGTATGGGGAAGTTCCTTCTGCTAGCAGATCTGTTCCCCAGCCAGAGGCAGAAGGAAGAAAAGAAAAAGAATTTGCTAAAGTTTGGAGCCCAACTTCCAAAGCACTAATTCTTGACACTCTTAAACTTATCATGGACTTTAATGAGAATAGACATCTTCACTACAGTTCGGTTGAATGGGAGTTATATGAAAAATCCATGACCAAAAGGAGAATTTTTGACAGAGAATATGGAAAGAATAATCCTAAAGCTCCTCCAAATCCCCCAAGGTACTATCCAAAGCCTTTAAGTTATCAGAGGAGGCAGCAGGAAAAGCAAGATAGGCAACATCAAAGCAAAGATTGATTCATGATGTTCTGTTTTTATATTTTTGAGGAAATGGATGTTGATTGATTCTAAAACATTACTTATATATACAATTCCAAGTTTTGCATATTGTGCCTTTAATTAATCTGTCTTTGCATTTTTATTAAATTTCCTTTCTTCCAGTTCTTTCTTTATTATAAAAACTCACCTTAGTGTAGAGGGTTCTGACTTCTACAAATAGGGGGAGATTGTTGGGTATTGTCTCCACAATAACCCAGATTTGCATGAAGTCACCCTTAAACTAAGATGAATTAAGTTGTATTTAACTTCTGTGTTTTAGTTGAATGTTTGCAGATTCTCAGTGCTAAGTGTACACCAAAGCCAGTCTACAGTGGGTTAGGAACACATGACTATTCAGTGTAATCCCTCACTGGGTGATCCAAAGTGTTGACTCATATGTACCCTCTAAATTGGGATACACTTTATGTTCAAACATTGGGAGCAATTTAAGGATGGAGATAGGGCCAGAAGGAAATCTTCTCTAAAGTTCTTGAAAAAACTTTCTAAGTCCAGTTCTCGAGAAGTAATCTCAGAGTTCTTGAGAAGTATGGTATAGTTCTCGAGAAGCTCAGACTCTTCTTCTCGAGAAGTCAGGACAGTTGAAGAATTTCTCTAAGTTAAGTTCTCGAGAAGTCAGTAAAGCTCTCGATAACTATTCTATAAGTTCTCGAGAAGTCAATTTAGTTATCGAGAAGTATTCCTTTGATTCTCAAGTTCAGAAATTCTATCAGAAGTTGATTCTAAGTAAATTTCTCGAGAACTATTCTATAAGTTCTCGAGAAGTCAATTTAGTTCTTGAGAAGTATTCCCTTGGTTCTCGAGAAGTTCAGAAAAAAAATTCTCAAAGCTCATGTTCTCGAGAAGTCCTCTATTATTTCTCGAGAAGTAAATTAGTTCTCGAGAACTATACTCTGGTATTCTCGAGAAGTCCAACCCTTTCTAAAGAGATTATTTTTTGAGAAGTCCCTACAGTTCTTGAAAACCCAGTTCATAGTTCTCGTGAACTATAATCACTTCTCGAGAACTAAGTTGGATTTTTTCCAGAGAATTTCTTCTAAGTCCAGAACGGCCGGAATTTCAAATAACCCAATAGGATTGGTCCACGTGTCATCATTAATGATATTTCCAACCGTTAAGAGATATCCTATATAAGGTCTTGTCACTAAGACATAACCCTATGAAGGATTAAGAGAAATTATTGAGTGGATCTGGTACTTTCCAAAAAGCTCTGGTTCGGTCGAGCTCTTCTCAAGCTCGACACCTTGAAGTCGCCACCACCGCTCTAGTCAAGATCGATCCTCATCCTTTCGATCTAGAAGATCTACTGATTCAGGAAACGTTCTTTCTTCCTTGATCGAGTAGATTCAAGAATTTCTCAGGTCAGATCTACTAGTCTTCTTCAACAATTCTTAAAGGGCCGGAACTTCAAGAAGAAGACCTAAAGACTTATTTCTTGCAGATCTGAAAATATTTCTGTTTGTATTTTCAATCTCTATTTGTAAATTTTGTAGGAGATTATTCTCCGAGTGTAGGAGCGTTGTGCTCCGAGTAGTAGGAAGTTTTTTGTATCTTTCGAGTGTAGATCCATTTGGATCGAGTTTTGTAGGAACGTGGTTCTGAGGTGTAGGATTGGTTTGCAATCCGATATAGTGGAGTAGCCGAGTCTAGTGATTTGCTAGATCGGTGAGGAAAGTGGACGTACACAAGATCAGGGAACAATTATAAATCTCTTGTCGTCTGTGTGATTTCTTGATTACTTATTTGTGGTAGTTGTTAAATTTTTTATTCCGCATTAGTTGCACATCTCACCTATTCACCCCCTCTAGGTGATTTAGGTTGACAACTCACATCTTTCACCCATCTTGTTGCTTAAGGATAAAGACAAGAAGAAGGGATCAACTTCGACTAGACCTTTTCTCCAGTTGCTAGGCTCGAGGAAATCAGGTTGTTTCTTATGTATGCAGTCCTTAAAGGCTTCACCGTCTACCAATTGGACGTGAAGTCAGCATTCCTAAATAGGAATCTGAAAGAGGAAGTATAAATAGCGTAACCCCCAGGTTTATTAATTCCAATTTCCCTAAACATGTTTATTTTCTTAAGAAAGCTATATATGGCTTAAAGTAGGCTCCACGAGCTTGGTATGAGACATTATCTAGCTTTCTTTTTGAGAACAAGTTCACAAGAGGAAAGATTGACAAAACATTATTTCTTAGGGAAGTAAAAGGCAAGATTCTTCTAGTGCAGATCTATGTCGACGACATCTTATTTGGCTTTATAGAAGACAACCTTTGCAATAAGTTTTCCAAACTTATGCAAGGGAAGTTTGAAATGAGTAGTATGGGAGACTGAACTATTTCTTAGGACTTCTGGTGAAACAATCTGAAGATGGAATTTTCATCTCCTTACGAAGTTCACTAAGAGGATTTTTAAGAAATTCGGAATGAAGAATGTAACCTCTATGAGGACTCCAATAGGTTCAACTATGTCTCTGGAAAAGGATGAGAAAAGGAAAACTTTTGTGAAACTAAGTAGAGAAGTATAATTGGATTCTTGCTCTACCACACTACCAGTAGACTAGATATAATATTTTCAACCTGCATCTGCTTTAGATTTCAGGTGAACTCAAAGGAATCTCATTACATCGCTATAGAGCAAATTTTAAGATACCTTAATGGTACACCCAATCTTGGCTTATGGTACCCGAAAAATAATGATGTCAAGCTAATTGGTTTTTCAGATATCGATTTTGCAGGAAGCAGGGATGACAGGAAAAGAACTTCCGGAACATGCAAATTCATCAGAAGATGGCTTATTTCTTGGAGCAGTTAGAAGCAGAATTATGTGGCAACTTCTACTGTCAAGTCAGAGTATACCTTTGTAGGTAGTTGTTGCGCACAGCTTCTATGGATCTGAAATAAACTTGAAAACTAAAACATGAAGTTTATAGAATTCCAGATGTATTACGACTCATCCAACCCAATACCGATCACAAATAATCTAGTCCCTCATAGTCGGACAAAACACATCGAGGTGTGATATCACTTAATCCGGGAGAATGTGGAGAACAAGAATATAGCCTTCAACTATGTCCCTACGGATAAGCAGATCGCGAATATTTTTATAAAGCTGTTGGACGAGGCCAACTTCTCATTTTTCAAAATAGAACCGAGCATGATGAAGATATACTCATAAATAAGGCCAAGCAAGCAGGAACTCATAATAGGAATTATTTGACAAAGTTAGAAAATTGTCCCATGGAAAATATGTTTAGTATCGGAGCTTAAGTCGCCGATTTGTCAGATATTCATGTGATAATTGCCGAATCAGACACGACCACCAGTGAAACTCAACGAATCTTACTTAGGGCAAAATTATACTTTTCTTTATTGGATCAGAAAAGTGGAAAATTCCAGGTACGCGCCTACTATGCTAATTTTAAATTATATATATATATATAAATAGTAAATAGGGGGCTACTGCACTTCACATTTCGTCCACATTCAAGTCGCTTTGCCGAAATAGCCTACCATCTCTTCGGCTCCCACGTCAAGTAATTATCTACCTCTCACGGTTTTTGCCATCGATCATTGTCGCTAGGTCTATGGCAGGAATCCACAGCGGTATCCCAAGGCTACAACAGACCTAAACCCTAAATCAGTTTCCAACAAATGCTCTTCCGTCAGCGTAAAATCACGACACTGTGACTCTAGCCGATTCCAAAAAACTATAGCAGTCCAGCCATTTCCAGACTACAGTTGACTTATTTCTCCATATCTCCCAAAAGCACAAGTGGTCTGCTAGGGGGAGGCGAACTACTTCGCACAAGGTTTGCCTCAGCCTCCGATGAATTCAGAAATATTATCCTCATGCTGGCGACCGTTGGGCTCTCCTTTGTACTATAACATCCTTGCAATAATCTGGAAAAGGAAGTTATCGAATTCTTCCACAATGCCAAGCTCCATCATGAAGATACAGTCATCAAGACCAAGGTTAAAAAGACCAAGGTCAAAGTAAAAGCGTCACTCTTCTCAAGGTACTTGCGGCTCCCTACTTGCGACGAAGCCGACTACCTAGAAGAGGATGACTTCTCTTGGGCTCTCCTATTTTATGGACTTACCTGATGTACCAAAGCAGTTAAGCGCAAAGGAATGAATGAAGAAGGCATGATCCTATCAAACATCATTGGCAAATTGTTATTATGTAAAACCGGTTCTCATGACTTCCTCTCTACTAAGATATTAAAGACTCTAGTAGTCGATATCTGTAGAAAGAGACTTGATTGGGGTGCTCTGTTGTTTGAGAAGATTAAGGACAGTCTTCGTACTCCCAACTTTTGTAGGATTATCAGCCTGTTACTGAATCAAATGGATGGTTATAGGTTTCATATGACCAAATGTGTGCCTATCCATCACCTGAAGAAAATAGACTCATCTATCTTCGCACGGTGGGATAGGAGTATCATCAAGCAAGGGGGAGCCTTGAATCTACATGTGGAGGAGTTAGATCAAGCACCTAAGGACTGGATTCATACTCCACACACTAGTGAAATTCCTGAGTGTTTGAGTGTAGGAATTGAGGTGGAGTTAGTTGAAACACAAGTGGCCACTAGCATAGTGCCCTTGAGTGTGATTCTAGAATCAATGTCAATTCTAGATGCTACAGTTTTAGAGGTAGAGGTTTTGATTACAGAGGTATCCAGATGGCTTATAATGTTGTTGAAGAGTTTGTTCCTGAGGAAGTTGAGGATGAGGCTGTTGCTGTTGATGTTGATGAGGACGCTGCTGCTGAAGATGACTTGGAAACTAATGATGTTGCTGCTGATCACCTAATAGTTGATGATTATGACATTGATAGTGCGGTAAATGAGACAATGATTGATTATGATAATTCAAAGGTTGTTACTAATGTGGTTAATGCTTGTGAAGTACTAGTAATGGATAACTTGATAGTCCCTCTCCCAGAAATTGTTCTAGCTTCATCTTTTGAGGGGGAGGTGACTAGGCCTTCTATATCAGTTATGACTAAGGTTACAGAGCTCATGCATAACCTTGAAAAATGAATAGGCAAGATGCAAGATGCACCTCCTGTTGATGTAGATGAGATTTTTTTCTTATTTATGAGGAGAGAGTTGTAGAGGAGCAGACTCAAGTTCTGATTATTGTTGTAGACCTTGATACAACTTCTAAAGCTCATTTATCTCCAATAGATGAGTCTTCTAGTGAGGATCTACCCAGCGCTCCTATCCCTGATATCCCAAGCTCTACTGTTGGTAGTACAATTTTTCAAAGCATAGAGATAATGTTAGCCAAGCAGAAATATAATTTTGACTCATCCATGTAGTGAGTTCTGAAGAAGGTTACAAAAATAGAATGGGATCTAAACAATGTCCTAGCAAAGGTTAAAGTCAGATTTGGCAAGCTAGAAGACAAGTTAGACTCCTGGTTTACCCAAGGTTGAAAAGGAGTTAAGTTTGTTATGAATGGATTAGAAAGCAATCAGAAATTTATGTGCAATGTTGACACTAAAGCCAAAACTATGATTGAAGGTCATAATCAAGCGATGACACATTATGACGATAGCATGAAAGCTTATGCAAATGCTTTGGCTGATGTTGTCAGAAAGGGGGAGGAGACTTTGGAAGCTAAGGTGGTAGCTAAGGTAAATGCGCTTGAGGAAGCGATGTTAGCAAACTTCAAAGGCATAAATGATAATAGTTATGACAACTGTGTATGGCTTCACAGTCAGTTTACATAATCTCAAATACTTGTTGTTCCTGTACTAGCACATGATGAGACTCATCCTGCCCAGGATTACTCTTAGTACTGGTCAAACACACAGGATTTCTCTTAAGTTAGTGTTACTGTTGCTATTGCTGCTGAGGCACCAGAGGTAGATCTTGTTGACGACATCCCTCCTCCGACTTACAAGCGAAGAAGATATGGGGAAGGCTCATATGCAGTAAGCTCAGAGCCTATTTATGTAGAGCCAAACAAGGAGATGGAAGAGGTTTGGAGCCCGATTTCAAGATGAATTATCTTTGACACATTCTCCTTGGTCTACCTTGGTGGTGAAAAACATCAGCACCACTATGATCAAGAAGAATGGAACAAGGTCAAACTGTCCTTCACAAAAAGAAGGATACATTTTAGTAATAATCAGAATGCAAATCTGATGCCTCCATCCCCTTTAAAGTACTTTCTAAAGCCAAGGGCTTATTTTGATGGGCAGAGGTTCAAGAGGCAGAGCAGGTAGAGCAAATTGTCATATATTTTATGTGTTTTATTTTGAGTGTTGTGATTCCCCCCCCCCCCCTCCAAAAACAATGAACCCTTTCTAGTCTGAATTTCCTTTAACTTTTCAAGCCATAATGTTTTAAGATTTCTTATGTACAATTCACCTTGGCTTATAGGGTTCTAACTTCTTTAAATTTTTGGAGATTGTTGGGTATTATATCAACAATAACCCGGATTTGAAGAAGGGTCCAGTTAAGCTAAGATGAATTGTGACTGTATTTGATTTTGTCTTTTGAGTTATGTACTTGCAGGTTTTCATTGCTAAGTACACACCAATGTCAGGTTACAGTAGGTCAGTAAACACAAGGCTATACACTGCAATCCCTCATTGTATAGGTCAAGGTGTTGACTCGTGTGTAATCTCTCTATTGTGGTGTACTTCTATCCCAAGTACAGGAGAAGGATCATGGAAGTACCAAGATTAGGATTCAGAAGGACATGAATTTGCTTAAGAAAAATTCGTCTAGTATGGATAGGAATACACGTCGAATTCGTCCAATATGCTCTTTCATATTCATCGAATTCATCGTATATACCTTCCAAGACTCGCCAAATTCACCATATTGTACTTAGGGAAAATTCTAGGAGAATTGGAAAATCTGCCAAGAAATATTTGCCGAGTATCATCGTGTATACTCATCGAATTCGTCAAAATTATCTAACGATACTCGCCGAATTCGTCAAATATACTAGATGATACAAGCCGTATTCATCGAGTCCATTCGATGCTACTTCTCTAGATTTTTCTAAGTCTCATTCATCGAATATTACTTTATATGACGTCGAGGGCGTTGAGTCTTTCAGGCTATACTCGACAAATTCGTCGAGTATACCAGCTGATACTCGACAAATTCGTCGGGTATGATTCTCTGCTTTGGCATTGAGTGTATTGTCAGCATGAGTTGATTTGTCTAAATCTAATTCGTCATATATCATAGAACCATTCAACGAGTATACTTATGATACTCGACAATATTCGACGAATTTGACTTGGGGCATATTTCCAAAATTTTCAAATCACTTGTTAAGGTTTCAGTCGGCCATTCACAGTGACTTTTTAGGTTTCGTTTTTGGAAGTTTTCTTCATACTGTTGGGAAGGAAATATCTATAAATACCTAGAGGATATTTCCTTTCCACCTAACCGTACTATTGATCACATTTCAAACCTAGATTCATTTTGAAACACAGAAAAACGCCCGTCTGACCGCCAATGAACCGAAAACTCGCAATTTCTCTTATCGACCATTAACATACACTGTCATTCATCTTCTCTAGCATACACCACTGGATTGCTCTCTCTACAGTTCTATACTCCTCCAAATCATGCCATTTTGAAGATTTAAATCAAGATTCAAGATCGTCCTTGTCTACAAGTTCCGTGTTCTATAAGAAAATTCAAGATCCATTATTTTCGAAGAATGACAGACTGAAGTTTTCAGATCTTTTGTAATATTGTTGTAATATTCTTTTACATATTATAGGAGATTTATCTCCGAGTTTGTTGATCCATTTGTGGATCGAATTTGTAGATCCGTTTGTAAATCAAGTTTGTAGATCCGTTTGTGGATCGAGTTCTTAGATTCGGTTGTGGATCGAGTGGTAGGAGCTTCGTATCCAAGTTGTAGGAGTTGCGGATCTGAGATGTTAGATTTGAAGAAATATGAGTTTGGTGAAGTAGCCGAATCTAGCCCTTCGTGGTAGATAGGCGAGGCAGGAAAGTGGACGTAACCAACTTGTGGAAATACTTTAAATCTCGGTGTTTGTGTGCTTGATTTATCTAGTAGTTTTTATTCCGCGTAAAGACACAAACATCACCTACTCACCCCATTTAGGTAATTTAGGTAGATGCTAGACACTTTCACCCTCCATCTCTATAGAAATCGTGTTGACAATCTCTTCAGCAAACTTTTCAGCTACCTCAGCTGGAGGTATCTCCATTGCATCCGCTTGAAGTTCTTCAAACTGAGTTCTGCTCAGATGAATCCTTGCTGTAGGTATAGAAGAAATAGACACCTGAGCACTCATGTACCTCCTGGTCTCTTCAATAGATTGAGAAAGCTATGGATCATGGGGCTCTTCCTCACTCATTTCTGATGAAATGCTGTCAGTTCTAACTTCTGGAACTATAATTTCCTTCTTCTGCTTCTCAGTTGATTGTTGGTGTGGTTGCAGAACTCTTTTCCATCTATCAAGCATTTTTGAGTCCATCCTTCTCATATGATGTATTCTTGATCCTAGCCTTATGTTAAGGATCTATGGAACACTGTTGTGCAGAAACAGAGATAGAATTTTACCCAGGTTTGGCTCTGGGATACACTCTAAAATTCTGTAAAGTGTACTCTCCCCCCAATATGTCCTTTTAGAAAGAATCACCCTTGTCATTAACTCGAACATCTTCTTAGAAATTTTGTCATGGGAGCCAGACTTGCACATCAGTGCCTTCCCAATGACATTTGCAAGTAATTTTCCTTTCAGGTTAGGTTCTTTCCTCAAAATCGATCCAATGGTGTGTTTTGAGAGTCCACATAACTTTAGTGCAGATTTGATATTAGTTTGATCAAATTCTTCTTCTTTATTTGACACTTTGAACTTCGGCAGTTGCAGTGCCTAGCTTAGTCTCTTTGGGGTAATCTTAACTTTATTTCCACTAATTGAGGAAAAGAGTGTAATGGATGATAAGTCGAACTTGGCAGTTGAGTATTATAACACCTCCGTCCGTCACATGAAATATAATAGAGGGCCCAGCCGAGGCCCCACACCATATTCCACAAACAGGTAACGGGATAACATATGAATATCAAAATACTACACACATCCTATCTCAGAGCATTCTAGTTAAAGCTTTAGGGGTTATGATTTGAACTCAAGTATAACAATAATGTCCAGTATATAAACACATATATGTTTATTACAGAAATACACAAAAGTTATTATCGCCCAGCGATAGTCACTGTCGCCCGGCGATAGTCAATAATAGCTTAAAACTGTTCTGGACTTAAGGCCTTACATTTACTCTTTGCAAGTTGTGGATTACAAACATCGGCACGTAGGTATATCACACATGAAAGTAATTAAACTTCGCTTGGACTTCGAGGGCTAGCATAGATTCCGGGGCTTTAGCCCGCTACTTCTCACTCGGCTCTCCAACACCTGCAAAGGGACAATCGACCATAAGGATGGCAAAACAAGGCAACAGTAAGCATTAAGATGACAAATTTATAACGACCGTACCCCTTTCTTGGGGCAGTGGTATTCTTTCCCAGTAAGTATAACATTATCACAAGCAGATATATCACAAGAACGTGCACTCGCATACAGTTCAAGACATCACAAACAAATGCCTCAACGACCAAACATTCCGTGAACTTAGTGGACATTTTCGGTGTACATGTTATCTGGGCATTCAAAGGTCCTAGACATAACGGTTAACTTTGAGCATTTATAGTCTCAAAATCCCCCAGCAAGAGACTTTAGTCTTAATGGAGTACAACCTAAGACTCTCATTATGCGATCCTAACGAATGCCAATAACTTAAGCATTAAAGTTAGACAACCATAATGCGGATATAATTCATCCATTTCCTATTGCTCAAATCGTCGATTCAATTTCTAGTCTGATGCTAGTTTGCTTCCCCTTGTCCATTCAGCTCACTAGATTTTAGGAGCTCGCATCTTACATATAGCCTCACAGTCTCCCAGAGAAAGGATTTATAATAAAAATGGTATCTAGGAGATATTACCGGCGATACTCACTGTTATTAGGCATTTATAATAGAACTCACTTTCTATACAAGACCAAACAAAAATCCTGCAGTAACCTACAATGCATAAAACACTGGACTTTCATAGCACACAGCACAAATAGCTCACCAAGAGCTATCGCAATTGGCGGTACTCACTATCGCCCAGCGATATCCAACAGGTCGTAAAACCATGTATGTTACTAGATATTTTCATGGAGTGCAACTCAAGTACTTCCTGCTACTCGCAAGTCATGGGTAAAATACCGCATACCTTGTAAAATACTCATTTATACTCAGAGTCTTCTCTGACATGCAATATAAAACATCACCAATCCAGAACAACCTGTCTGTATGGGCTTCACACAGCCATCCTATTCTGTAATGTGATTTCTGGATCAATATGCAAAGCTAAATACGGGGATATATATGTATCGACCCATCGGAATCTCCTCGATTCTCCACCTTTTGGCAAGGGATTCCTTGCATATGCAAAAAGAAGGACTTCACTTGTCCAAGAAGAAATATCGTTACCCTTGTAGTTTTATTCGGAGCCATGGAGAAGTTTCTTCCCGGACGGAAAGGAGCACCTAACCTCCCTCTTTGCGGATCTAGCCTCGACTCTGACTTTCGATTATATAATCTACTTCACCAAGATATTCAAGCTCAACTACAGCCCTTAGCTCCAACCCTTAGCTCTTTCTCTCAAGAACGTGGATGAAAGAAGGAAAGAGAGTGAGAAGAAGAGAACTAACTCTCATTCCTCTACTCCTCTTAATATTTGGCCTTGGGATTAATCCCAGCCACAGGATCATTTCATTAAAAGGGGGAAAAGGCCACGATTTCGGTTGAAAAGTCAAACAAAAGGATATCCCCGTGCGATATCGGCTATTGCCTAGCGATAGAGACATTAACTCCCTTGACCCTAGTCAACCACCGCTCATCGGCCGCCATCCGGCCATCTGACATATGTCTACCAGACGTGGCACTATTGCCTGACGATATCCACTGTCGCCATTCTGATAGCTTGCTCAATGTTATATGGAATTGAGTGCATTGAGTTCATTCAACTCTTTAAGGCGTTTAGAGCATTGAGAGCTTGGCTATTGCCGCGCGATACCCACTATCGTCACGCAATAATCCCTTACCCAACGCTTCGTCGAAAGTCATCAAGTGTGTTAAACTCACTCAATGCTTCAAGGCATTGAGTGTAATGTTATCTCCATCGGCGATACCCACTATCCCCCAGCGATATCGACTAGAAGGTCTGCTATCAAATTTGGGGTGTTTTAACCCTGCCATCCTTACAGAAATTTCGTCTTGAAATTTTATTCATCTATAAGTGAAAAAACTCAACTATTACGTTGCATCATGATAACAAAATTTAACAATAATTCTGGAAACTCATCACGCATGGTTTTCTTTTGCCCATGTCCATTCTCCACGGTACCAATTGTCTCAATGGACGTCGACCATCCCGATTGTTCTTTTTTGGAGCTACTCACTCTCTTGACCCTTGATTAAAAAGTGCTTAATCTTCATTGTCAGCCTTTATTTGATTGGTACTCGATCATCTGCAATCACTTACATTGGCTCTTTCATCTCTTTACACTACACCGATATGGGAAACACAACGGGCAGTCACTTAGCTCTGCCAAAAGAGCTAATCGATAGGCCGCTTCTCCAATTCATTAAACCACTTTAGACAGACCAATATATCTTGGACTCAACTTTTTCCACGCGCCGCATTCTAGACACGCCTTGGAATGGCTTAATCATCAAGTATACTCACTCGACAATCCCAAAAGCCATGTTTCGGTGCTTGACGTTGTAGTACTTTGCTTGCCTTTCTTGAGCTACAAATAGCAGCGCTCATATATTAAGTATGGTCAAATTTGCATTTTCGACCTCCTTACGCTTATATAGCTTTGACTTGCCTGTTTTCGCCTAAGCCAAAGGTGTATGACACTTCCAACTGTATAAGCTTCAAAGGGCACCGTCTATATGCTAGCTTGATATCAATTATTGTAGACGAACTCAATCTTATAGAGATGGTTTTCCCACCTCTTTCAAAATCCAATGTGCAAGAACGTATCCTCCGTAGTTTTGTTGGTACTTTCGGTCTAACCATCCATTTAAGGATAAAATACCATACTGAACTTTATCCTAGTTCCCAACCACTGATGGATTAATATCCAATTGTAGTAGTAAAGCGCCTGTTTCGGTCACCAAAGATGCTACAAGCAGACCATGCAATCGAACTATGTCTTTTACGTACAATGTAGAAATATTTCCATAAAATCATCCTTTTTGTTCGATATTAAGGGCGATACTTTTGCCAATCGGTCAACGATCATCCACTCGACATCATTTCCACTCTGTGATCTTGGCAGTCCGTGTACGAATTTCATAGGGACCTCATCGAACTTTCGTACCGGAGTGAGTTTATGCACATCACTATGCTCTCAAGGTGAAGTGAGTATTTCATGAAGCGTGTATCACATATCAACTCCACACGTAGCTTACCCAAATTCGGGGATGTACCATCGGCTGTCCTTTTTTAAAAAAGTCGAACATCTAAGGGGAACTGGGAATTTGACCCATCCTCTGCATAGTGTTTCGTACACATCACGAGTTCCATTGGTTGTCAAACCTTGTCCGTAAGGTCATACTGAACCTCCGTACAGTTCAGGCACGCATTTGCTGTGGCATTCTTGTCAACACAAGAAATTTCTAAGTTATCCAACTCCTGGGTCAGATGTTCATCATGTATCTGCAACCAATTATCCCTTACCAGATTCCTACAACTCAAGGCATCTGCGACCATGTTCCCTTTCTTTGGATAATGAATATCGAAGGTGTAGTTCTCGAGGAACTCCATCCACCTCCATTGCCGCATAATTAGATCTTTTTGATCCAAGAGATACTTAAGGATCTTATTGTCCTTGAAGATGTTAACTTTCACGCCATATAAGTAAAGACGCGACAGCTTAAGAGCAAATATCTTTGTCACCAACCACAATTCATGAACAGGATAGTTCCGCTCATGCACTTTAAACTGGTGTGGACATATTCTATCACTTTTCCAAACTAAAAAGCACGCAGCCTAAGCCACACCCTGATGCATCACTATACACCAGCCGTCCGAACCACATGGCCAACTCAAAATAGGTGTCGTGATCATACGACACTTTAATTCTTCAAATGCTCTTGCGTACTCGAGCGTGCAAATGAACTTCGGATCTTTGCTCATCAGAGTGGTGAGAGGTAAGGCTAACAGCGAACATGAGCCAGCAACTCCATGGTTTACTGACTTTAGCTACAATAGACAACACAGGTCACTCCTGTATCGTAACTACCTTCGCAGGATCTACTGCAATACCTACATCACTGATGAGTTATAAATATACCTATTTTTATAGTATTTTTATTATGTCATTTTACTTTATTTTTGCCTTTTTTTAGTTTGTTTTATTTAATAATTTACTTCTTTTGGTAAATTTATCATAACTTAGTTTATTTTTGATTTCTGAAATTTTTCAGGAAAAGGTCAAAATTGACATGACACGCCCGTATCAGAAGACTGACACGCCCATGTCAAGCCGTCTCAAGCCACTCAACGCTTTCACTATTCACCTCTCGACGCCACTCAACGCCATCATCAACCCGAGTCGGACACGCCCGTATCCAAGATTGACACGCCCGTGTCGACACTCAATGCCACTCAACGCCGCCGACACTCAACGCCACTCAATGTCATCGACACTCAATGCCACCCCACATGCTCGTTTCCAAGACTGTCACGCCCGTGTCGATGTCGGCACTCAACGCCTCTAGTCAGCAAAGTTCAAATTAACTTTCTCCAACAGTTGCGCAGTCACGCCCCCCTACATGCCCGTGACAAGCTTGTCACGCCCGTGACCGCCACGTGTCACTTCCAAAAACATCCAGAACGAAGCCTGCTGCCAGATTTCGCCAAGTCAAACATGCCACACCCGACACGCCCATTGACACGCCCGTGTCATAGGGCGTGTCAACCAGAAAATTTTGTCTATAAATAAGAGCCTTCAAAAAGCTCTCCTGTCCATTTTTTGACCAAATTGCTTAGGGTTGGTGCTGCCCAAATGGCTTATCATGCAATGTAAGGGAATTTTATTCCCCCTCTCTCTCTCTTAGTTTATTTTAGGATGTTTGTTTTAGCTTTCTTTGTAACCGTGTTTTTTATCAATAAAATGTTAACTTTTTCACTCTTTATGTTGCATTGGAATTCATTTAAGCACCCTAACTTAAGTGATTTTTCGTTCTCTTTTTTGTACTTTTCTATGTTTTTATGTTTTAATTTTTAATTTGAATTTTTACTGCATTTCTAGTCGTTATGCTGCCCGTTTCTTTTCTCGCTAATTAGATGTTTAGGTTTAAGTTTTCCCTTTTTTGTTTTTCATCTTTATTTTCATTCTTATACCTTTATAAAAACACCTTTCAAAATGTTTGTTTTTACTTTCTTTAACTTAGCCTTTTTATTTTTGTAAAACTTTTTCATTCGTTTTAGTTCATTTTCAATTTTTAGGAGTTTTTATAAAAATATAAGAATGAAAATATAGTTGTTTTAATTTTTCGAGCATTTTCATTTTGCGTTTATTTAAAAACTTTGGTCTCCTTTTGTTATTATTTTGTCTTTTTACGCATTTCTACTGCATTCTAGCGGTAGAAATGTCGTTGTTTTAATTTTTAGATTACTTTGTTTTTCTTATTTTTTTATAGTGTGTGTGTGTGTATGAGTTAGATTTTATAGCTTTCTTTCAATATATGTAGTGTTTGTGCGTGTTCGCATTTATTTTCGCCAACTCGTTAAGAGTTAAATGTCGTGCTTTTATTTCCCGCCTACTCGTTTGAGTAGGACTTGCAATTTACCGCTTTAATTTTCTTCCTGCTCACTTGAGTAGGATTTTGTGCGTGTGTGTGCGTTTTATTTCAAGTAGAGTGCGTGCGTGTATGAGATAGATTTATTCCCGCCCACTCGCTTGAGCTGGGACTTGTCAATTACTGCTTTCATTTCCCGCCTACTCGTTTGAGTAAGACTCGCGATTTACTGCTTTCTTTTACTGCTTTCATTTACTGCTTTCCATTCCTACTTCCTTTTATCGCTTTCTAGCTTTAGTCGTCCCCATTCCGATGAGTGTCTAACCACTCTTAGCCCTCAATATCGAAGAGCATTAAAGGTCCTGTTTTTCTATTTAATTAAAATTACATAAGGTTTTCCCCGGGTTAACGACGCATAGGACCACATATCGATGTGTGGGCTCTATTTCTGTTATCCATACGCAACGCAAAGAGGCCGCACGTATGTACCGATCACCCTTTGGCAAATAGAGCTCCGCGCATACACTCGAGAGAGGAGGCGTGCAACTCTACCAGATTGGTTTCCCCACCCAATAGCGGGGTTCTTAGCGTAATGCGGGCGTTAAGAGGAATCCTTCGTCGGTCTAATTATCGGTCGAAGAGTCTTAGCGTTCTTGTGACTGATAGTCCTAGAGATAAGTGAGCTCATTCATGTGGAAACTCCACGACCAAGTCTCCGCCTTAATTAATTTGAAATTTAGGATCTCTTTTTATTAGAAGTTATTTTAGTTCGAATTCTATTTTGATATTCGTCGCATTATTTATTCATCGGCTTACAATTTTCTTTCTGCATTATTTATATTTTTACGTCTGCCATCTTTTTTATATAAACACACAACTAAAAATATTATCGGTAAAATAATAGACTTTCAGGGATAGAGTAGAAATAGGTAGACCGTCCCCGAGAAAAATACGACCCTGATATTCCACACCGGAATATCCTGTACTACTCACGTTAGGTGCACTTGCCTTCGTCTTGTTAAAACTCAGTTTCAACCTTTTTTATAAAATAAATCCACGCGCCCTGCCTTTCTTTCTAATAAATATAACAACCGCTTTTTCTTTAATAACTAACACCAACCCGCGAGGCGTCGCGAGTTTTAGCCCATCAAGTTTTTGGCACCATTGCTGGGGAAAATTTCGATTTACTATTTTGAATTCCTGAAAACTATTAAATTTACCTTTTTTCCTAATTATATACAAAAAAATTACCAACCAAAAAAATATATTTATTAATAATAATAATATCAATAATAATAATAATAAATACTTAAAAATTTAAAAAAAATTCAGAAACTTGAAAACTTTAAAACTTTAAAAATCAAAAAACTTAAAAACTTAAAAATCGAAAAAATCAAAAACTAAAAAACTTAAAAAACTTTTAAAACTATAAAAATTTAAAAACTTAAAAATAAAAAAAGGATGAAATTTTTTATCTTATTTTCATCAAAAATTCAAAATTCAACAAAAAAATATTTCTTTCATATTTTTTATACCTTTATCTTATTTTCATTTTATTTTCTTATTTTTTTATTTTCAAAAATCAAAACTAAAAAAAAAACTTAAAAATCTAAAGAAATCAAAAACTAAAAAAAAACTTAAAAACACTAAAAATCTAAAAATTATATACTTATTTTGTCGCTTCGCCGCACTTCGCTATTGTGAGTGCTAGGGGAACGCATATCTTTCACACTCATATAGCTAAGACGTTAGCTTTCGAGTCACACTCACTCGCCACCCCCTATCACCCGAACACTTTTTGCCGAATTTATCTTTTTCATTTTTTTGTTATATTTTTGTTACTTCTAACTTTTGCAGATCTTAACTTAACGGGCCTCCCAGAACACGTTTTCAGGGAAGTTTTTCTTAACACCTGTTTTTATTTTTTGTACATAACTGTATAGATTTCTTATATATATCGTTCCTCATACTTAGTGCAATATTAGAGATTGTTGGGTATTGTATCCACAATGTACATGATTTGAAGAAGCCCCTGTACAAGCAAAGGTAAATAGATAATGTGTTTGATGAAATATTTTAAGTTGTGCTTGCAGTTATTCCACGCTAAATACACACCAATGTCAGGGTGCAGTGGGTCAATATATACGGGTCTGCGCGACGTAATCCCTCGTTGAGCAGATCAGTGTGTTGGCCTACATGTACTCTCTCTATTGGGGCGTACTTAATTTCAAGTACAAGGCTATGATAAAGCAAGAGCAGACAAGGAGCAAGGATGGGCCAAAGACCAGCTCACGGGTTGAAAGACGAGAATCTTCTAAGTATAAATCGTCGGGAATCATTAAGAGATTCTCGCCGATTCATCGAGAATCACTAGTGATTCTCGACTAGTCGTCGAGAATCACTAGATGATTCTCGTCAGGTTGGGCCGGCTGTCTCAACACACTCAGAAAATTCTCTAAGGCAGAATCGTCGAGAATCACTATGTGATTCTCGCTGATTCGTCGAGAATGACTTTGCATTCTCAACGATTCGGCGAGAATCAAATGTGATTCCCGCCGATTCTCCCCGGCCTCTATAACCTGTGTAGCCAGAATTCGGCGAGAATCGGAAGTGATTCTCGCCGATTCGTCGAGAATCACCTATGATTCTCGCCGATTTTGCCTTGGGCGATTTTTCCGAATTCCTGGACCGGTCCATGATACCTGCAGCTATTTGAACCAGACTTTGGTCTTTTCCTTGGTGGGGCCCACAACGATCATCTCCATGACATATTGTATAAATACACAGGTATTTGTGTAAAGTAAAGGACGAACACAAAAAACGAAAGAAGAGCCGCCAACTAACCCTAAAATCGCGAACCGCTCCGCCGATCGTCTCCGCCGCCGTTCGTGCAGTAGTCACCGCAGCCGATCTTGATCTTCTCCAGATCCCCGATGATAGAAGCCAAGTCTTGCACAGCGTCTCACGCGTCTAACCAGAGAACTTTTGTCTCTTGTGTTAACCAAAGAATCCGCAACATTTCCAATTAGGCATCTTGCCCTTCCCTCGCTGAACTCAAGTACTCAGTTCACCCAGCTCGCCAGTTGACGTGGTCCGTCACCTAGGCGGACTCCAGCTATCAATCCGCTCAGGTCGCCCTCGGTTCCCAGCTCTGCTAGATCGACGACCTCCCATCGACGAGGCAAGCTCAGGCCGGCGAGCTCCGAGTCAGGCCGCCCAGGTCGCAGCTAATTTGAAAGGACCGCGCTCGATGCGACCAATGGAGGTCTCCAGCTCGCTGGCCCAGTCCGCCGGTCCCGCGCGGACTGCTTGTTCTTTCCCTTTTTTGATTCCCGTCACTGCTGCCCGGCTCTTTTGTACCCCGGGCAGCCGGTTATTTTAGCCCTGCCCGCTTGGGCAGGCCCCCAGCCTATAAATAGGGGAAGTGGTGCACTCAAAGCACGCTGACTCGAGCCCAGGAGCCCACTTGTTAAAGGCTGCGGACTCAAATCTCTGACTTTGCGGTCTCCAGCTTGCTTTCTGCTTGGCTTTGCTTTTCCCTTCTTGTAACACCTTCTTTGTAATCAAAAGTAAGCCCGTCGCAGGAGAGGCATTCAGGCCGCGACGGGCGAAGTCCGGTGTTGCCGTGCTCCACGGCTCCTGCTTTTCTGTTCCTTTTCTAGTCCGCCAAGTAGACTGCTGCTCGCAGTTTGTTTTTCCTTTTTCTTCCCCAAGTGCTCGAACGGTTAGCTGGTGGTGCCCGAGTCCGTCGCTTTTCGAGCATCAACAGTTAACACGCGACCTTCAGATTCGAGCAGTTTTTTGAAACCGCGGATAGAAATGTCAGACCGCCGAGGTCGCCGCTCCGACCGCTCCAGCTCCCCCGATGACTCGCTGTGGGAGGCGTTGGAGCAGTCCCGCTGGGAAGCTGAAGTATCTCGAAGAGAGACTGACCAGCGGCTCGATACGATCAGCCAAGCCCTGTTAGCATTGACTCAGCGACTTGCTCCCCAGGTTGCTGAAGAAGTTGCTGAGACACCTGTCCGCCAGACTCCAGTCCGCCGGACCCCGGCTCGTCGCACCCCTCTTCAGCAGTCGCCTGCGACTGCGCCTCCGCCTCTCCACCAAGCTCAGTCCGCAGCTCCCCTGCGACCTCAGGCGGATCAGTTCGCCCCCCTGATGGATTTCTTCAGGGAAGCAGCCCGAGGGACCCCGGCTCGCCGACTAGACTTTGTTGATCGGCAGTCCGCAGAGCTCGCAGAGTTTCGTCCTCCAGTCCGCCCTTCTACTGATTCAGAAACTCCCTCTCCCTTCGTCGATCGAATCCGATGGGAGTCAGCGCCAAGCAATTTCAGAGAACCTCGTCTCCCTTTTTATTCGGGGGAGACTGATCCGATCTCCCACCTGTAGGCATTCGAAGCGGCAGTTGCATTGAGAAGCCTCTCTGACGCCTTGAAATGTAAACTTCTAGTGACCACTCTTGATGGTCAAGCAAGAGAATGGTTTTATGAGTTGCCTCCAGGCACCATTTCCTCCTTCGCTGAGCTTCGCAGCGAGCTGCTCCTGAGGTTTGCAACCTCTAAGAAGAGAAAGGATGGGCCGGCAGCCCTTTTTGATATTAGACAAAGAGACAATGAATCGGTGGCAAGATTCGTTGATCGGTTCTAGAAGGAAATTCAAGGGGTAAGGAATGTGAACCCCGATTATTATAAAGTTGCCCTGATTCACGGCCTCCGGGAGGGCCCGTTAAAATTCAAAGTGACAACAAAGGCACCGTCAACCTATCAGGAGCTCATCGCGATAGCTAATCGCTTTATTGAGGGGGAAAATGCCAATCCAACCTATATCTCATCCCTGACAGCAAAAGCTGGAGGAAGGGATGTCCCCAACTCCTCTTCCAACAATCAGTACCACAGTAAGCCTCCCCGGCCTGACTTCCACACTCCACCTCAGAGGGGGCGCAACCTCCGCCATAAGAAACCCTTCCTTGGCCATCAACAGTTTCATGATCAGAGACTGCCGTTGGCCGCCGCTCCTGCCGTTCCCCTTCAAGCGCTCCCCATTCTTCAGAGAGCCCTACCAGCTTCAAATCCTCACGGGAGCAGCCCTATGGAAGAGCTTGCAGATCTAGGCATCGACTTTGAAGAGGTTGCCCAGGTAATCCAGAAGAAGGTTGAAGAAAAGAGGCAAGGGCCTCAGAGAGATTGGAAGCCCAGAGACAACTCTCAGTTCTGTAATTTTCACAAGGAGAAGGGTCATCTGACTAAAGACTGCAAGGCTCTTCAGAAGCTAGTTGAGAGGTTGCTCGCCGAGGGTAAACTCGAGGACCTGGGCAGGAAGAATGATTCTTTAAGGCCTTCCACCTCCAAGGGCAAGGAGGTGGCTGAAGTTCACCAGGAGTGCATAGAGATAAGGGATGAGGGCCATCTGGGGCTCATTGATATCCAAAATGAGTGTATTGATGTTGTCGACGAGGGGGGCCTTGGGAAGACTCTTTTTCATCCATGGCGGAGCGGGGGCTGAGTCTACCCGGAAGTCCTCTTTGTCAAGGCTTTCGCGAACTGAGGTTGCTTCTACTTCTTCTGCCCCACCTTCTGAAGTCGTCACCTTTGGTTCTGCGGACCTTCCTGCAACCGCCAACCCCTTCGATGATGCCATCGTGGTCCAGGCAGCCATCGGAAACTTCACGGTCGATAGAATTCTCATCGACACCGGCAGCTCCGTGAATCTCCTCTTTAAGTCCACTTTCGAAGCCCTGAGGACTGGAAAGACTCTGCTTTCCACCGAAGGGCCACTCTATGGCTTCTCAGGAGAAAGGAAGGAAATTGAAGGAAGTATCACACTCCCGGTGATGCTCGGAGGGGTGCCCAAAGAAATCCAGTTCATAGTGGTAGATGCTCCGAGCAGCTATCATGCTATCTTTGGAAGACCATTGCTAAACAAATATCGCGCCATCATTTCAACATACCATCTAGCCATCAAGTTCTGCAAGGATGGCCGCCAGTGTAGGGTCAAGGAGCGACCCGAGGCAGGCTCGAGAGTGTTACCTCCAAACAGTCAACATGACTGAGGTTTCCCCCCCAGCCTTTCCAGCAGCAGCAGAAGCCACTCCTTCAGAAGATGCTGAGAATAGAGAAGGTGCTCACCTGGAAACCTGCCCAGGTGACGCAAGAAGTCCCCATCGCAGAAGGGGAAGGAAGAAAGCTCTCCATCAACTCCGAATTGCCAGAAGATCAAAAGGCGGAGTTGATATCTTGCCTATTGGAGAATATGGATGTCTTCGCTTGGTTAGCGGAGGACATGCCAGGGGTGGATCCCGATGTGGCTTGCCATCATCTCAACGTTGATCCGGCCGCCAAGCCCGTCCAGCAAAAAAAGAGGGATGTTGCTGTCAAGTAAGCAGAGCCCATCAGAGAGGAGGTTGCTAAACTCCTCAAAGCGCGCTTCATTCAAGAGATTCAGTATCCCGAGTGGGTCTCGAATGTTGTAATGGTTAAGAAACTTGGGGGAAAGTGGCGTATGTGTGTAGATTTCACCCGTTTGAATAAAGCATGCCCGAAAGATTTCTACCCCTTGCCTCGGATAGATTTATTAGTTGATTCTGCGGTAGGATATCCGTTTATGAGTTTTTTAGATGCATTCTCTGGTTATCACCAAATAAGAATGCACAAACCTGATATCCCTTGCACATCGTTCATCACTAATGACGGTTGCTATTGTTATCTTGTGATGCCCTTTGGGCTTAAAAATGCTGGCGCAACCTATCAACGCATGATGGACCAAGTGTTTAAAGAGCAAAAAAGTAGAAACCTCGAGGTGTATGTGGATGACCTTCTGATTAAGAGTAGGTCTCTTCCGCAGCACCTGGTAGATCTTGTAGAGACCTTTTCTACTCTACGAAGGCGCAAAATAAAGCTTAACCCGTTAAAATGCGTCTTTGGGGCAAGTAAAGGGAAGTTTCTCGGCCATCTCCTTACTCCCGAGGGTCTAGCCCCCAATCCTGATAAGGTTAAAGCCATCCTTGGTATGACCCCTCCCCGTTCACCCAAAGAGGTTCAGCAGTTAGGGGGGAGGTTGGCAGGACTCGGGAGGTTCATCTCTCGAGTTGGAGATAAAAGTGCACCATTCTTTAAGACTCTTCGGGGAGCGTCCAAGTTTCAATGGACAGAAGAGTGTTCCTTGGCTTTTGAGCAATTAAAAAAGCAGCTAACCTCGACTCCTTTACTCCAAAGCCCCCGAGCAGGGGAGGTGTTGTTCCTATACCTAGGGGTTGGTCCCGAGGCAGTTAGTTCAGTTCTGATTTGCGAAGAAAGCAGGAGGCAGTTCCCTGTTTACTATGTCAGTCACATCCTGAAGGATGCAGAGGCAAGGTACCCCATCCTAGAGAAGCTAGCTTTAGCATTAGTTATGTCTGCCCGCAGACTCCGTCCGTATTTCCAGGCTCATTCAATTCAGGTAGTTACTGATCAACCTTTGAAGAATGTGTTAGAAAAACCAGAGCATTCAGGCAGGCTAGCTAAATGGGCAATCGAGCTGAGCGAGTTTGAAATTTCCTATGTGCCCAGAACAGCTATCAAGGCACAGGTGCTTGCAGATTTCCTGATTGATACGACAGAATCCAGCTCGGACCAAGCAGCAAGGTCCCCTTTAGCTTGGACCATTTATGTGGATGGAGCTTCTGGTAGAAACTCCTCGGGTGCAGGAGTAGTTTTGATAAACCCGAATGGTGTCAAACTTGAGCAGGCCATCAAGTTTTATTTTCCAGTGACTAACAATCAGGCAGAATATGAGGCTTTATTAGCCGGCTTGAGGCTTGCGCGAGAGCTGGGAATTGATCACGTCCATATCAAGACTGATTCACTGGTAATGGCTTCACAAGTTCTTGGCAACTTCGATACCAGGGAGCCAGTGTTGAAAAAGTACCTTGTGCTGGTAAAGGTTGAGGTTGGCAGGTTCAAAAGTTTTACTATTGAGCACATTCCAAGGACAGAGAATGAGGAGGCCGACGTTCTCGCAAAGTACGGGCTCTCGTCAGGAGGGACAACTTCTGAACTTTTCCGCCCAGCGGTGGAGGAAGAAGGGCTAATGCAAATCGATCAGTGTCCCTCTTGGATGGATCCGTTCATTCTCTACCTGTCAACTGGGAATCTACATCAGTCAGTGAAAGATAAGAAGAGATTCAGGTTGAAGGCAGCACACTATTACTTGATATCCGACATTCTCTACAGGAAAACCTTCTTGTCCACAATGGCAAGATGTGTTTCAGAAAGTGAGGTTCCCACCATTCTCCGAGAAGTGCATTCTGGCGAGTGCGGAAGTCATTCGGGAGCAAGAACATTAGAAAGAAGGATCCTGCGGCAAGGTTACTTCTGGCCTACAATGAAGAAGGACTCTGGGGCCTATGCAAGAAAATGTGTTCAATGCCAGAAATTTGCCCCTCTTCAGCATCAAGCAGCTCAATCTCTCAGATCGATCACAACCCCTTGGCCCTTTGCTGTTTGGGGAATGGATCTCATTGGCCCTTTTCCCATGGCAAGTGGGCAGCGGCGCTTTATTATAGTTATGATCGACTACTTCAGTAAGTGGATTGAGGCTAAAGCACTGGCAAAGACGACAACCCAGGTCGTGAGGAATTTTATTTGGGGTGAGATAGTCTGCCGACATGGAATCCCTATGGCAATAATCACCGATAATGGACCACAGTTCAATAATGCGGAGATGATAGACTTTTGCAGGCAGATCGGAACAGAGCTGCGCTTCGCATCAGTTCATCATCCCAGAAGCAATGGTCAAGTAGAAGCGGCTAATAAGCAAATCCTCAACCTGCTTAAGAAAAAGGTTCAAAATCTCAAGGGCAGTTGGGCTGATCAACTTCCCTCAGTCCTCTGGACCCTGAGAACAACACCTTCATCTGCAACAGGAGAAACCCCGTTTAAGCTTTCTCACGGGTCCGAGGCATTGATTCCTGTTGAGTTTGAAGTTCTGTCGCCTAGAGTACTGCTTGCCAGGCAAGGCACGGAGGATTGGCTTGAGTTGAACAGCAAGGAGATGAGGTTCAGTTTGGAGCATATCGAAGAGGTCAGAGACAAGCCTGCTATCAGGCAGGAGGAAGTAAAAAGAAGAATGGCCCGTTACTTCGATAAGAACGTAAGGATCAAACACTTTCAAGTGGGAGATCTGGTTCTTAAAAAGGTCGATGCTGCTGCAAGAGCCAGCTCAGTTGGGAAGCTTAATCCTAGCTGGGCAGGACCATTCATTATCAAGGAAGCACTTCAGAATGGGGCCTACTGGTTGCAAACGTTTGAAGGAGAAGACACGCACACATGGAGCGGAGATGACCTAAAGCAGTTCTTTTCCTGAACCTCTTTTCTTTTCTTCCTGTGTAAACTCTTTAAGAGGTTCACTATTAATAAAAAGTTCCTTGCCAACACTTTTATCAAGTATCTTTGTGTTTCAAGCGTTGACAGTTAAATATATGGAGCAAGGATAACTCTAAACGGTTCTCTCTGAACTCTCTATTTTATGGTTATACGAATCTCTCAAAATTGATACTTGTCTAAATACTCATACTAACACTTCTTCGAATGCCTCTTCTTTCTTACCTCCTCGAGCAACTCCCGACAGTTGCTTGATGCCAGGAGATATCGCCGTGTTCAGCAAAAACCTCCCCTAGAACCGTTGGTGTCAGCATAACACCACGACGACCACGTGTTGCGGGGAGATTTCGCACCGTGTAGTGGGAGCCTACCAACTCTAGTGCGGTAGGATACTGGATTTTGGATCCCGGCTAGTACCTAACCCCACTTCTGCATTATGGAGGAGCGAAGTGGAGGTCAGCTCTACCACGCCACTTAAGGGATATTGTTACAACCCAGATGATCGCACGGGGAAAGCAATGACGCACCGGCCGCACCTACCCCCAGATCATCTTAGGGTTGTGACTCTCGAACACTCCTTGGTACCCTCAAGCAGTGCCTGCAGAAGACCCACAGTCTTGTCGATCTCAAAGGAAAGCAATGCCGCTCCGGCCGTACCTGCCTGAGAGATCGACTTAGACTGTACTTCAGGCAAGAGGGCAGTGAATTGAGTTATTGAGTCTGTAGACCCCGAGGTCCAGTGAGGAAAGCAATGCCGCTCCGGCCGCACCTACCCACTTGGCCTCCGGACTGCGGCTTTCTTCTTCACAGGGGTTGTCATTATTGATGAAGTGCGGACTCCAGTTGCCTTATCCGCTCAGTCCGCTGACACCTGGGTTGATTCTGTAATTCATAACCTTGTGAGGAAAGCAATGCCGCTCTGGCCACACCTACCTGCTTGGTTGTGAATTACAAGTCATTTCTGATATTGTTCATTAATGAAGTGCGGACTCCAGTTGCCTTATCCGCTCAGTCCGCCGTCACCTGGGTTGATTCTGTAATTCATAACCTTGTGAGGAAAGCAATGCCGCTCCGGCCGCACCTACCCGCTTGGTTGTGAATTACAAGTCATTTCTGATATTGTTCATTAATGAAGTGCGGACTCAAGTTGCCTTATCCGCTCAGTCCGCCGTCCCTTGGTTGATTCGGTAATTCATAATCTTGTGAGGAAAGCAATGCTGCTCCGGTCGCTCCTACCCGCTTATTATGAATTACAGGTCACTTCTGATGTTGCTGACTGAGGCAGTGCGGACGTTGGTTTTCTAATTCGCTTAGTCCGCAGAATTTGTTCGATGCATACAATGTACTTAGAAGAAATTCAAGCGCGAATATCTGCGGATGGTGACCCTAGTCCGTCCAGTTCGATTATTCATGATATTTGGGTTAGCAGATTAAGGTTTTTTCGTTATCTTAGTTCTCGCAAAAACTGGCAAAAGTTCTGTGAAATGCGGACTGAGAACTGAACTCGTCCAAGTCCGCATCATTCGTCTCTTTCCCAAGGAATACATTCTGTTCATATTATAACAAGATTGTGGTTATGAAATTTCAGCTAGCAAAGATATAAGTGCGATCTCTAAAGCATCAGCGAGAAACAAGCAGAAAATCTCAGAAGATATCAAAAATATCCTTTTTTATATATATTCATTCAAAAATTACATGTCCTGGCGGACTCGCGTAAAGTCCGCCCCCCCCCCCCCCTTACGTTAAAGAAAACCAAAAAATTACAAAATATATTCCTATTCTGTCCTCTGCTTCTTGTCCGCAGGCTTCTCAGGGCTCGACCCATCCACATCCACTATAGGCGAGTAGCCGCCTGAGTCACTGCTGCTGCTGTCGTCAGAGTGAGAAGCGGCTGAGGGTTCTGTTCGCGAGCTGCTCTCACCAGAGCTGGAGTTAGCGGACTGATCCGACTGACCTCCTTGCTGCTGACTTGAGGCCACGTCTTCAGCAGCTTCCTCGTCAGCAGACTCCTCCTCATCATCCTCGGCAACCGCTTTCCCCTTATCAGCTTGCTCGAACTCGGCAACTTTATCCTTTAGCTCCGGGAAAAGCTTCAGGAAAGGAATAGAGTCTACCCCAGCCTTCGCGTACCCATCGCTGATAACGCGCTCGAGCGCGACCTCGACGCTTTCCCTTACAAAAGGAAACATGGCCTTTTGAAAGTCTGGGTTGGTCACCTCATATGCGATCTGCAAAAGAAATCAAAACATCAGTCCGCAAAAGATAAGCAAGATTAATGGCGATTAACTAAGCACTTACGGCCTTGTCTTCTTTATATTGATTAACTTTTACACCAAGTCGATTATTCCTTTCTTTCAGCGAATGGCTTTCCTTCTTATGCCGCGCATTGTCCCTAAGCAGCTCGCGCGTAAGCCTGCCTAAGAAGTGGTTGGTGACGGCGGCGTTCGCACTGGCCTGCGCAGCGAGAAGGGGGAGGTCATCAGGTGCCACACCTTGCAGATCGCGGAGGTTTTGCTTCCCGTACAAGGCGGACAGGGCGATGTGGGCATGGCGAGATGGGCGCGGGCTCCTCCAAGAGGGAAGAGCCGTTGATAGGCGGACATACTTTTTTTTCTCATGCCAGTGGATCATGGGGTTGCCCCTCAGATCCTTCTGCTTCTCGCCGAAGCCCGCAATGTCGAAGCTGCCATCAGAAGAATAACCCTCGGCGGGGTCTCCGTCTTCCCTCCTCTTTTTTGCGATTTCTTTTCTCCTTTCCCCTTGCGTAGGAGTCTGTCCGGCAGGCGCAACGGGCAGATTTGCGAGCACCGCCAAGGTCGCTGCAAGAGAGAAAGTTAGCTAAAATTCCCAGGTTGTTGCGGATACAAACAAAGGTCGCAAGACTTACTCTCTTGGCGGCTAATAGTATATAGCCCAGGCAGCAGCGGGATGTAATAGTCAACATCCAGCCTCGCTCCGTCAAGGAACTTGATGATGGCGGCCTCGTCATCGTTCAGCCGCATGCTCTTGAAGTCAGCATCTACGCGCAGCTGCGGACTGGTATGAAGGAACCCCAGGTCGCCTTCAAAGATGAGATACCTAGAGGTCCAGTTGTGGATCTTATTCGGCAAGCCCACAACTTTCATTCCCCTACAGTAGAAGTAGATGATGCCTTTGTACTCAGGGTCTCCCGTCGGAGTAATAGAGCGAACAGAGTGTTAACCCCAGAATCCGCAACATTTCCAGCTAGGCATCTTACCCTTCCCTCGCTGAACTTAAGTACTCAGTTCGCCCAGCTCGCCAGTGGGCATGGTCCGTCACCTAGGTGGACTCCAGAAATCCGTCCGCTCAGGTCGCCCTCAGTTCACAGCCCTGCTAGATCGGCGAATCAGGCTCAGACCGGCAGGCTCCGAGTCAGGCCGCCCAGGCCGCTCAGGTCGCGGCTAGTCTAAAAGTCACGCGCTCAGTGCGACCAAGGGGGGTCTCCAGCTCGCTGGCCCAGTCCGCTTGTCCCGCGCGGACTGCTTGTTCCTTCTCCTTTTTTGTTTCCCGTCACCGCTGCCCGGCTCTTTTGTACCCCGGGCAGCCGGTTATTTTAGCCCTGCCCGCTTGGGCAGGCCCCCAGCCTATAAATAGGGGGAAGTGGTGCACTCAAAGCACGCTGACTCGAGCCCAGGAGCCCACTTGTTAAAGGCTGCGGACTCGAATCTCTGGCTTTGCGACCTCCGGCTTGCTTTCCCCATTGCTTTCTTTTTCCTTTCTTGTAACCGCATCTTGGCAATAAAAAGCAAGCCCGTCGCAGGAGTGGCATTTAGGCCGCGACGGGCGAAGTCTGGTGTTGCCGTGCTCTACGGCTCTGTTGCTTTTCCGTTCCTTTTCTAGTCCGCCAAGTAGATTGCTGCTCGCAGTTTCTTTTTCCTTTCTCTTCCCCAAGTGCTCGAACGGTTAGCTGGTGGTGCCCGAGTCCGTCGCTTTTCGAGCATCAACAGTTAACACGCGGCCTTCAGATTCGAGCAGTTTCTTGAAACCGCGGATAGAAATGTCAGACCGCCGAGGTCGCCGCTCCGACCGCTCCAGCTCCCCCGATGATTCGCTGTGGGAGGCGTTGGAGCAGTCCCGCTGGGAAGCCGAAGTATCTCGAAGAGAGACTGACCAGCGGCTCGATACGATCAGCCAAGCCCTGTTAGCGTTGACTCAGCGACTTGCTCCCCAGGTTGCTGAAGAAGTTGCTGAGACACCTGTCCGCCAGACTCCAGTCCGCCGGACCCCGGCTCGTCGCACCCCTCTTCAGCAGTCGCCTGCGACTGCGCCTCCGCCTCTCCACCAAGCTCAGTCCGCAGCTCCCCCGCGACCTCAGGCGGCTCAGTTCGCCCCCCTGATGGATTTCTTCAGGGAGGCAGCCCGAGGGACCCCTGCTCGCCGACTAGACTTTGTCGATCGGCAGTCCGCAGAACTCGCAGAGTTTCATCCTCCAGTCCGCCCTTCTACTGATTCAGAAACTCCCTCTCCCTTCATCGATCGAATCCGATGGGAGTCAGCGCAAAGCAATTTCAGAGAGCCTCGTCTCCCTTTTTATTCTGGGGAGACTGATCCGATCTCCCACCTGCAGGCATTCGAAGGGGCAGTAGCATTGAGAAGCCTCTCCGATGCCCTGAAATGTAAACTTCTGGTAACCACTCTTGATGGTCAAGCAAGAGAATGGTTTTACGAGTTGCCTCCAGGCACCATTTCCTCCTTCGCTGAGCTTCGCAGCGAGCTGCTCCTGAGGTTCGCAACCTCTAAGAAGAGAAAGGATGGGCCGGCAGCCCTTTTTGATATTAGGCAAAGAGACAATGAATCTGTGGCAAGATTCGTTGATCGATTCCAGAAAGAAATTCAAGGGGTAAGGAATGTGAACCCCGATTATTATAAAGTTGCCCTGATTCACGGCCTCCGGGAGGGCCCGTTGAAATTCAAAGTGACAACAAAGGCACCGTCAACCTATCAGGAGCTCATCGCGATAGCCAATCGCTTTATTGAGGGGGAAAATGCCAATCCTACCTATATCTCATCCCTGACAGCTAAAGCTGGAGGAAGGGATGTCCCTCACTCCTCTTCCAACAATCAGTACCACAGTAAGCCTCCCCGGCCTGATTTCCACCCTCCACCTCAGAGGGGGCGCAACCTCCGCCATAAGAAACCTTTCCTTAGCCATCAACAGTTTCATGATCAGAGACTGCCGTTGGCCGCCGCTCCCGCCGTTCCCCTTCAAGCGCTCCCCATTCTTCAGAGAACCCAGCCAGCTTCAAATCCTCATGGGAGCAGCCCTATGGAAGAGCTTGCAGATCTAGGCATCGACTTTGAAGAGGTTGCCCAAGTAATCCAGAAGAAAGTTGAAGAAAAGAGACAAGGGCCTCAGAGAGATTGGAAGCCCAGAGACAACTCTCAGTTCTGTAATTTTCACAAGGAGAAAGGTCATCTGACTAAAGACTGCAAGGCTCTTCAGAAGCTAGTTGAGAAGTTGCTCGCCGAGGGTAAGCTCGAGGACCTGGGCAGGAAGAATGATTCTTCAAGGCCTTCCACCTCCAAGGGCAAGGAGGTGGATGAAGTTCACCAGGAGTGCATAGAGATAAGGGATGAGGGCCATCTGGGGCTCATTGACATCCAAAATGAGTGTATTGATGTTGTGGACGAGGGGGCCTTGGGAAGACTCTTTTTCATCCATGGCGGAGCAGGGGCTGAATCTACCCGGAAGTCCTCTTTGTCAAGGCTTTCGCGAACTGAGGTTGCTTCTACTTCTTCTGCCCCACCTTCTGAAGTCGTCACCTTTGGCTCTGTGGACCTTCCTGCAACCGCCAACCCCTTCGATGATGCCATCGTGGTCCAGGCAGCCATCGGAAACTTCACGGTCGTTAGAATCCTCATCGACACCGGCAGCTCCGTGAATCTCCTCTTTAAGTCCACTTTCGAAGCCCTGAGGACTGGAAAGACTCTGCTTTCCACCGAAGGGCCGCTCTATGGCTTCTCAGGAGAAAGGAAGGAAGTTGAAGGAAGTGTCACACTCACGGTGACGCTCGGAGGGGTGACCAAAGAAATCCAGTTCATCGTGGTAGATGCTCCGAGCAGCTATCATGCCATCTTTGGAAGACCGTTGCTAAACAAATATCGCGCCATCATTTCAACATACCATCTAGCCATCAAGTTCTGCAAGGATGGCCGCCAGTGTAGGGTAAGGAGCGACCCGAGGCAGGCTCGAGAGTGTTACCTCCGAACAGTCAACATGACTGAGGTTTCCCCCCCCCCCCCAGCTTTTCCAGCAGCAGCAGAAGCCACTCCTTCGGAGGATGCTGAGAGTAGAGAAGGCGCTCACCTGGAACCTGCCCAGGTGACGCAAGAAGTCCCCATCGCAGAAGGAGAAGGAAGAAAGCTCTCCATCAACTCCGAATTGCCAGAAGATCAAAAGGCGGAGTTGATATCTTGCCTATTGGAGAATTTGGATGTCTTCGCTTGGTCAGCGGAGGACATGCCAGGGGTGGATCCCGACGTGGCTTGCCATCATCTCAATGTTGATCCAGCCGCCAAGCCCGTCCAGCAGAAAAAGAGGGATGTAGCTGTCAAGCTAGCAGAGCCCATCAGAGAGGAGGTTGCTAAACTCCTCAAAGCGCGCTTCATTCAAGAGATTCAGTATCCCGAGTGGGTCTCCAATGTTGTAATGGTTAAGAAACCTGGGGGAAAGTGGCGTATGTGTGTAGATTTCACCCGTTTGAATAAAGCGTGCCCAAAAGATTTCTACCCCTTGCCTCGGATAGATTTATTAGTTGATTCTGCGGTAGGGTATCCGTTTATGAGTTTTTTAGACGCATTCTCTGGTTATCACCAAATAAGAATGCATAAACCTGATATCCCTTGCACATCGTTCATCACTAATGACGGTTGCTATTGTTATCTTGTGATGCCCTTTGGGCTTAAAAATGCTGGCGCAACCTATCAACGCATGATGGACCAAGTGTTTAAAGAACAAAAAAGTAGAAACCTCGAGGTGTATGTGGATGACCTTCTGATTAAGAGTAGGTCTCTTCCGCAGCACCTGGTAGATCTTGTAGAGACCTTTTCTACTCTACGAAGGCGCAAAATAAAGCTTAACCCGTTAAAATGCGTCTTTGGGGCAAGTAAAGGGAAATTTCTCGGCCATCTCCTTACTCCCGAGGGTCTAGCCCCCAATCCTGATAAGGTTAAAGCCATCCTTGGTATGACCCCTCCCCGCTCACCCAAAGAGGTTCAGCAGTTAGGGGGGAGGTTGGCAGGACTCGGGAGGTTCATCTCTCGAGTTGGAGATAAAAGTGCACCATTCTTTAAGACTCTTCGGGGAGCGTCCAAGTTTCAATGGACAGAAGAGTGTTCCTTGGCTTTTGAGCAATTAAAAAAGCAACTAACCTCGACTCCTTTACTCCAAAGCCCTCGAGCAGGGGAGGCATTATTCCTATACCTAGGGGTTGGTCCCGAGGCAGTTAGTTCAGTTCTGATTCGCGAAGAAAGCAGGAGGCAGTTCCCTGTTTACTATGTCAGTCACATCCTGAAGGATGCAGAGGCAAGGTATCCCATCCTAGAGAAGCTAGCTTTAGCATTAGTTATGTCTGCCCGCAGACTCCGTCCGTATTTCCAGGCTCATTCAATTCAGGTAGTTACTGATCAACCTTTGAAGAATGTGTTAGAAAAACCAGAGCATTCAGGCAGGCTAGCTAAATGGGCAATCGAGCTGAGCGAGTTTGAAATTTCCTATGTGCCCAGAACAGCTATCAAGGCACAGGTGCTTGGAGATTTCATGATTGATACGACAGAATCCAGCTCGGACCAAGCAGCAAGGTCCCCTTTATCTTGGACCATTTATGTGGATGGAGCTTCTGGTAGAAACTCCTCGGGTGCAGGAGTAGTTCTGATAAACCCGAATGGTGTCAAACTTGAGCAGGCCATCAAGTTCTATTTTCCAGTGACTAACAATCAGGCGGAATATGAAGCTTTATTAGCCGGCTTGAGGCTTGCACGAGAGCTTGGAATTGATCACGTCCATATCAAGACTGATTCACTGGTAATGGCTTCGCAAGTTCTTGGCAACTTCGAGACCAGGGAGCCAGTGTTGAAAAGGTACCTTATGCTGGTAAAGGTTGAGGTTGGCAGATTCAAAAGTTTTACTATTGAGCACATTCCAAGAACAGAGAATGAGGAGGCCGACGTTCTCGTAAAGTACGGGCTCTCATCAGGAGGGACAACTTCTGAACTTTTCCGCCCAGCGGTGGAGGAAGAAGGGCTAATGCAAATCGATCAGTGTCCCTCTTGGATGGATCCGCTCATTCTCTACCTGTCAACCGAGAATCTACATCAGTCAGTCAAAGATAAGAAGAAATTCAGGTTGAAGGCAGCACACTATTACTTGATATCCGACATTCTCTACAGGAAAACCTTCTTATCCACAATGGCAAGATGTGTTTCAGAAAGTGAGGTTCCCACCATTCTCCGAGAAGTGCATTCTGGCGAGTGCGGAAGTCATTCGGGAGCAAGAACATTAGAAAGAAGGATCCTGCGGCAAGGTTACTTCTGGCCTACAATGAAGAAGGACTCTGAGGCCTATGCGAGAAAATGTGTTCAATGCCAAAAATTCGCCCCTCTTCAGCATCAAGCAGCTCAATCTCTCAGGTCGATTACAACCCCTTGGCCCTTTGCTGTTTGGGGAATGGATCTCATTGGCCCTTTTCCCATGGCAAGTGGGCAGCGGCGTTTTATTATAGTTATGATCGACTACTTCAGTAAGTGGATTGAGGCTAAAGCATTGGCAAAGACAACAACCCAGGTCGTGAGGAATTTTATTTGGGGAGAGATAGTCTGCCGACATGGAATCCCTATGGCAATAATCACCGATAATGGACCACAGTTCAATAATGCGGAAATGATAGACTTTTGCAGACAGATCGGAACTGAGCTGCGCTTCGCATCGGTGCATCATCCCAGAAGCAATGGTCAAGTAGAAGCAGCTAATAAGCGAATCCTCAACCTGCTTAAGAAAAAGGTTCAAAATCTCAAAGGCAGTTGGGCTGATCAACTTCCCTCAGTCCTTTGGACCCTGAGAACAACACCTTCATCTGCAACAGGAGAAACCCCGTTCAAGCTTTCTCACGGGTCCGAGGCATTGATTCCTGTTGAGTTTGAAGTTCTGTCGCCTAGGGTACTGCTTGCCAGGCAGGGCACGGAGGATTGGCTTGAGTTGAACAGCGAGGAGATGAGGTTCAGTTTGGAGCATATCGAAGAGGTCAGAGACAAGGCTGCTATCAGGCAGGAGGAAGTAAAAAGAAGAATGGCCCGTTACTTCGATAAGAACGTAAGGATCAAACACTTTCAAGTGGGAGATCTGGTTCTTAAAAAGGTCGATGCTGCTGCAAGAGCCAGCTCAGTTGGGAAGCTTAATCCTAGCTGGGCAGGACCATTCATTATCAAGGAAGCACTTCAAAATGGGGCCTACCGGTTACAAACGTTTGAAGGTGAAGACATGCCGCACACATGGAGCGGAGATGACCTAAAGCGGTTCTTTTCCTGAACTTCTTTTCCTTTCTTCCGGTGTAAACTCTTTAAGAGGTTCACTATTAATAAAAATTCCTTGCCAACACTTTTATCAAGTATCTTTGTGTTTCAAGCGTTGACAGTTAAATATATGGAGCAAGGGTAACTCTAAACGATCCTCTCTGAACTCTCTATTTTATGGTTATACGAATCTCTCAAAATTGATACTCGCCTAAATACTCATACCAACACTTCTTCGAATGCCTCTTCTTTCTTACCTCCTCGAGCAACTCCTGACAGTTGCTTGATGCCAGGAGATATCGCCGTGTCCAGCAAAAACCTCCCCTAGAACCGTTGGTGTCAGCATAACACCACGACGACCGCGTGTTGCGGGGAGATTTCGCACCGTGTAGTGGGAGCCTGCCAACTCTAGTGCGGTAGGATACTAGATTTCGGATCCCGGCTAGTACCTAACCCCACTTCTGCATTATGGAGGAGCGAAGTGGAGGTCAGCTCTACCATGCCACTTAAGGGATATTGTTACAACCCGGATGATCGCACGGGGAAAGCAATGCCGCTCCGGCCGCACCTGCCCCCAGATCATCTTAGGGTTGCGACTCTCGAACACTCCTTGGTACCCCTCAAGCAGTGCCTGCAGAAGACCCACAGTCTTGTCGATCTCAAAGGAAAGCAATGCCGCTCCGGCCGTACCTGCCCGAGAGATCGACTTAGACTGTACTTCAGGCAAGAGGGCAGTAATTAAGTTATTGAGTCTGCAGACTCCGAAGTCCAGTGGGGAAAGCAATGCCGCTCCGGCCGCACCTACCCACTTGGCCTCCGGACTGCGGCTTTCTTCTTCACAGGGGTTGTCATCATTAATGAAGTGCGGACTCCAGTTGCCTTATCCGCTCAGTCCGCCGTCACCTGGGTTGATTCTGTAATTCATAACCTTGTGAGGAAAGCAATGTCGCTCCGGCCGCACCTACCCGCTTGGTTGTGAATTACAAGTCATTTCTGATATTGTTCATTAATGAAGTGCGGACTCCAGTTGCCTTATCCGCTCAGTCCGCCGTCACCTGGGTTGATTCTGTAATTCATAACCTTGTGAGGAAAGCAATGTCGCTTGCGGACTCCAGTTGCCTTATCCGCTCAGTCCGCCGTTCCATGGTTGATTCGATAATTCATAATCTTGTGAGGAAAGCAATGCTGCTCCGGTCGCTTCTACCCGCTTATTATGAATTACAGGTCACTTCTGATGTTGCTGACTGAGGCAGTGCGGACACTGGTTTTCTAATTCGCCTGGTCCGCAGAATTTGTTCGATGCGCACAATGTGCTTGGAAGAAATTCAAGCGTGAATATCTGCGGATGATGACCCTAGTCCATCCAGTTCGCTTATTCATGATATTTGGGTTAGCAGATTATGGTTTTTTCGTTATCTTTGTTCTCGCAAAAACTGGCAAAAGTTCTGTGAAACGCGGACTGAGAACTGAACTCATCCAAGTCCGCATCACTCATCTCTTTCCCAAGGAATACATTCTGTTCATATTACAACAAGATTGTGGTAGTGAAATTTCAGCTAGCAAAGATATAAGTGCGACCTCTAAAGTATCAGTAAGAAACAAGCAGAAAATCTCAGAAGATATCAAAAGTATCCTTTTTTATATATATTCATTCAAAAATTACATGTCCTGGCGGACTCGCGTAAAGTCCGCCCCTCCCCCTTACATTAAAGAAAACCAAAAATTACAATATATATATCCCTATTCTATCCTCTGTTTCTTGTCCGCAGGCTTCTCAGGGCTTGACCCATCCACATCCACTATAGGCGAGTAGCCGCCTGAGTCACTGTTGCTGCTGTCGTCAAAGTGAGAAGCGGCTGAGGGTTCTGTTCGCGAGCTACTCTCACCAGAGCTGGAGTCAGCGGACTGATCCGATTGACCTCCTTGCTGTTGGCTTGAGGCCACTTCCTCGTCAGCAGACTCCTCCTCGTCATCTTCGGCAACCGCTTTTCCCTTATCAGCTTGCTCGAACTCGGCGACTTTATCCTTTAGCTCCGGGAAGAGCTTCAGGAAGGGAATAGAGTCTACCCCAGCCTTCGCGTACCCATCGCTGATAACGCGCTCAAGCGCGACCTCGACGCTTTCTCTTACAAAAGGAAACATGGCCTTTTGAAAGTCTGGGTTGGTTACCTCATATGCGATCTGCAAAAGATTTCAAAATATCAGTCCGCGAAAGATAAGCAAGATTAATGGCGATTAACTAAGCACTTACGGCCTTGTCTTCTTTATATTTATTAACTTTTGCACCAAGTCGCTTATTCCTCTCTTTCAGCGAATCGCTTTCCTTCCTATGCCGCGCATTGTCCCTAAGCAGCTCGCGCGTAAGCCTGCCTAAGAAATGATTGGTGACGGCAGCGTTCGCACTGGCCTGTGCAGCGAGAAGGGGGAGGTCATCAGGGGCCACACCTTGCAGATCGCGGAGGTTTTGCTTCCCGTACAAAGCGGACAGGGCGACGTGGGCATGGCGAGACGGGCGCGGGCTCCTCCAAGAGGGAAGAGCCGTTGATAGGCGGACATACTTTTTCTTCTCATGCCAGTGGATCATGGGGTTGCCCCTCAAATCCTTCTGCTTCTCGCCGAAGCCCGCAATGTCGAAGCTGCCATCAGAAGAATAACCCGCGGCGGGGTCTCCGTCTTCCCTCCTCTTTTTTGCGATTTCTTTTCTCCTTTCCCCTTGCGTAGGAGTCTGTCCGGCAGGCGCAACGGGCAGATTTGCGGGCACCGCCAAGGTCGCTGCAAGAGAAAAAGTTAGCTAAAATTCCTAAGTTGTTGCGGGTACAAACGAAGGTCGCAAGACTTACTCTCTTGGCGGCTAACAGTATATAGCCCAGGCAGCAGCGGGATGTAATAGTCAACATCCAGCCTCGCTCTGTCAAGGAACTTGACGATGGCGGTCTCGGCATCGTTCAGCCGCACGCTCTTGAAGTCAGCGTCTACGCGCAGCTGTGGACTGGTATGAAGGAACCCCAGGTCGCCTTCAAAGATGAGATACCTAGAGGTCCAGTTGTGGATCTTATTCGGCAAGCCCACAACTTTCATTCCCCTACAGTAGAAGTAGATGATGCCTTTGTACTCAGGGTCTCCCGTCGGGGTAATAGAGCGAACAGAGAAAATCTTCCTGAAAACCTTCAAGGAAAATTCAATCCTCTCAGCCCGCAGGTAAGCAATAAAACTGCAGATCGCAACCATACTGTTCGGGGCAAGCTGGCCCGGAACCACCCCATAATGCTCGAAGATCTCCGCGACCTCCCAGAGCAGGGGAAATTTGAACCCGCAGTCAAAATGATCTATTGGAATTGCGAGCTGGGTAGCGGTTGAAAAATTCAGTCGTTCGTGGTGCTCGGGGAGCCGCGCGAGCACGGGCGAGTCCGCCATATGAACTCCCAAGAACGCCTCCAGGTCGGCTTCGGTTAGTCTACTCCTTTTATGATCAGCAGCATGGAAGGCGGCTGCAGCTTCAATACGTGCGGATACCATGTTTTCAGACCGCAAGTCTTCAGCTCCCACTGCTTTCTACACAAACAAAGAATGACAACCCTATTTATATAAAAATCGTCTGACATGACAGCCGTCAATCCGCTCAGATCGGAAAGCCAGTCCGCTCAGCTCGCCTCTTCCCTGTTTTCCCTGCAATATCAGATATTTCTCAAGGCTTTGCGGATTCAAAGCCAGTCCGCTCAACTCGCCTCTTCCCTGTTTTCCCTGCAATATCAGATATTTCTCAAGGCTTTGCGGATTCAAAGCCAGTCCGCTCAGCTCGCTTTTTCCCTGTTCTCCCTGCAAATAATTGTGAATTCACGGGAAGCCCGCAGGGATCGCAATTTCCTAGTAAACAAGATAAGCGGGCATAAAACACCAGTCCACATAACTTACATTTCACAACAGGATTATCCGAAAAAATAATAGTATGCGACAAGCAGAGTAATATCACAACACAGATACAATCACACAACGAAGAGTTTCAGCAACAATATTATACAGCAGCTTAAAAAATAATAGAAAGCAAATGTTTAGGCCTTAGCGCCTTCCGCGGTCTCTCTGAGCAGGTCGCACCTCCTCCTCCATTCCAACATGTGCAGCCAGGTCACTTCCTCGCAGGATCTCGCAGTAGAGTTGGGAAACCAGATGGTGCATGTTATTAAAGGTGCGGTGCATATGAGCCATGTCTTTGGCTACCCGCGGAAATGGAATCATTTGAACTGCCAGGGTTGGATCTGCGACCACCGCGGGCTGCCCGCTTGCCGCAGGGGCCGATCCCTCCCCCACAGCAGGCTGAGGCGCTTGCGATCTCACCCCAGCGGCTTCGCTTACTTGCTTCTTTCCTTCCCTCGCCAAAGCCAAATATTTGCCCCTATAATGGCGGACATCTCCGCTCAGACGATTTTTCTCCTTGTTCGCACTTTCCAATGCGGCTGAAAGGCTGGCGACCTCGCTTTCCAGGATTTTTTCCCGCGCTTTGCTTTTCTTTAGTGCAGTTCGAAGCTCGCATAACTCTTCCTCATTATTCTTCGCTAACAGTACACTGTCTTCTTTAGCAGGCAGCTCCTCCTGTGCGAATTCATCAGCAGTCCGCGCCGCGGCCTCCGTCACATTTGGTGGCGTAGGCACGATCTCGCCGACCTCGACAGAATCGGGCGTGGACTTCTGAACTACAACAAAGAAAGTGAAGACGCCTCAGTATCCAGGCCGCAATAGCTCCAGAAGAAAAAAGAGAAAAGGGAAAAAAGGTTTTTTATCCACTTTTGGTTATCTTCGCGGCGATCTGACGACTATCAAGGATAGGTCGCCTCACGCGCTCCGGATCAAAAGCCTCTAGGCGACGCCTCCATTCACGGCGGACTAGTGCTCTTGTCTCGGCCAGCGATCTGCTCGAGGTAACTATGTCATCAGTTTCTGTAAGGATCTTGACTGGCCGCGACTTTCGAGGAGGGGATTTGTACAACCAAGAGCTCTGAAACCGCTTGGTCGCCGGCTGCAACTTACCAGATCGCATCAGCTCGGCAGCAATCTGAAGATCCTCAGTCCGCTTATCCACCACGAGCTTCTCCGAGGCCGCTTCAACCTTCGCCTTCATTATTGCGAGTTGATCCTCGTTTTTCTTCCTCTCTTCAGCTGGAAAAAAAGAAGAAGGGTCGTCAAGATTTTCTCCTCCAGTTGCGGTATCGGGCTGCAGCACCTCCAGTAGAGAGCGATTTATACTCGCAAGCTGATCATTATCTATAGAGTCGAGTATCTCAGTGGTTGATAAGCTGAGCGTGGAAGGGGGATCACCTTCTGCGAGCAGAGGATCGGGAGTGACGAGATCGTCTTGGACTTCTTTTTCTCGCGGCCTATGCTGCAAGCTCGCAGCTCCAGTCCGCTTGGAGATATTTTTCTCTTTCCTAATTTTCAACTTCTTCTCTACCCGCTCGGCGGCATTACCATCTCTTTTCCTCTTCTTCTTCTCCTCAGGAGTCTTCTCTAAATCGATGACAACCGGCTTGGGTTCGGGAACTGAGTTTGGAGCGACAACTTGCTTTTCGATGGAACTGTTGGTCGCGTTTTCAGCGGACTCCTTATCTCGCTCCTCGGCAACCTTCTCTCCCCTTTCCACTATCGCCTCACCAGCAGGAAGCTTCTCCTCGGTCCTTTGCTGCTGGACTTTCGGCGATGAAACTTCCTTTTCCGTTTCTATCCGCAACATGATGGTCCCAGAAGGAGAGCGATGCACCTCCATGCTGGAGGAGTTCGCAGGGTTTTGGTTAGAAACGGAGGGCGGATTCGGTTTCTCCCATAGAGGACTTGGGGGAGCACTCGCAGTCTTCACAGTATCGCGGACTGGATCTTGCTTCACCTGGTCTGAACTCTCCCCCTGGTGGCGGGCAGGCGCATCTTTTCGGTGGCTCGATTTCTTAGGCCGAGAACTCGCTTTCGGCTTCTCAATTGGAGCAGCCATGCTGCCAAAGAAGGACCCTAGCCTCGCCATGCCGGACTGGAAAGTCGAGACCACAAGTGGTGAGTAGCGACCCGTCGCGCAGACAGTTCTGACAGAAGACAGCGCTTCCGGCAGTATTTATAGCACAAATAGCATTAATGATAGTTGCGGACTCAGCGGTTGAGGAAACATTTTCGGAATTTTCCAAAACTCAAAAATGTGCGGGGATTATGTTAACCCCAGAATCCGCAACATTTCCAGCTAGGCATCTTACCCTTCCCTCGCTGAACTTAAGTACTCAGTTCGCCCAGCTCGCCAGTGGGCATGGTCCGTCACCTAGGCGGACTCTAGAAATCCGTCCGCTCAGGTCGCCCTCAGTTCACAGCCCTGCTAGATCGGCGAATCAGGCTCAGACCGGCAGGCTCCGAGTCAGGCCGCCCAGGCCGCTCAGGTCGCGGCTAGTCTAAAAGTCACGCGCTCAGTGCGACCAAGGGGGGTCTCCAGCTCGCTGGCCCAGTCCGCCTGTCCCGCGCGGACTGCTTGTTCCTTCTCCTTTTTTGTTTCCCGTCACCGCTGCCCGGCTCTTTTGTACCCCGGGCAGCCGTTTATTTTAGCCCTGCCCGCTTGGGCAGGCCCCCAGCCTATAAATAGGGGAAGTGGTGCACTCAAAGCACGCTGACTCGAGCCCAGGAGCCCACTTGTTAAAGGCTGCGGACTCGAATCTCTGGCTTTGCGACCTCCGGCTTGCTTTCCCCATTGCTTTCTTTTTCCTTTCTTGTAACCGCATCTTGGCAATAAAAAGCAAGCCCGTCGCAGGAGTGGCATTTAGGCCGCGACGGGCGAAGTCTGGTGTTGCCGTGCTCTACGGCTCTGTTGCTTTTCCGTTCCTTTTCTAGTCCGCCAAGTAGATTGCTGCTCGCAGTTTCTTTTTCCTTTCTCTTCCCCAAGTGCTCGAACGGTTAGCTGGTGGTGCCCGAGTCCGTCGCTTTTCGAGCATCAACACAGAGAAAATCTTCCTGAAAATCTTCAAGGAAAATTCAACCCTCTCAGCTCGCAGGTAAGCAATGAAACTGCAGATGGCAACCATACTGTTCGGGGCAAGCTGGCCCGGAACCACCCCATAATGCTCAAAGATCTCCGCGACCTCCCAGAGCAGGGGAAATTTGAACCCGCAGTCAAAATGATCTATTGGAATTGCGAGCTGGGTAGCGGTTGAAAAATTCAGTCGTTCGTGGTGTTCGGGGAGCCGCGCGAGTACGGGCGAGCCCGCCATATGAACTCCCAAAAAAGCCTCCAGGTCGGCTTCGGTTAGCCTACTCCTTTTATGATCAGTAGCGTGGAAGGCGGCTGCGGCTTCAGTGCGTGCGGATACCATGTTTTCAGACCGCAAGTCTTCAGCTCCCACTGCTTTCTACACAAACAGAGAATGACAACCCTATTTATATAAAAATCGTCTGACATGACAGCCGTCAATCCGCTCAGATCGGTCAGCTAGTCCGCTCAACTCGCCTCTTCCCTGTTTTCCCTGCAATATCAGATTTTTTTCAAGGCTTTGCGGATTCAAAGCCAGTCCGCTCAGCTCGCCTCTTCCTTGTTTTCCCTGCAATATCAGATATTTCTCAAGGCTTTGCGGATTCAAAGCCAGTCCGCTCAGCTCGCCTCTTCCCTGTTCTCCCTGCAAATAATTGTGAATTCACAGGAAGCCCACAGGGATCGCAATTTTCTAGTAAACAAGATAAGCAAGCATAAAACGCCTGCCCGCATAACTTACATTCCACAACGGGATTATCCGAAAAAATAATAGTATGCAACAAGCAAAGTAGCATCACAGCACAGATACAATCATACAACAAAGAGTTTCAGCAACAATGTTATACAACTTAAAAAATAATAGAAAATAAATGTTTGGGCCTTAGCGCCTTCCGCGATCTCTCAGAGCAGGTCGCACCTCCTCCTCCATTCCAACATGAGCGGCCAGGTCACTCCCTCGCAAGATCTCGCAGTAGAGCTGGGAAACCAGATGGTGCATATTATTGAAGGTGCGGTGCATATGAGCCATGTCTCTGACTACCCGCGGAAATGGAATCAATTGAACTGCCGGGGTTGGATCTGCGACCACCGCGGGCTGCCCGCTTGCCGCGGGGCTGATCCCTCCCCCACAGTAGGCTGAGACGTTTGCGATCTCACCCCAGCGGCTTCGCTTACTTGCTTTTTTCCTTCTCTCGCCAAAGCCAAATATTTATTCCTATAATGGCGGACATCTCCGCTCAGTCGATTTTTCTCCTTGTTCGCTCCTTCGAGTGCGGATGAAAGGCCGGCGACCTCGCTTTCTATGATCTTTTCCCGCGCTTTGCTTTTCTTTAGTTCAGTTCTAAGCTCGCATAACTCTTCCTCATATTTTTTCGCTAACAGTGCGCTGTCTTCTTTAGCAGGTAGCTCCTCCTGTGTGAGCTCATCAGTAGTCCGCTCCGCAGCCTCCGACACGTTTGGTGGCATAGGCATGATCTCGCCGACCTCGACAGAATCAGGCGTGGACTTTTGAACTACAACAAAGAAAGTGAAATCGCCTCAATATCCAGGCCGCAATAGCTCCAAAAAAAAAGAGAAAAGGGAAAAGGTTTTTTCCACTTTTGGTTATCTTCGCGGCGATCTGACGACTATCAAGGATAGGTCGCCTCACGCGCTCCGGATCAAAAGCCTCTAGGCGATGCCTCCATTCACGACGGACTAGTGCTCTTGTCTCGGCCAGCGATCTGCTCGAGGCGACTATGTCATCAGTTTCTGTAAGGATCTTGACTGGCCGCGACTTTCGTGGAGGGGATTTGTACAACCAAGAGCTCTGAAACCGCTTGGTCGCCGGCTACAACTTACCAGATCGCATCAGCTCGGCAGCAATCTGAAGATCCTCAGTCCGCTTATCCACCACGAGCTTCTCCGAGGCCGCTTCAACCTTCGCCTTCATCATTGCGAGTTGCTCCTCGGTTTTCTTCCTCTCTTCAGCTGGAAAAAAAGAAGAAGGGTCGTCAAGATTTTCTCCTCCAGTTGCGGTATCAGGCTGCAGCACCTCCAGTAGAGAGCGATTTATACTCGCAAGCTGATCATTATCTATAGAGTCGAGTATCTCAGTGGTTGATAAGCTGAGCGTGGAAGGGGGATCACCTTCTGCGAGCAGAGGATCGGGGGTGACGAGATCATCTTTGACTTCCTTTTCTCGCGGCCTATGCTGCAAGCTCGCAGCTCCAGTCCGCTTGGAGATATTTTTCTCTTTTCTAACTTTCAACTTCTTCTCTACCCGCTCGGCGGCATTACCATCTCTCTTCCTCTTTTTCTTCTCTCAGGAGTCTTCTCTAAATCGATGACAACCGGCTTTGGTTCGGGAACTGAGTTTGGAGCGACAACCAGCGCCAAGGAAGATACTGGCTCCACAACTTGCTTTTCGATGGAACTGTTGGTTGCGTTTTCAGCGGACTCCTTATCTCGCTCCTCGGCAACCTCCTCTCCCCTTTCCACTATCGGCTCACCAGCAGGAAGCTTCTCCTCGATCCTTTGCTGCTGGACTTTCGGCGATGAAACTTCCTTTTCCGTTTCTATCCGCAACATGATAGTCCCGGAAGGAGAGCGATGCACCTCCATGCTGGAGGAGTTCGCAGGGTTTTGGTCAGAAACGGAGGGCAGATTCGGTTTCTCCCGTAGAGGACTTGAAGGAGCATTCGCAGTCTTTACAGTATCGCGGACTGGATCTTGCTTCACCTGGTCTGAACTCTCCCCTGGTGGCGGGCAGGTGCATCTTTTCGATGGCTCGATTTCTTAGGCCGGGAACTCGCTTTCGGCTTCTCAATCGGAGCAGCCATGCTGCCAAAGAAGGACCCTAGCCTCGCCATGCCGGACTGGAAAGTCGAGACCGCAAGTGGTGAGTAACGACCCGTCGCGCAGACAATTCTGACAGAAGACAGTGCTTCCGGCAGTATTTATAGCACAAATAGCATTAATGATAGTTGCGGACTCAGCGGTTAAGGAAACATTTTCGGAATTTTCCAAAACTCAAAAATGTACGGGGATTATGTTAACCCCAGAATCCGCAACATTTCCAGTTAGGCATCTTGCCCTTCCCTCGCTGAACTCAAGTACTCAGTTCGCCCAGCTCGCCAGTTGACGTGGTCCGTCACCTAGGCGGACTCCAGCTATCAATCCGCTCAGGTCGCCCTCGGTTCCCAGCTCTACTAGATCGACGACCTCCCATCGATGAGGCAAGCTCAGGCCGGCGAGCTCCGAGTCAGGCCGCCCAGGTCGCAGCTAATTTGAAAGGACCGCGCTCGATGCGACCAAGGGAGGTCTCCAGCTCACTGGCCCAGTCCGCCGGTCCCGTGCGGACTGCTTGTTCTTTCCCTTTTTTGATTCTCGTCACCGCTGCCCGGCTCTTTTGTACCCCGGGCAGCCGGTTATTTTAGCCCTGCCCGCTTGGGCAGGCCCCCAGCCTATAAATAGGGGGAAGTGGTGCACTCAAAGAACGCTGACTCGAGCCCAGGAGCCCACTTGTTAAAGGCTGCGGACTCGAATCTCTGACTTTGCGGTCTCCAGCTTGCTTTCTGCTTGGCTTTGCTTTTCCCTTCTTGTAACCCCTTCTTTGTAATCAAAAGTAAGCCCGTCGCAGGAGAGGCATTCAGGCCGCGACGGGCGAAGTCCGGTGTTGTCGTGCTCCACGGCTCCTGCTTTTCTGTTCCTTTTCTAGTCCGCCAAGTAGACTGCTGCTCGCAGTTTGTTTTTCCTTTTTCTTCCCCAAGTGCTCGAACGGTTAGCTGGTGGTGCCCGAGTCCGTCGCTTTTCGAGCATCAACATCTTGATTTGAGATAGGGAAATCCTTCCCCGTCCGAATCGATCGAGACGATAGATCCTAGTGTGACCGTTGGAAGACCTTGCCGACTTCGCTAAGAAGATTGAATCTCCAGTGCATAGCTGCTGCTTTCAGTTGCCGCCGCCAACATCGAGAGCCTTGTCGCCGCCCTTTTGCCGCCGCCGGTCTCGGGGAGATTTTCTCCAAGAAAGATCAAGGGTCGTGGACTTTTCGTTGCCTACAAGAACAAGTAGTCTAACGAAAAGGGACACCTAGATCTTCAAGTTATTTGTATTTCTTATACACTTCAATTTCTTTTTCATTGTAAAGGAACATTTGGTTCCTAGTTGTAGGGTTGGGTGCAACACGTGTTGTGGGAGTGTTGACTCCTACGTGTGGAAGGGTTCCTTCCGATAGTGCAAAGATTGGATTTCAATCCTGTTAGTGAAGTGACCGAGTCGTCCCGAGTTGGGAGATAGGTCGAAGGGGGAAAGTGGACGTACCCAAATCGGGGAACCACTATAAATTGTCTATGTTATTTTCTGTGATGTGTTGTCTTGTTTTCTTGTGCAGGTACAATTTTAATTCCGCAAATACGCTAAGAGTCACCTATTCCCCCCCCCCCCCATAGGTGAAGGTAGTTGACACTAAGTGAACCTTCGGGGATAATGTTGGACTTAAGTACGGGGCTGTTTTTTATTTTTTGTTCTTTTATTTTCTACACCCAATCAAAAACACCAAAAAAAATTGCAAAAATTTAAAACTCCAAAAAATTTTCATGTTTTTATAATAAAAAAATAAATAAAAATTTAAACTCTCAAAAAATGAAACATCGCTCCGTGACGTTCGACTCATCGAACCAACCACCCAAATAAGAGTCTGTTCGCAGGAGATCATGTTTTTTTACTTTGTAATAATATTTTGTGTAAATATTCTCGTTTCTTTCCATTCTCTTTCCTATCTTGTAAAAAAAATTTCTTACTTATTGTAAATATTTCCGTAAATCAAAAATAAATTCAAAAAAAAAAATTGGTATAACTCACAAAAAAAAAAAATTAGTACAACCTCTAAAAATTTCCAAAAAAATAAAAATAACCCCAAAATATAAAAAAATTGAAAAACTCCAAAAATAAACAATATTATTTTGAATTAAATAATTCAAATACCTCATTTCTTAACATCTTTGATCTCCAAAATAATCTTTTTGAGTTTATTTATAAGCGAATTTTAATTAATTCTTTATTTACAATTCGTTTATTAATTGTAGCTCGATAGATTTAGATTTATTTGGTTAAGATTTTAAAGAGTTTTTTATGTCTTTTTCTTATTATAGGGAACTTGTATTTCTTATTTCACTTCTGATTTTTTTAATAATAGCACGTTTTTATGTTAGAAAAAAACATTTATGGATTTTATATTATTTCTACTTATGTTTTTAGAAACGTAGGAACGTTCAAATTAAAAAAGTTGCTCTCAAAGTTTTTTTATTAAACTCTAGTTTTCCTTTAGAAATTAAACCATCCACTTTTTTTCATGCCTTAATTGGTATGATTTCCCGCTTTCACCTTTAAAAGATCTTATGTCAATGGGGATAAGATTTCATCCCGTAAATATAGACACCCAATAATTAAAAAGATTATATGTTACGGAGTAAGAGGATAAAATTCATTACTCCTATACATATACATTGGGTTTATTATCTTTATGAAAAAAGAAAATGATTTTTAGGAAAATAAGATTTCATTTTCCTAATTATTCAAAAAAAATGATGGAGGTTCGAGAAAAAATTACCTCACCTCACAATCAAAGCCCTCTTCATAACCGCCAAACCACTTATACAATTTTCATGATTCTAGAATTAATTTAAATCTTTTTGTGAGCATAATTTTTAAATTGAATTACTTCCTATTAATTTATTTTTAGCTAAATTTTTTTTCTATAATTCCAATCCATTTTTGTTAAACTAACAAAAATAATTTTCGCTTTCTATTTTTCTCGTTTAGAAGTAATTTTTGAAACAGTTCCTCTATTTATAACAATTTAATAATTTAGGATTTAATTTCGAAACCCCAGAAATTTATTTTGATCTTTCTTACAATTAATTTAAGCGATAGTTAAATTTAGGATTCTTTTTAATTCCTTATAAGTTAATCTCCAACTTTTGCTCTGAATAACAAAAGGTTAAGTATGAGGGTATTTGATGAGTTGTAAATATATCTCTTTTATAGTATTTTTATTATGTCATTTTACTTTATTTTTGCCTTTTTTAGTTTGTTTTATTTAATAAATTACTTCTTTTTGTAAATTTTATCCTAACTTAGTTTATTTTTGATTTCTGAAATTTTTCAGGAAAAGGTCAAAATTAACATGACACGCCCATGTCACATGACCGACACGCCCGTGTCAAGCCGTGTAAAGCCGTGTCAAGCCACTCAATGCTTTCACTGTTCACCTATCGACGCCACTCAATGCCATCATCAACCCGAGCAAGACACGCCCGTGTCCGAGCTCGACATGCCCGTGTCGAAACTCAACGCCACTCAATGCTGTCGACACTCAATGCAACCCAACATGCCCGTGTTCGTGCCTGTCACGCCCGTGTCAATGTCGGCACTCAACGCCTCCAGTCAGCAAAGTTCAAATTAAATCCCTCCAACAGCTGTGCAGTCACGCCCCCCCTACATGCCCGTGACAAGCTTGTCACGCCCGTGACCACCATGTGTCACATCCAGAAACTTCCAGAACAAAACCAGCTGCCGGATTTCGCCAAGTCAAACACGCCACCCCCGACACGCCAACCGACACACCCGTATCATAGGGTGTGTCAACTAGAAAATTTTGTCTATAAATAAGAGCCTTCAGAAAGCTCTCCTGTCTATTTTTTTGACCAAATTGCTTACGGTAGGTGCTGCCCAAATGGCTTCTCATGCAATGTAAGGGAATTTTATTCCCCCCCTCTCTCTCTTCGTTTATTTTAGGATGTTTGTTTTAGCTTTCTTTGTAACCATGTTTTTTATCAATAAAATGTAAAATTTTTCTCTCTTTATGTTGCATTTGAATTCATTTAAGCACCCTAACTTATGTGATTTTTCGTTCTCTTTTTTGTACTTTTCTATGTTTTTGTGTTTTCATTTTTAGTTTTATAACTCGTTTATTTTAGGATTTTTACCTCATTTCTAGTCGTTATGCTGCCCGTTTCTTTTCTCGCACATTAGATGTTTAGGTTTAAGTTTTCTCTTTTTTGTTTTTCTTCTTTATTTTCATTCTTATAGCTTTATAAAAACACCTTTCAAAGTATTTGTTTTTACTTTCTTTAACTTAGCCTTTTTATTTTCGTATCGTTCGTTTTAGTTCATTTTCACTTTTTAGGAGTTTTTATAAAAATATAAGAATGAAAATATAGTTGTTTTAATTTTTTGAGCATTTTCATTTTGCGTTTATTTGCAAAACTTTGGTCTCCTTTAATTTTTATTTTGTCTTTTAACGCATTTCTACCGTATTCTAGCGATAGAAATGTCGTTGTTTTTATTTTCAGATAACTTTGTTTTTTTTATTTTTTCTATAGTGTGTGTGTGTGTGTATGAGTTAGATTTTATAGCTTTCTTTCAATATATGTAGAGTGTGTGCATGTGCGCATTTATTTTCGCCTACTCGTTAAGAGTTAAATGGCGTGCTTTTATTTCACGCCTACTCGTTTGAGTAGGACTTGCAATTTACCGCTTTAATTTTCTTCCTACTCACTTCAGTATTATTTTGTGCGTGTGTGTGCATTTTTTTTCAAGTAGAGTGCGTGCGTGTATGAGATAGATTTATTCTCGACCACTCGCTTGAGCCGGGACTTATCATTTACTGCATTCATTTCCCGCCTACTCGTTTGAGTAGGACTCAGAATTTACTATTTTCATTTAATGCTTTCATTTACTGCTTTATTTACTGCTTTCCTTTCCTACATCCTTTTATCGCATTTTAGCTTTAGCCATCCTCATTCCGATGAGTGGCTAACCGCTCTTAGACCTCAATATCCAAGAGCATTGGGACATAAAAAATCTCTTTAAATAATTAAAGGTCCTATTTTTCTATTTAATTAAAATTACTTAAGGTTTGCCACGGGTTAATGACGCATAGGACCACATATCGATGTGTGGGCTCTATTTCTATTATCCATACGCAACACCGAGAGGCCGCACGTATGGACCGATCACCCTTGGGAAAAGAAAGATCCGCGCATACCCTCGAGAGAGGAGGCGCGCAACTCTATCGGATTGGGTTCCCCACCCAATAGCGGGGTTCTTAGCTTAATGCGGGCGTTAAACCTCAGTTTCAACCTTTTTTATAAAATAAACCCTCTCGCCCCGTCTTTCTTTCTAATAAATATAACCACAGCTTTTCTTAACTAACACGAACCCGCGGGGCGCTGTGAGTTTTAGACCATCAATAACTAACTATATAATCAACAAAAGCCACAGACGATAGCCAGAACTCGCATTTAGAGAACATCGCCAAGAGTTTGTTCTTTCGCATGGTATGCAAAACCATTATTACATGGTTTGCATAATCTTTGTTTAGCTAAGAGTACACTAATATGTCATCAATTAAGATGACAAAAATATGTCCAATTAATCCTTAAATGCTTAAGGCATTCGGTCCAAGAATAACGATGTCGCGTTCATCAGCCCAAATGACAGTATCGTGGTTTTATAATGTCGGTAGTGTTTTCCACAAGCCAACTTGGGGATTGTCATATCCACGTAGTCTCCACTGGTAATAGCCTGACTTCAAATCTAGCTTTGGTTATACCATTGATCCAACTAGCTGATCGAATAAGTTATCAATCTGTGGAATAAGATACATGTTCTTCTCCATCGGCTTGTTTAGCTCTCTATAATCGCTGCATAGATGCAGGCTACCGTCTTTCTTTTCTTTTCCCTAAAGGGGATGGTACACCTCCAGGTTACACACTTGGACTTAAATAGCCTTGTCTCACAATTCTTATAGTTGAACTATTCATTTTTGCCATTTTCTCTAGCATTTCTTGATATGGTAAGCGGGCCATAGGTTTCAGACTTGGCACCACCATAATAGTGCATTCGGTTTCCCATTGGGACATCACCCATGGAGATCGTTAGGAAACACATATGCATTGGCCATCTAAATAAAATTGTCACTCAACCGGTCTTCGGCCCAAAGGGCTCTTTAGGCATGAAGAATTACTTCGCGCACAAACAAACAGTTTTGACTACTTTGGTGAAGACATGCTCGATCCTCACATACTAGAGAACTTAGTCCCTCGTTTGGTGATCTATCCCTGTGTGACTTCCGTAAAGGTGGAATCTATATTGGTACGCTGCTCCAAGAGCTGTTCCATACCTATGACCACGTCAAACACAACTATTGATAGCACAGATGCTTCTACGTCATGATATGACGTCATAAATGCCTCTTAACATATAACTTTCTACTCGTGTTTACCTTTTATTATTCCCTCATAGGTTTGTAAAAACCTAATCAAAACGGAATACATTAAGTCCAAATCACAAGACTACTAGATAATCATCACAACAGGTTTATACACGCAAATCGGCATTGTATACATCATTACTTACTAGTAAATGTACAATACACGATTAAAATTACTTATGTACATATACTCGAAATTCCCTTTCAGTTTGTTGTAACTGTGAAAAGTACCGAGAAAATGACAAAAAAGGTAAATAAACGGCAAACTTTATTGCTCAAAAAAGATAATCGTTACATAGGTATGCCCCCTTATTTATAGAAACTAGGGAGGTTGAGAGAATACAACCCACAATTTGGGACTAAAAAATTTGTCGGGCGACTAGACTGGTTTGACACTATCAAACCGCCAACTATACAGAATACTAAGAGAGCCTGAGAGCACTAATGGAGACTAACACCCTGACGGCAGTTGCTGTTAAGACAATGTCCGCGGAAGCACCTTAACAGCCTATTCGTAGTTGCGGTAATATCCCGAGCACAATAGCGGTACACCTTCATAATGTTGGTGAGGATAATCATCAGGCTGCAAAACCTAACCTCCTAACCGCTTCAACTAGCTGTCTGCTATGGTTAACCGCTAGAATAGTGTGATGGCTAACCAACCAACCACTTCTGCTGCTAAGCCTCTGACCACATGCTGAGTTTCACAACAAGCCTGCTGAACCAAACTGCCAGACCGCACCGGCAAGCTAACTGCTGTGGCAAGATATTAGACCAGAGTGTCTCCTTAAGTTCCAACAGACCGGCCGCTGAGGTTCATAACAAGATTGTTGAACCAAACCGCCAGACCGCACCTGCAAGCTAACCGTTACGGTAAGATATTATACTGGGAGGTTTCCTCAAGTTCCAACACTCCCCATCAAGCTAGAGCATATAAATCTATAATGCCCAACTTACTACAAACCTCACCAAAGGGAGCAACATATTTGGTGAAGAAATCAGCTAGCTCTATGTCGGATGTAACAAACGGTGTATAGATCTGATTCTTCAAATTCTCTTTTCTGATGAAGTGATAGACCACCTATATATGTTTTGTCCTCTAATGAAATACTGGATTCCTTGATATTAATATGGCTGTCTTGTTATCATAGAACATAGGCAAAGGAAGATCATATACCTCTCCAAAATCAAGCATAAGCATCCGTAAATACTTCAGCTCGCACGTAGTAAGATCCATGCTCCTATACTCTGCTTCTGCACTTGACCTGGACACTACTGTCTACTTTTTGATATTCCAACGGACCCAATTTCTTCCAACAAATGTACAGAACCCATAAGTGGACTTTCAATCTTCCTTATCATCCGCATAACTAGCATCTGAGTATGCCTCAATCTTCAAATGTTCCCTTTTTCTGAAACATAAGCCCTTTTCTTGGAGCACCCGTTACATACTCTAAAATATTTATGACCGACCTGAGATGACACTTCTTAGTTGCTTGTATAAATTGGCTCACTCATCATACAACATAGCAAATATCCGGTCTCGTGACAGTAAGATAATGTAGTTTCCCCACAAGCAGTCTGTACCTGGTTATATCCTCAAGATGAAGTGATTCCTCACTCCAACATTTGTCATCTCCAACTAACATATGAGTCCGAGCAGTCATAGCCCCAAGAATGTCTGTATCCTTCAAGAGATCTAAGGCATACTTTCGTTGTGAAAGAATAATAGAGTCATATTTTTGAGAAATCTCAATTCCCAGAAAGTACTTAGGGGCCCCCATATCCTTGGTAACAAAATGCTAAAGCAGACGCTTCTTTGTCATGTCCATGCCTTTTTTATCATCTCCTGTCAGAAGAATATCATCCACATATAATGCAAGTATAATAAGGCCAGTTGCAGTTTTGTGAATGAACAAAGAATATCTGCAGCACTCCGAGCTAATCCAACAATAGAAGTAACTTCATTGTATTTGTCAAACCAGGCCCTCAGACTTTGCTTGAGACCATAGATAGCCTTCCGCAGCTTACAGACCTGAGAATCCCCATGAGCAACATTCCCAGGAGGTTTCTCCACATAGACTCTGTCTTGCAAATCACCATAAAGGAAGGCATTCTTCACATCCAATTTAGACTTCTCCCATTATTTGTTGACCGCTACAGAGAAGAGAACACAGATTGTTGTAATAAGAGAAACAAGCGAGAAAGTATCAAAGAATTCTGTTGGGTATTGTATCCATAATAACCTAGATTTGTATAAAGTCACCCTTGAACTAAGATGAATAAATTGGCATTTGATGTATTGTTTGAGTTATGTGTTTGCAGCACTTATTGCCAAGTGTAAACCAATGTTAGTCTAGAGTGGGTCAATAAACACAGGACCATACAATGTAATCCCTCGTTATATGATCCATGGTGTTGACTCGTGTTTGGGATACACATCATTTTCAAGCAGTAGAGTTGCTGAAGAAAGACATGTTGCTGATTCCATGGAAGAAACAAAATTTTCAAGAAACAAGATTTTTTCTAAGTGTTCCACTCGAGAAGAAGTTAAGTACTCGAGTAGATCTCTTATTAGTACTCGAGTAAGTTATAAATGAATTTTGAGTGAGGGAAATGATTCTCGAGAAGTTTGAACATAGCTTTCGATAGGCTAGTTTAATTACTCGAGTAGATCCTTTCTTTTTCTCAAGTAAAACAGATTTTCTATCTAAGAATTTTCTAAGTATTTAACTCGAGTAGTTAATATTATCACTTGAGTAGATGAATACTTTGACTCAAGTAACAGAAGGGAAGTTCTCTAGAAGTGTCTACCTTATTCGAGTAGTGAAGCTCCTATACTCGAGATGACTATCTACTTCTCGAGAAGACTAGACCTAGAACTCGAGTAACCAGTTTTCTTCCTAAAATTTTCTCCAAGTCTTTTTCTTGAGAAGTTCACTTCTACTTCTCGAGTAGCAATTTAAGTACTCTAGTAATCCTCATACCACTCGAGTGATAATGAGTCCTATCCTATTTATCCTTAAGTGCTTCTTCTCGAGTAGCTTGAGGCTGTCTTCTCGACTACCCACAAGCAGTATTCGAGTAGTTCTTCCTTCACTCGAGTAATCCAGTCATTTTCTCAAAAAATAATTCTATGTCCTCACTATCGTATTTTTCAAATGACTTGACATGAATAGTCCACGTGGCCGTCATTAAAGATAATTATGACCGTTAGGGATTTCTTATAAAAGGTCTTGTCATTACCACTAACCCTAAGCGCGTGAAAAGAAAATTATTCTAAGAATTCTGGATCGGCCATCTCTTTCTAAATTCAGAAGCTGCCGCTCATCGTGCTGATCGCGAAGAAAGATTTCAATCCAGAATGACTTGTAGATCAAGATCTTCTTCAATCTCTTCATCCTCTCTTTGATCTTGTGAGTCAAGAAATCTTGGATCAAGGATCTAGCTGAGAGTATTATTCAATAATTTCTAATAAAGCCGCAAAGATCAAGAAGGAAGACCTAGACAGAAATTTCCAGATCTGAGAGAGATATTATGTTTGTATTTCTAATTTCAATATATTCTTGTAAGAGATTATTCTCTGAGTGTAGGAGCTTTATTCTCCGAGTTGTTGTAGGAAGTTTTCTTATTTTGAGTGTAGATCCGTTCTGTGGATCGAGTTGTAGGAATGTTGTTCTGAGTGGTAGGATTGTTTTAATTCCTAGAATAGTGGAGTAGCCGAGTCTATTACATTACTAGACCGGTTAGTGGAAAGTGGACGTACCCAAGGTCTGAGAACCACTATAATTCTTGGTGTCGTCTGTGATAGCTTGGTTATTTCTCTATGCATAGATCGTTAAATTTTCTTATTCTACAAATAGATGCACAACTCACCTATTCACCCCCCTCTAGGTGATTTAGGTAGACAACTTAAACATTTTTCAATTTGTATCAGAGTGAGGTTTATCATTAAAAGGTTCACCTTGATCAGATCTGCCCCAAGTAATCTTTTGAGTTATCCAAGCATGGACAAGGCCAAGGATTTTGCCAAGCTTCCTTTGTGTACAAAGACAGACATTCCCATGTGGAAAGAAAGGACTAAATTTTTCATGGAAGCTGTGGATCCAAGGATCTTCATGATTGTTTAAGAAGGTCCTCATGTTCCTATGACTGTCTCCACTATAGATCCTATAAAGAAAGTTCCTAAGAAGTTGATGGATCTTGACAAAGATGAGATTACACTTGTCTACTTAGATAAGAAGGCAAAAAATATAATCACAAGTGTAGTCGATGACTATATTCTGCAGAACCTGATTCACTACAAATCTGCTAAGGAAATGTAGCAGTCCTTCATCACCTTGCTGGAAGGCACAAAAGAAGTAAGGGATGACAGAATATCCCTTCTAAATCAAAAATATGAAGCCTTCTTACAAGGACCTAAGGATACAATTACAAATACATTTGAAAGTTTCTTCAAGATAGTTAACGGACTCAGAGTATATGGTCGGGTCTTCACTAATTGAGAACTGAATGATAAATTCCTAAGGTCCCAGAATAAGGAGTGGGATAATAAAGTCTGTGTTATTCGGGAGTTTGTCAAGCTGGCAGAGACTGATCCTCACAATCTACTCGGAAAGCTAATGTCATATAAGCTGTAGATCAATTCAAGAAAAGATAAAGAAGAGAAGAGTCGGTTCTCATCCATGGAGAATTTTGTTGCACTGAAGGTAGACAGATCAAGGAAATCCAAAGCTGCATCACCTGCCCCTGCACAGGAAGACAGTGAAGAAGAATCTTCAGAGCCAAGCACCTCAGGCTCAAAACTATCTAAAGGAGAGTTCTCTCTTCTCTCAAGACAGTTCAAGAAATTCTTGAACAATAAAAATCAATGGAGAGGCAAGGATGCCTCGTATAGAAGATCACGTCATAATGGTGATCGACACAAGAAAGGTTCAAGTAGCCAAGATAGGTATAACATTAAATAGAACGAACATATTTCTACTGACATCGTTTGTTATTGTTGCAATAAGCAAGGTCACGTTATTGTTGACTGCCCCCATAAGAAGATGGAGGGTGGAAAAAGAGAGGAGAAGAAATCTTCTTACCACAAGAAGAGAACCGAAAGAAGCCTAGTAGCCAAAAAGGGCATGACTCTCAGCAACTTTGACTCATCTTAATCAAGTGAAGAAGAGATAGCCTACTTTGGGCTAATGGCACAAACAGACAAAGAAGAAGGGCCCTGGTTCACTCGGAAGGTAAACTCACACACTCTTTCTGAATCAGATGTTTCTGATTATGATCATGAGAACAGCTCTTCTGAGGATGAGTCTGAAATTATGGCTCAATATAAGGAGTTAATCATGGCTTATGACAATGTCAAAGAGTCGTGAAAAATCAGGCCAAAGAGATTAAATATCTGAAGGCTGAAGAGAGCACTCTGAGAGAGAAAGACGTCAAGATGGACTCACTCAGAGAAGACTTAAACACTACTGTTGAAGAGTATAATAATGCTCTCGAGCACCTAGATCTGAAGGAGAAGATCATCAAAGAATTGGAAGAACAACTTGAAGCGGAAAAGAAACTTGTTGAAAGTTTATCCATGCCCATGACTGTCCTTTATTTGGTTGCTGAATTCTCATCTCAAGGCAAAGGTGCTGGCTTAGGCCATGTTGGTGCTCCTAGTAAATCCTCTAGGAGAAATAAGGCTAAAAGAAAGAATAAAGCGGCAAAGAAGGATTTGACCAAAGACAAGGTGAAAGCTCCTCTAGAACAAACTTCATTCAAAAAGGTTATCCTTCCAACGAACGAGTCTAGATACCAAGGGTGGACTCATCCTTGGAACTTTGGCGAGAGTGTCTTCAATGCACCTTATGAAGAGAATACTCTTCAGAGCTATGGCCATTATAATCTTTGTCATAACATCAAGAAGGCACCAAAAGTAAAGACCATTGTAGAAAAGCCTCGTAAGGAGAAGAAGCCATGTGAATGCAATCACCATGAAGCTTATACCTCTAAGAATGATGCCCCTGCTAGATCACACTCTCTAAAGGTCAAGCAGGAGAAATTTAGGAAAAGATACAACAGGTTTGACTGTTGGTGTTGTGGAAGAATTGTTCACTTCGCCATTGATTGTTGGTTTAACTCCAGAAATTATGTAACTCCTCAGATTAACAATGTGAGAAAGACTGCTAATAATGTTAATACATATAGGGGGAGCAAGCTAACTATAGACCAAGGACCCAAGCAAGTTAGGGTTCCTAAGGAAAACTGACTTGTGATATCAGGTATGTCCAAAGACCACAAAAACACCTATCTGTTCTTTGTATAGTGGATGCTCTCGGCATATGATCGATACAAGAAGCATTCTCCAGAATTACTCACCAATCATGAACGGGCCAAAGGTCATCTCTGGAGGTTCTGACAGAGAAATTACTAAAGGCTACAGTATGATTACAAATGGTAGTGTATCCTTTTTGGATGTTGCTTAAGTTGAAGGAATGGAACACAGTCTCATAAGCATAAGCAAACTCTGTGATAAAGGATACATCGCAAAATTTCATGCAGACAAGTGCTTAATAAAATCAGTAGATAATCTGGAAATGATTTTATCAGGCACTCGTAGTAGGAATATCTTTTGATTGAATTTATTTTCATAGACTCTTCCACACCAGTGTATCTTTTGGAAAAAGATAGTGCGACTCTTGGTGACCAATGGAACAAGAGATTATCACATATTAATTTCAAAACTATTAATAAATTCTTTTCTCTTAATTTAGTGTGTGATGCCCCAAATGTCAAGTGCGTTAAAGATAAACCTTATCACGCATGTGTAAAAGACAAGAAAACAAGAGGTGCCTTTAAAAGCATTATAGGCAAAGACTCTAATAGGTGCTTACACCTACTTCATATGGACTTGTTTGGTCCACTGCAAGTTAGAAGTTTGGGAGGTAAGGATTATACATTGGTTATTATTGATGATTACTCACGCTTTGCGTGGGTGTTCTTTCTAAAACACAAGTCAGATACTTCTGACATCTTTACAAATTTTGTCAGGCAGATCCAGAATGAATACAACTGTTCCATAGTCAAAATCAGAAGTGACAATGAAACTGAGTTCAAGTCTGTGACCATGACATAATTTTATGAAAGCCTAGGTATCATTCATGAGTTTTCTTCTCCTCGTACTCATCAGCAAAATGAAGTAGCTGAGAGAAGGAATAGAACACGTATAGAGGCCTGCAGGACTATGTTGAGTGATGCCTCACTTCCGGAATATTTCTGGGTTGAAGCCGTCAACACTGCATGCCACGTGCAAAATCGAGCACTCATAAACCAGAATCATAATAAGACACCTTACGAATTACTAAAGGGCAAGAAAGCTGACTGTTTAATATTTTAGAATCTTTGGTTGTAAGTGCTTCGTCCTTAACAATGGCAAATATCATACTACAAAATTTAGTGAAAAGAGCTTTGAAGGAATTTTCGTAGGGTATAGTAGCCATAGTAAGGCATATATAGTACTTAATAAGAAAACCCTTGTTGTAGAAGAATCTATTCATGTTGTATTTGATGAGACGAGCTTGCTGCAAGCAAACTCTTCTAGTGTGTTCATAGAAGATGCAGGTTCAAAGATGAAAGAACTTAACTTGGGTGAGCCGACTGTTGGGTATTATCTCCATAGTAACCCAGATTTGCATGAAGTCACCCTTTGAACTAAGAATAATTAAGTTGTATTTGACATCTGTGTTCTAGTGTATGTTTGCAGATCCTCAGTTCTAAGTGTAGACCAATGTCAGTCTATAGTGGGTCAGGAACATAGGACCACTCAATGTAATCCCTCACTGGGTGATCAAAAGTGTTGACTCATGTGTAACCACTCAATTGGGATACACTTCATACTCAAACTATGGAGCAAAAGATGGAGACAAGTCCAAAAGGAAATCTTACATGAAGTTCTTAAAAAATCTCTAAATCCATATCTCGAGAAGTTCTCTCAGAGTTCTCGAGAAGTTTGACATAGTTCTCGAGAGGATCAGACCCTACTTCTCAAGAAGTCAGGACAATTCAAGAATTTCTCTAAGTTGATGTTTTCGAGAGGTTCATAAAGTTCTCGAGAACTACTATAGAAGTTCTCCAGAAGTACTCCTTGGCTCTCGAAAAGTTTTGCTTTCTCTTCAGGAATTGGACTTAATTCAAGTTCTCGAGAACTATTCCATAAGTTCTCGAGAGGTCAATTATGTTCTTGAGAAGTACTTGACAAAGTTCTCGAGAAGTATTCAGTTCAGGCATTTTAGAAGTTGACACTAAGTAAAGTTCTCGAGAAGTGTTATAAATTTTTTCGAGAAGTTTTTTTTGTTCTCGAAATGTTTTCTGTCAAGTTCTCGAAAAGTCGATTTAGCTCTCAAGAACTATAATCCCGTGTTCTCGAGAAGTCCAAGGTTATTTCAAGGAGTTCAGTGATCTAGATGCAGGCATAGTTTTTGAAAGCTTAGTACATAGTTCTCGAGAACTATCTCAACTTCTCGAGAATTAAGTTCATCCTTTTCTAGAAATTTTCCTTAAGTCCAGACCGGCCGGAATTTCATTCAACCGAACAGGATTGGTCCACGTGCCATCATTTATGATATTTCCAACCGTTAGAGACATCCTATATAATGTTTTATCACTAAGATATAACCCTAAGAGAAGGATTAAGAGATTGATCGAGCATTTCCGTACTTTCCTAAATTGCTAGTTCGCCGCATTTCTCTCAAGCCCGACGGCCTAAAGCCGCCGCCGACGCTCTCGTTCTGATCGATCTTCATCTTTTCGACTGTTAGAAGCAAGTTGCATCATCGATCTAAGAAGATCTACATATTCAAGAAAGGTATTGTTCTTCTTCATTCGGTAGATTCAAGAATCTCTCAGGTCAATCTACAAGGTTTCTTCCACAAATCTGAAAAGGGCCGCAACATCAAGAAGAAGACCTAAAGATATATTTCTTGCAGATCTGAGATATTTTGTGATTATATTTTCCATATCTTCTGTAAAACTTGTAGGAGATTAATCTCCGAGTGTAGGAGTGTAACGCCCCCGGTTTTTCGGTATTGATTGAATATTCCTTTGGCATTACATTGGCGCATTTCCATCTTGTGCCGTTGTTAGAGTACCTCGTTAGGTTTTCTTAGAGGTTATAGCCTGTTGTATGGTTTCCCCAGCTAGTCGGTGTCTGTTTTGGAGGCCCGACTGAGCCTCTAAAGTAATCCTTGTGCTTTGGCTTCGGGCGAGGCTAGCCCGAGTGTGGGATTGTCGGAAATTGTTTTTGACTTCGCCGTTGTTTTCGTAGCCCGAGTATTTAGCTACAGCGCGAGTTTGGTCGAAACCCGAGAACGTCAATTTTCGCGTCGTTTTGAAGGTCGCTAGTTAGCGAGTCGTTTTTTTATAAGCGTATACATATATATATTTACGCATTTTCGGCATTATGAGTGATTTAGGCGTGCCGGTGAATAAATGCGCATGCGCACGTGCGTGTTTTGAAGGTCGCTAGTTTGTTCGTAATGTTTGTGCGTGTCGAGGTTATGCGTCAATTTCTGCGCATGGTAGGTGGTAGAAGCAATTAGTGACTTAGTTTGGGTTATAAGTTTGATTTAATTTTTTTTTTATATTTGCAAGGGGGCTGCCGTTAGTAGTATTTAGGTATTAGTTAAGTTAGGGGTTAATTGTATATTGGATATTAAGTAAAATATGTTTTATAAACAAATCATTATATATAAGTATATATATAAAAATTATTAGGTTAAGTTTCTTCCCTCCCCCCCTTTTCCTGTTCTTATCCCGACCGCCAGCAGCAGGACCGAACTGAGCGGCGCCTGTGCGGAAGAAAAGAAGAAAGGTGGACGCCGGCCCTGCTCCGACCCCCCATCTCCCGAGATTCAAGCCTCGAAATCTTCCTCTGAGGCCGGATCCGAACTCCCCTCGCCGCGATCTTCGTTCCGAGGTGAGTATTTTGGTGTTTCTCCATGGATTTCGTATGAACTTGAGTTTGATTTCACCCCTTTTTAGTTCCTCGCTTTGATGAGTTGTTCTTCTCAGTTTTTCCGAGGGGATTTGCGTGCTTGTGGCCGACCGGATTGCAAGGTTGTGCTGGAGAAATCTTTGGTGGAGAATAGAGGCAAGTGCTCCCTTCGCTCTTGCCGTTTGACCCCTTTAAATCGTTATTTGTTGTTTTATTTTCATATATTGGTTATCTAAATTGCTCCTACCCGAAAAAAAAATCCTACCCAAATCCTACCCGAAGATCCTACCCGAAACCGTAACGTTGTCCGATTTAGAACGCTCTTTTGTGGTAGTTGTTCTTGTTGTAGTTATGTCATGATAGACATAAAAGAAAACTGCAGTGTTTACGAAATTGCGTTATGAGATAAAAATCTCGCTTGGGGATTTGGATTTTTGCCCAATATATTGTTAACTCCATTGCTCTCACGGTGGGATTAGTCCCTTGGTAGTGGTAAATGGCTATGGAAACAAATTCTTTTATTAAAGTTGTGCACGAGTCACTTGGTAGAACCCCGTTGAATGAAACTTATTGCGTAACCTGTGGTTTGCCCCTTGAGTGTAGTCCATGTCTAGCATAAATTGTTTTATTATGAGCCGTTCATGGTTAGGCATGAGTTGTACATTAATTTTTTTTGTGTCGGTGCCCTTTTGCTCGGGCTTAGTTTAACACAAATATCATGTGTGGGGGTGATGGTAACAAATTAACCGGGCGTAGGTTCAAGGTCCTATCGTTGTGGGTGTTTAGTATTTAGCCGGTTGTACTTATAGTGTATTGAGTCACGGTGTCTGTTTTTCTTTATATAAGGCTCTTAGGTGGGTTGATCTAGTGAGTTTAGGATTTAGTGTGACTTCTTGGTGGTTCATGAAACCACCGGTAAGCGTTTTTCTGAGTCACTTAGTACTGGAGTAGGATGTGATTTAGGGGAGAGTTGGACCGATGTCACCACCCCTGTTTTCTTCTTATCTTACTAAGGCAGTATGGGCTGTTTGGTTGAGTTGGACTGATACCGCCGCCACAGCACCTAGAAGATATTTAGGCCTGATAGACTTGGTTTGACATGTGGTCACCAGTCTAGGCCCTTGTAACTTATTTTATCCACCTCCAGTACTAAGTGATTCTTTCCGCTCTAGCTCTATATTAGGGTGTTATTGTTATTGTGCTAATCCTTCTTGCAGAGGTTCTTGGAGCTTGGCTTCATTCGTGCACCTAGTGCACCCTTTTTTTACTCACTTGTGATGAGTATTTCTCTTACCTGTTTTTTCTTACCTTACCTTTTCTTGCACTTGTTTACTTCATTTCTACTTGTCCTTACCTGATTCTAATTCCTATTTGAATCTATTATATCTTTGTTTTTTTTCCTTTGATAGTTGCTTTGCTGAGGTGTTCTTTTTTTTTGAATACCTCAGGTACAGGTATTTAGCCGCCTGTGCGGCTAGTTTGCCCCTGGAGATTTTCTAGTGTTTAAGCTGCTACTGTGGTTCTCTATTCCTTTTTCTTGAGAGGTAGTTTTCTTTAGACTTATAGTATTGACATACCTACTCACCAGTTGGTTCGTGTCAGATGTTGACGCCCACTGGTGGTTTCTCTTTTAGATACTTTGCACTTGCTTACACTGTTAGTTTTTCTGCTTTTGGATATATTAAACTTGCTCTTGGGATGATTTATGTTAGGATGCTAGTTACTTTTAAACCCTAAAACACTATTAAGTATATATAGCTCATGATATGCATGTTTTACAAAACTCATACACTACTTTCAAGGCAACGTAAAAAGATCATTTATATATATATATATATATATATATATATATATATATATATATATATATATATATATAATTAAATCTAGGGTCTTGCATAGTATAAGATGTCCCCTGGGACACTTATGCATTCTCTTAGGATGTCAAAAAGCCAATTAAACAAAGTATTTTCCGCTATATATAAGTATAGTTTGAAGTGTGGACTAGATGATCCACACAGCCGAGGGATACGACCTTAAAATATAAATGATTTTTCCAATTAATAAACTCATGAATTTTCATAAAGAGGGTAGTTAGTGTTTTGCCTGAGCGTCGGCAGTTATCCCCTGCTCGACGTAGCATCGCGACACGCATTTTTCTCGTACTTTGATAAACATTTAAATTCGGAGAAAATGCGGGTTGTGACAGTTTGTATCAGAGGGAGGTTGCTTGACAAATTGTCAGGCAACCTTTCCCTGTAAGTATTAGGTGTTTAGAGTCATATCAAACACACACTGATATGTCATCAGCACGTCTTGGCTGAAGCACGAACACTACACTCATAGCATGACATGAAGTATACGAGGCATATTATGTAGTATGGGATGCATAATATGTGTTTGTATATGGATCCACCATAGGAGGAAACATGTGAGGGTTATGTAGTATGGGATGCATAACCTCACCACATGAATGCGGCTAGCACATTTTCTTTTTTTGTTGCATGGAAATGTTATGTAGTATGGGATGCATAACATTTTCATGTGTATGCCGCTCATAACATGCATTAGGGCCTTTTTAGAATGCATAACACAATCATGCATAGCATAACATTGCATAAGCATAATGTGCCAAGCTAAAGATTTTCAGGATGACATATGTACACACATGGTTTTGAGTCAAAAAGAATATAAATACATGCATTCATGGTCTAGGCACCAGTGTTAGTATGATGGTGGTAAACCATCTTAGGTTAAGCATGATATCATTTTTGTAAAAAAAAATATATATAAAACCCCAGAGCAAGTTGGCAGTTAAAGCAGTACTTATGTAGGTTTGTCTATACCTGTTTGTTTTGTCCTAGTAGTTGAACTAGGTTTCAATTATTGTGTTGTTTGCTCATATAGCATGGCGCCTAAGCGTAGAGTGACGAGGTCGACTCCCCAATTTGAGGGCGAGTCGTCAGGCGTGCAGAGAGAGATGATGATTGTAGAACTGCGCCAGAGCATTGAGACCATGGCGGGTCAGGTAGTGGCGATGCAAGTGCAGTTGCAGGAATTGTTGGCTGCAACCTTAGGACGGCAGCCTGGTGAGCCAGCCCCCGTAGTGGTGGAAAATGAGAGTGAGATCAGCAAATTTAATAAGATTGCTTCTGGATTGTTTGCTGGTGAAGAGTGTAGAGTAAAAGGCTTCTTGGGTGGTTTCCCAAGTGACATTCAACAGTACTCTAATACTTACCAATTCGAGACTGATGTAAGGTCAGCGGAAATTGCTCTTAAAGTTGATACTATGGGCCATGCTAAGGATAGAGACATGATGCTAAGGAAGGATAAAAGAAAGACCGATGAGGGTAAGACCATCCAGGTATCCGGTTATGTTTCAAGGAAAAGGAGTAAGGAAATGTGTAGCTTCTGTGGCTGATCAGGCCACCCCTTTGAAAGATGTTTTAAGCAAATGAAGGATCAAAAGAAGGACCAAGTTAAGGAGGTTCAGAAGACCCCCAAAGGAGATCTGGTGTGTACCTCATGCAAGAAGAAGGGGCATGAGGTGGCCCATTGTTGGGATAAGGGTAAGGTCTGCGTTCAGTGTGGGCAAAAGGGGTATGTTAAGGCAAGGTGCCCGCAATTTTAGCCTGCGTTTCAGCCTTCCCCACCTTAAGTTTTACCTAAGGTGCAGTACTTGGACAAAGGAAATGGTAAGCTGATCGCGTCTATCGAGGAAGAAATTCAGTCTTCGACCTAAGTGATTTCAGGTTATGTTATAACTTATTTTATCTTCTTCCTGGTTTGTCGTTTGTTCGTTTAGTTGTGTACGCGATTTGTATGGGGAAGTTTAAGGTAAAGAACAGTTAGGAGCGTGTTCTTTTGGTTTTGTCGCTACCCACCCGTTCGGGTCTAGGGCCTTGGTAGAGTGTCACGGTTTTACCCTCTGTCGGATTGCTGACATGTTTTGTGTCAAGTTTTCCTTCTGATGATTCAGTGGTATCAGACAAAGTTTTTCAGTTATGTCTGAATCAATAGGGTGATTTTCTAGTGGCTTTTGATTTAAAGGTGATAGACCGGGAAGTTTTTGATGTGATTTTGGGCATGTATGGGTCATCTGGGCATGACGCTATTATTCGGTGCAAAATTTAGCGCTTGGACCTCAAGATGGACGACGGTTGACCCAAGGGTGTATATGGTGATCCGTGTTAGGCTTCTCCAGTTATCTTCTGCGGTTTGTGCTTGGAAGCCGTTAGCTTCGGGATGTTTGTTTTTTTTTCGGTTCAGTTTTTAGAAACCGGTGTTCGTTGTCGTGCTTAGAGGAGATTCCCTTGGTGCGCGAGTGTTCAGGTGTTGTCCTAGTTAATTTTCCTACTGTGTGAGGCGTATAGTTCGTCCTAAATCTGGAACTTTTATGATTGTGTTTTTAGGTGACGTTTTTGGGTATTCTCTTAATGTCGTAAAACATGCCCATCCTTGTCCTTAGTGTTGCCTGCCTTGATGAACCTCAGGATGTGTTCTAGTTTGAGCAGGTTTGCATTTTTGGTTATGCCGTATGGTTTGGCAAGTGTACTCTCAGCCTTTATGGATTTGATGAACTGCGTGTACAAGGACTTCCTGGATAAGTTCGTGGTCGCGTTCATCGTCGATGTTTTGATTTATTCCCGCGATGATGTGGAGGGTGACCGACATCTGCATTTGGTTTATCTGCTTTGAAAGGACCAAAAGATATTTGCAAAATAAAGTATGTGCAAGTTTTGGTTACCTCGGGTTTCTTTCTGGGTCATGTGGTTAGCAAGGACATGATTTATGTCAACCCAGAATAGATTGCTGCTATTATAAGATGAGATTTCAGCCGATCTAGAGAAAAATAGTTGTGGTTATGGAATGGGCTAGGATTTCAATCGAAGCATGAGAATGCAGTTTTGTTTGGAGCAATAAGCGGGAGAAAGCTTTTCAAGAATTAAAGATTTGAGTATGCACTGCTCTTACGAGTTGAATTGTGTAGTGAGGCGCATGATGTCAGTGTTGCCTACCACCCGTGTCCTAACTAAGATGTATTAGGACTTGAAGCAGATTGCTTTGTGTTTGTTTCTGAGTATTCCACCTGCTAGCATGTTAAGGCCGATCATGGAAGGCCTGGTGGCAAGTTGACTCCAGTGGAAATCCCGACTTGAAAGTGGGAGAGCATCTCGATGGATTTTATTTCAGGCTTGCCGCGATCTCCAAGAGAATTTGATTCAGTCTTGGCTATGGTTTTTAGATTAGCGAAGTGTGTTCACTTCGTACCTTAATGAGATGGATTACCCCTTGAAGAAGATAGTTGAGCTGTATTTGAATAAAGTCATCCGGTTGCTTGGAGTTCCTATAAACAACATATGAGATCGAGACTCCAGGTTTACGTCTCGCTTCTGGAAGAGTTTGCAAGACGGTTTGGGTACTGATTTGAGATATTCTACCACATATCATCCGCAGAAAAATGGTCAGGCGGAGCGAGTTAACCCGATCGTGGAGGATATAATCAGATGTTGTATTTTAGACCACGGAGGAGCGGGGAATGAGCGTTTGAGGCTGATTGGTATATGCGTGCTATAACAATTATCAAGAAAGCCTGCAAATGGCTCCTTTTGATCTCTGTATGGGAGGCGCTGCAGGAATCCTCTGTTTTGGACCGAGGTGGTGAGAGGTCATTATTGGGCCTGGATGCCCTTGAAGAAATGGATGTTGCTGTGAGACTTATTCGAGAGATGCTTCGGATAGCCTAGGAGCGATATGAGAAGAACGCCAACCGACGTAGATCTGAATTGGTATTTGCTGGGGGAGACTTGGTATTTATTAAAGTTTCCCCAATGATTGAAATCAAGAGGTTTGGTAAGAATCGGAAGTTGGACCCAAGGTTTGTTGGGCCACTTATAATCATTGAGCGAATTGGTGTGACAGCTTATAGGCTGGATTTGCCCGCAAACTTTCCAGGTGTGCACAATGTGTTTCATGTAAGCCAGCTACGGAAGCGTGTGCTAAACGATAGGCAAGTTTGGGATTTTGTGTCTGAGTTAGAGCTGAATCTTTCTTATGTTGAGAAGCCTGTCCGCATTTTTGGATACTCAAGATCAGGAGTTGCGAAGAAAGTCAATCATGATGGTCAAAGTTTTGCGGAGGAATCAGGGCGTGGAAGCGCGACTTGGGAATTAGAGTCAGCTATGAGGGAGGCTCACCCTCATCTGTTTCCCTAATTGTGCTCGGTATGTTTGATATTCTTTTTACTAACTCTTGGTTAGTTCTGTTCTTTTCTTTCTATGACAGAAGTTTGTGCGTAAAGTTTCGGGGCAAAACTTTCTTTTAGGGGGAGTGATTGTAACGCCCCCGATTTTTCGATATTGATTGAATATTCCTTTGGCATTACGTTGGCGCATTTCCGGCTTGTGCCGTTGTTAGAGTACCTCGTTAGGTGTTCTTAGAGGTTATAGCTTGTTGTATGGTTTCCCCAGCTAGCCGGTTTCTGTTTTGGAGGCCCGACTGTGCCTCTTAGGGAATCCTTGTGCTTTGGCTTCGGGCAAGGCTAGTCCGAGGGTGGGATCGTCGGAAATTGTTTCTGACTTCGCCGTTGTTTTCGTACCCCGAGTATTTGGCTACGGCGCGAGTTTGGTCGAAACCCGAGAACGTCAATTTTCGCGTCGTTTTGAAGGTCGCTAGTTAGTGAGTCGTTTTTTTATAAGCGTATACATATATATATTTATGCATTTTTGGCATTATGAGTGATTTAGGCATGCCGGTGAATAAATGCGCATGTGCACGTGCGTGTTTTGAAGGTCGCTAGTTTGTGCGTAAAGTTTGTGCGTGTCGAGGTTATGCGTCAATTTCTGCGCATGGTAGGTGGTAAAAGCAATTAGTGACTTAGTTTGGGTTATAAGTTTGATTTAAATTTTTTTTTTAGATTTGCAAGGGGGCTGCCGTTAGTAGTAATTAGGTAGTAGTTAAGTTAGGGGTTAATTGTATATAGGGTATTAAGTAAAATATGTTTTATAAACAAATCATTATACATAAGTATATATATATAAATTATTAGGTTAAGTTTCTTCCCCCCCCCTTTTCCTGTTCTTATTTCGAGCGCCAGCAGCAGGACCGAACCGAGCGACACCTGTGCGGAATAAAAGAAGAAAGGCGGATGCCGGCCCTGCTCCGACCGCCCATCTCCCGCGATTCCAGCCTCAAAATCTTCCTCTGAGGCCGGATCCGAACTCCCCTCGCCGCGATCTTCATTCCGAGGTGAGTATTTTGGTGTTTCTCCATGGATTTCGTATGAACTTGAGTTTGATTTCACCCCTTTTTAGTTCCTCACTTTGATGAGTTTTTCTTCTCAGTTTTTCCGAGGGGATTTGCGTGCTTGTGGCTGGCCGGATTGCAAGGTAGTGCTGGCAAAATTTTTTGTGGAGAATCGAGGAAAGTGCGCCCTTCGCTCTTGCCGTTTGACCCATTTAAATCGTCGTTTGTTGTTTTATTTTCGTATATTAGTTATCTTAATTGCTCCTACCCGAAAAAAAAAATCCTACCCAAATCCTACCCGAAGATCCTACCCGAAACCATAACATTGTCCGATTTAGAACGCTCTTTTGTGGGTAGTTGTTCTTGTTGCAGTTTTGTCATGATAGACATAAAAGAAAACTGCAGTGTTTATGAAATTGTGTTATGAGATAAAAATCTCGCTTGGGGTTTTGGATTTTTGCCCAATATCTTGTTAACTCCATTGCTCTCACGGTGGGATTAGTCCCTTGGTAGTGGTAAATTGCTATGGAAACAAATTCTTTTATTAAAGTTGTGCATGAGTCACTTGGTAGAACCCCGTTGAATGCAACTTATTGCGTAACCTGTGGTTTGCCCCTTGAGTGTAGTCCATGTCTAGCATAAATTGTTTTATTTTGAGCCTTATTGTTCATGGTTAGGCATGAGTTGTATATTAGTTTTTTTTTGTGTAGGTGCCCTTTTGCTCGGGCTTAGTTTGACACAAATGCCATGTGTGGGGGTGATGGTAACAAATTAACCGGGCGTAGGTTCAAGGTCCTATCGTTGTGGGTGTTTAGTATTTAGCCGATTGAACTTATAGTGTATTGAGTCACGGTGTCTGTTTTTCTTTATATAAGGCTCTTAGGTGGGTTGCTCTAGTGAGTTTAGGATTTAGTGTGACTTCTTGGTGGTTCATGAAACCACCGGTAAGGGTTTTCCCGAGTCACTTAGCACTTGAGTAGGATGTGATTTAGGGGAGAGTTGGATCGATGCCGCCACCCCTGTTTTCTTCTTGTCTTACTAAGGCAGTATGGGCTGTTTGGTTGAGTTGGACTGATACCGCCGCCACAGCACCTAAAAGATATTTAGGCCTGATAGACTTGGTTTGACATGTGGTCACCAGTCTAGGCCCTTGTTACTGTTTTTATACACCTCCAGTAGTAAGTGATTCTTTCCTCTCTAGCTCTAAGTTAGGATGTTATTATTATTGTTCTAATCCTTCTTGCAGAGATTCTTAGAGCTTGGCTTCATTCGTGCACCTGGTGCACCCTTTTTTTTACTCACTTGTGATGAGTATTTCTCTTACCTGTTTTTTCTTACCTTACCTTTTCTTGCACTTGTTTACTTCATTTCTACTTGTACTTACCTGATTCTAATTCCTTTTTGAATCTATTGTATCTTTGTTTTTTTTCCTTTGATAGTTGCTTTGTTGAGGTGTTCTTTTTTCTGAATACCTTAGGTACAGGTATTTAGCCGCCTGTGTGGCTTGTTTGCTCCTGGAGATTTTCTAGCGTTTAAGCTGCTACTTTGCTTCTCTGTTCCATTTGCTTGAGAAGTAGTTTTCTTTAGACTTGTAGTATAGACATACCTACTCACCAGTGGGTTCGTGTTAGATGTTGATGCCCACTGGTGGTTTCTCTTTTAGATACTTTGCACTTGCTTACACTGTTAGATTTTCTGCTTTTGGATATATTAAACTTGCTCTTGGGATGATTTATGTTAGGATGCTAGTTACTTTTAAACCATAAAAACACTATTAAGTATATATAGCTCATGATCTGCATGTTTTACAAAACTCATACACTACTTTCAAGGCAACGTAAAAAGATCATTTTCTTATATATATATAAATTAAATCTAGGGTCTTGCATAGTATAAGATGTCCCCTGGGGACACTTATGCACTCTATTAGGATGTCAAAAAGCCAATTAAACAAAGTATTTTCCGCTACATATAAGTATAGTTTGAAGTGTGGACTAGATGATCCTGAAAGTGAGGGGATAAGTTGTAAACTACTCTAGAGGGGGGGTGAATAGAGTATTCAAAATTTTATGAACACTTAGTCAGCTCCCTTGGAGTTTATTTGCGGAATAAAAAATCTGATACTTGAACCCTAAGAGCCTAACACAGTGAAGTGCACAAGTGAAGAAGTTGACTGAAATTTCAGTTAACTACAAGCCTATCACAGCAACTAGCAACCCTAGGTAGTTCTAACACAGCCACAGAATAAACAAATCAGCAAGAACCAGAGAGACACAGGATATATAGTGGTTCCCTTTAAATAGGTACATCCACTCTTCTACCACCCTGGTAGGAATCCACTACAGGTTTTTGCTAAGGTGCCCTGCCACCAATGATCTGATTCAGGTAGATCAAACAGACCCTTTGAGCTTTTGATAAGGATGCTCAACCACGGGTTGTTGGTAAGGTGCCCTGTCACCAATGTTCACTTTTGAAGAGGTGTGAACAAACTCTTTTACAAAAGGGGTTGAGAGGGTTAGATTATCTTCTCTGTTTTAAATACAGATTAGAGAAGATTTGTGGATTCTCTAAAGAATCAAAGTCTCCCCCTGGCTCAGTGGAAGTCCAGGGAAAGCCTTTGCTTCAGGATGAAGGAGTTTCAGATAAACTGAAACTAAATCCTCAGAGATCTGAAGACTGATTTTTATCAGGTCTTAAGATTCTGGAGCACGTGAAGCAGAACTGGAGTTCTTTCTGAAGTCTTGAAAACTCTAAGCAGATGCTCAGGAGACTTGAGAATGAAAGATGATTGCTCTGGGCTTTTGCTTCAGGAAAACTTTTCTTCTTCTTATTGTGAGATTGTGAAGAGCTGCTCTGATGATGCTTGAGCGAATGAATAATATTTCTCTGTGTCTGTAACTTCTTCTTTTCTGAGAGAAGAATTTCTCTTAAATATGTCTTCACGTTTTTCCTTTGGAACGGCTCTATTGATTTGAATTCTCGAGCCCTGCAACAGATTATCTCAAAATAGAATATAGCGATAGGAATAGAATGGCCTATTAACTTTCTGTCAGTCCCAATAAGGAATAAAATAAGCGGGAAAAATATCTCAGCATAAATACGTACCATTCTTGGAAATAGTACATAGTACCAACGGCTAGAAAAACAAGCTGGAAAGATAAAGTCAACGCAATTTGTATAATAGGACAAAATGCTTTATCAAGAATACTGAATCCCGTGATTTATGCTTGACATATTTTGTAAATAATTCATTTGAATTTAAGCCATAAATTTAGCAACAAATAACTTCAGAAAATCTTTCTAACCACAAGCTAACACACTTGGAAATAAACCAAGGAATAGCATAAATACAAATAGATAAAAGCAGATAGAAATCGTCGAACAGGAGTTCGATGATCGTCGACCTACTAACAGATCGTCGACTAAAAACAGAAGTCTGTCGAAACAGAAAACGTCGACCAGAAATCGTCGACAACTAAGGCAACAATCTGTCGCACAGATATCGTCGAACATCACAAGATGTCGACGACTAAGACAAAATATCTGTCGAGACAGATATCGTCGAACAAGAACAAGATCGTTGAACTGCAGATGGCAGATCGTCGACCAACCTTCAGAGCATAAGAGGCTTGCTCTGAGATCGTCGACCATCGGTCGACGATAATTGTCTTGACTCAACGATTCGATAGCCCTGCTATCGTCGATCAATGATCGACGATCGCGAGGCCTCGTTCGACGATAGTCGAACGGAAAAAGCCTTAACCAAAACACATTCTAAAACTACTAGCCTAAACTCTAGGTCAGTCATATACTGCCCTAGGGAGACTAAGCAAAGTCTAAACAGGATCATATATAAATTATATAGATCAAGAGAGGGCTGCAAGGGGGTCACATAAGCCAAATCACATCTAGGGTACCAACAATCTCCCCCTATTTGGGTTATGTTATCCAATCCAGTTTAAAGGCTAAAGCAGACAACAACAAATCTAAAGATTAACCAGAATGATAAAACACAGGCAATACACAGAAAATATAACAAGCATAAATCAGCAGAAATGGAATGTATCAAGCAGATTTATCAGCATGTTTAGCATCAGATGAGTTTTTGGGTATTGCAGCTGGTTTGAAAATAATTTCTCTGTTAGGGTTTGCTGCTAGTCTCTTGGATAGCATTAGATCATGTTCACCTATGATTTTCTTTTCAGCATAACTTGGTAGAACTGCAGCAGGATGTAGTCTCATGTATTCCTCAGTGTCAAAGGCTTCTGGATTGACTTGAATTCTGCTGAGTTCCTTTTCTCTGAATTCTGACATTGTTGAGTAAGCTGTAGGATCTAGTCCTTGAGATTTGGCTCTCTCCATCATGCTTAGTGCAATAGACTCTTTGAATCTTGCCATAGAGGCAATCCTTTCAGCTTCAGTTTTATCTGATGGAGAGGGAGGTCTATCAGTATCTGTATGAGCTGTAATCTCCATGTTCCTTTGAAGAGCTGTAGCAAGTTTGCTTGAATCAAGAGGAATCTGCACAGCCTTCTTAGGATCAGTTTGAGCATATAGAGATCTTGGAGGTGCAAGCTCAATGAACTTTTTGTGGGATTTTTCTGAAAAGACCACTCTTTTTCCTTTTGATTCAGTTGTCTCAGCAGCAGCAGGTTTTCTTGAAGAAGAGGATGGACCTTTCCTGGGAGGAGAAGGAGGAGGAGAGAATGTAGGTTGTTGAAAAATCATCTCCTTTATTTGTTCCACGAGAGCATTGTCATTTCTTTTTCTTCCCTGTCCTGATACATCTTGGCCTCCCTGGCTTTGGTTACTCCTTCTTTGGTAGGTCTGAGAAGTGTTAGAACTGGCTGACCTTGCAGAGGGGGCAGAAGAGAGACTTCCAGAGGCTCCAGCACCAGGAGGTGGAGGAGGACCTCTGGGGGGGAATTTCTGAACAGGAGTGTCATATCTTTTTCTTCTCTTATTCTCTCTTGTCTGATTCTTTGAAAGTCTCATCCAAGGCTGAAATTCTTTGCTCTTGGGATCAATTCCCTTCAGAATAAAATAGGGAACATCCTTGTCTGGATTAGCAGAAGGCGGAGCAGAAGCCTTTCTTTTCTGGGCTACAGCCTTTTTCTTCTTTTGGGAGCTATCAGAATTTTCAAGATCATCATCATCAGAGGAGTGGGATGAGGTTTTGCCAGCATAATCATCAAAGTTTTGTTCAGAAGGATCCTTGGCAGCAGGTTCAGCTTTGTCTTTCTTTTCTCTTTCTTCTTTCTCTTTAGCTTCCTCAATGGCATCTTGCCTAAGGAGGGCATCAAGATCCACATTTGGAGACCTCTTCCAGAGTTCTGATTCTGGATACAACTCAGGAACTGTCTTGGGGACCAGTTCTGCAATAGAAGGAATGGATAGAGGATAGGTAAGGATAGGAGGAGAAAAGATGACGATATCTGCAGGGGCAGATGCTTTCTCTAGAGAGATGGCTAGGGAATCCAGATGATAATTAGCCATCCCTTCAATGTACTCAGAGGCAATATTTTCAGCCACAAAGGCTATATATTGGTCAATGTTTAGAGTACCTGAGCTTGAGTCCATTTCAGTCATCTTGGGAGCATTGTCTGCCCTATCTTGCACATCTTCAATTTCTTCAGCAGCAGCATCAGCAGGGATGTTGATGTCTTCAGCAGCAGCAGCATTTATGGTTGTGCCTGCATGCAAAGAAAGATAGGTTAACAACCAAGTGGGAATAAAATATTCCCCCAAGGTGAACAAACAACAGGTAATAGATAGGATTACCTGAAGATCTACACAGGATACCACTTTGCATCTAGGAAGGAGGTTATAATTCCTTCTAGATGTTTAGTGACATCAGGGATAGACACCTCTGCAAGGCACAAGAGGAGTGCCATACAGGAAAAGAAAAGAGTATCTTTGACCAAGGGGTCATCAAGGTACTCAGGTCTATAAGGGACCACTATCTCTTGAGGAGGAGGAACAAAAGGAGTAGATGTGAGTGAGAACTCACAGTCTGAGTTAAGAAATGATTCCAAGTCTTTATCAGAATCAAAGGACTTAGCAGCATCAACTTGCAATACTGATGTAAGGTCATCAGCAGCTGTGATGGAAAGGAAGGGGTAAGAAAATAGCTCTAAGTTGGAGTTTGAATTATTTAGAATCTTAAATAAAGCTATACCATCAGGTTGAGCAGCATCATACTCACAGGTGTCCATGGGGACTTCCTCATTTTCTTTTTCAGGAACTTCTTCCTCAGAAGCTAGATTCACTAGGGAGTGAATGTCTTTGTTAGATACAAATATCAAATTGAAGTCCTGATTATAACCTTTGGAGGAAGAATTTTAAGGTTTACCTTCTGGTTCTTTCTCTGGAATCTCTTGAGGTTCTTCTACAGTTCCTTGAAGGGGAAGAGAAGAATTGTCCTGAAGGGTCAGGGCATCACCTGAGACCACTTCAACAGACATCTCCCCCTGCATGACTTCAGTGGGAACTGGAGTCATGCATCTTACAGAAGAGGGCTCAGCAGAGGGATGAGATGATTTTATGGCTTGAGTAAGGGCATTGATGGATGCAATGAGAGGGGCATTGGCAGCCTCAATCATGCTTTTGATGGAGGGAGTAATGAGCTCGACAATATGTGCAAGCAATTCAGGAGTTATCTGAAATGCTGATGATGTGGAGGTGGATGGAATGGAAGCAGGATGATCTGCCACATGATCAAATGAGTCATGTGGAGATGGGTGAACATCAACATGAGTGTGGGATTCATGTTGAGAAAGATGCGTGAGGATGGTAGCAGTCACCATGTCAACACTGGCTGAAGCTGCCAGATGTTGTGGTGTTGGTGACTGGTGTGGAGATGCAGGTGGAATGAAAGATGCTTGTTGTGGTGGCACTGCAGGTGTTGTAGAGGAAAGTAATGCAGGAGAAGAGGATGCAGGGATAGAGAGGGAGGAAGGAGGGATTACTGAGCCTTCCCCAGTAAGCGGGAGAGCGGCGGAATCAGCCCTTGTGTCTGAAGGAGGGTTAGGGTCAACCCTGGCTGACTTCTTGATAATCCTTTGGGATTTCTTGAATAGAGAGGGGTCCAACCTCTTGCTGGCGTTGACTGCGGAGGGTGCAGAAACAAGCAGCAGGGGTGCTTTCACATATAGAAACACACCCAATACCCTGGCAAGATTTACTTCTTTCTGATTGTTCTTTCTCCTTATTAGTTCAAACAGAACTTTTCCCCAGGCAATCTGTGCCTTATTCACCAAAGCTGACATCAGGGCAAACTGTTGCCTGTTGATGTTGTCGTGAGCCGAGTGTTTTCCCAAAACAACCTTGCCCACCAGGTCTGCCAGAAACTTGTATTCTGGAGACAAGTTTATCTTCAGCAGCTTAGCCGGAATCCCTTCGGCATGGCCCATCACAGAGAGCATGCGGCCATATTCCTCTGTGCTTTGCTCATATTCCTCAGTTCCTGTTGGCAGTCCAAACAGCTCAGTCAATACTTCAGGAGTCAGAATGACCTCCTCGCCATTTATCTTTCCTGTCATGGCGTCGTCGCTGGAGGACGAAGTATATACCCATTCACGAATCTCTGGTATATGAATCTTAGGAGAGAACGACATAAATTTCTTGAGGCCTTGGTCTTCACACAGCTGCAGAATATCTTGGATTGGTTGATCGCATCGGCTGAAAGAATCGAAGTCGACACAGAAGCCAGTGTCGAACTTCATCCCAAAGAGAACAGCAGAAGGAATCGCCATAGGATTTGAGAGAAAATGGCGAATCGAGAAGCAAAGCAGGGGAGAAGAGAATCGCGCGGGATTAGAGTTCGAGAGCGAATTCTAAGCCAGAAGATGGGATATGAAAAGACGGAGCGGAAGGACGACGATCTTCAGACCTAAATCGACTATTAGAAACAAATCTGCGATCGTCGAACCCGGAACAAAATCGGTCATCGAACACAGACCGACGAAAGTCAATATTTGACTAAATCGGTAAACATCGACCGACTACAAGCAATTACCTCGATCGTCGATCAATATATGATGGTCGACGATTCTCCACCCTGCAAAGAAAATCTGTCGTCGATCATTGGTCGACGATAGATACCTAAGGAGAGATCGTTGACCAGTTGGTCGACGATTTCTGCCTTACTACAGAACGAGCTGTCGTTGACGGTTGGTCGACGATAGTTCTGACCTGGTCGAAGATCGTCGAGCAGTCGTTCGACGATTTTAGACAGAAAACAAAACTAACCAAATTTTCACTACTCTGAACCATTAATCATGCCAAGCTGGTTCAGGAAGAACAAATGCTTTTGTTCATCAAGGGGCTTAGTGAAAATATCTCCTCTCTGCAGGTCTGTGGATATAAATTCCATTTTTATCTTGTTCTTTTCCACATTATCTCTCAGAAAGTGATGTCTAATCTCAATGTGCTTGGTTCTGGAGTGGTGCACAGGATTTTGAGAAATTGATATTGCACTGGTACTGTCACACAGAATTTTTGTGTTTGAGTGTGTGTACCCATAATCCACTAGCTGATTTTGAATCCACAGGATCTGTGAACAACAACTAGCTGCTGCTATATATTCAGCCTCAGCAGTTGAAGTAGACACAGATGCCTGTTTCTTGCAAAACCAAGAGACAAGTCTCTCTCCCAGGAACTGACAAGTCCCTGAGGTGCTTTTCCTGTCAACTCTACAACCAGCATAATCAGCATCTGAATATCCAATTAATTCAAATCCTGACTCAGCTGGGTACCACAGTCCTAAGTTAGGGCATCCCTTAAGGTATCTCAAAATCCTCTTGAGAAGAGTTTAGTGAGATTCCTTTGGGTTGTCCTGAAACCTAGCACATAGGCATGTAGCAAACATTATGTCAGGCCTACTTGCAGTCAAATACAGCAGGGAACCAACAATGGCTCTAAAGTTCTTTTGATCAACAGACTTGCCATTGACATCAGAATCAATAACTGCATTTGAGGCCATAGGTGTCCTCATTGATGAAGCATCAGACATTCCAAATCTTTTAACCAGCTCTCTGGCATATTTTGATTGAGAAATGAAAATGCCATCAACACTCTGTTTCACTTGGAGACCAAGGAAATAGGATAACTCACCCATGCTGCTCATCTCAAACTTTGAGTGCATTAGTTCAAAGAACCTCTTGCATAGTTTGGGATCAGTAGAGCCAAATATAATGTCATCTACATAGATTTGAACTAACAGTTGTGAGTCCTTATGATGTCTAACGAATAGGGTTCTATCTACTACACCTCTCACAAACTTGTGTTCTAGAAGAAAATTTGCTAAGGTCTCATACCAAGCTCTAGGAGCTTGCTTAAGTCCATATAGAGCCTTTTGGAGTTTGAACACATGAGTGGGTAAGGTTGATGAAACAAACCCTGGTGGTTGTTCAACAAACACTTCTTCCTTTAAATCTCCATTGAGGAAGGCACTCTTCACATCCATTTGGAAAACCTTAAATCTTTTATAGGCAGCATAGGCTAGGAAAATCCTAATGGCTTCTAGTCTAGCTACAGGGGCAAAAGTCTGATCATAATCTATGCCTTCCTCCTGTCTATAGCCTTGAGCTACTAGCCTAGCCTTATTTCTAACTACTATGCCTTGGGCATCAAGCTTGTTTCTAAACACCCACTTGGTGCCTATGATCCATTGGCCTCTTGGTCTTGGAACCAAAGTCCAAACTTTACATCTTTCAAACTGGTTAAGTTCCTCTTGCATGGCTATAATCCAGTGTGGATCAAGCTCAGCATCTTTAATGGTTAGGGGCTCAACCTGAGAAAGGAAACAAGCAAACATCACATTTTTGTTGAGTTGATGTCTTGTCTGGACTCCTGCTGAAATGTCTCCAATCACTTGAGATACAGGGTGATCTCTAAGTGTGACAAGATCAGTAGGTTCAACAATGATCTGATCTTCAACAGTTTCAAGATTTAATTCCTCATGTGGAATTTGATCAACTGTTGGAGCAGGTGCTTTAACTTCTAAAAGTTCTACATCAGATTCAGAATCTGAGGAAGCAACCTGAGGAGTTTGTTGGGGATGATTCTCCTGTGTGAGTCTCAAACCTTCCAAATCCTTACTTACTCCTAGGACTTGCACTGTACTATTAGAAGAAGAATCCTTCTCCTTATAATACATGACTGTCTCATCAAAAGAGACATGTGCAGACTCTTCTATCTTAAGAGAGGATTTATTAAGGACCCTATAGGCTTTGCTTACTTGAGAGTATCCTAGAAAAACTCCCATTGAAGCTTTTGCCTCAAATTTTCTAAGATATTCTTTATTATTGTTATGAACAAAAACAACACAGCCAAACACTCTAAAATAATCTATTTTAGGTTTTACTTGCTTAAGTAACTCATAGGGAGTCTTACCCTTATGTTTATGTATCAGGCTTCTGTTCAATACATAGTTAGCTGTGCTAACTGCTTCAGCCCAAAAGGACAGAGGCATGTTAGCATCTGCCAACAATGTACTTGCAGCTTCAATTAGTGTTCTGTTTTTCCTTTCAACTACCCCATTTTGTTGAGGAGTTCTAGGAGCAGAGAAGCTATGTTTGATACCTTCCTTCTCACAGAATTCTTGCATAAGAAGAGACTCAAACTCAGTACCATGATCACTTCTGATCAAGGCAATCTGAGTAGAATACTCACTCTGTATACACTTTAGAAAATCTGTAAGAACCTTGAAGTTATCAGCCTTAGTTCTCAAGAAGAATACCCAAGTGAACCTGGAGAAGTCATCTACAATTACTAGAGTGTAAGACTTCCCTCCAAGACTCTGCACAGCAATAGGACCAAATAAGTCCAGATGTAGCAAGTACAGAATCCTGGGAGAATCACTCTTATTAACTGATTTAAAGCTATTTCTTGTTTGCTTTCCTAGTTGACAAGCTTTGCAAAGGCCTTCCTTCTTGTAGGGGCAAGAAGGTAATCCTCTTACAAGATTGTATTTAGCCAACCTAGAAATGTTTTTCAAGTTTACATGACTAAGTCTCTTATGCCAAAGGGTATTATTACTGGTTACTTCATTAAATAAGCATATTTCAGATTTGGAGGAATTAAAATCTACAACATAAACATTTCCAATTCTAATGCCTACTAACACCACAGTATTATTTAAAGCAATATTACAAGCAGTGTCAGTGAAACCATACCTTGTATCCAGCATCACATAATTGACTTACAGAGATCAGGTTGTGTTTTAGTCCTGAGACATAAGCAACCTTCTTGAATGTCACAGCTCTTATGGTGAAGCTGCCATACCCTTCAGTCTGTCCACAGCTGGAATCCCCAAATACAACTTTTGGTCCCAGCTTGGCTTTGAATCCTGACAGGTTCTTCTTCTTTCCTGTCATATGCTTTGAGCATCCACTATCCAGATACCATTTGTCATGGATGACTGGATAGGTCTTCACCTGCAGAGATAACAGTTATACATTGTGGACCCAGGTTACCTTGGGTCCAGTATTCTTTACAAAAGAAAAACTAGATATAAAAGATTTTGCAGGCTTAGATTTATATCCTAAAGGGTGTGATCTCCTAGGTGGGATAATCCATTCAGTTGAAGGATTAAACAACCTAGGGTAGTGATTGGGTTTTGTAATTCTGGAAGTTTGAAAATGATTTTCCAGCTTAAGTCCAGATCGTCGATCACTGGTCGACGATCGCAAGCCATATCGTCGATCATTTATAGTAGTGTTATATTCTGGATTCAACGATCGTCGATCGCTGGTCGACGACTCAAGATTAGATCGTCGATCTCCTGCACCAAAGATATCATATTTGGTGAAGGTGTTCAGCGATCGTCGATAGACGTTCGACGATTGGTTTGACGATCGTCGATTAATGTTCGACGATTTTTGTAAAGCTAGAAATTTTTTCTTCCTATTCTCTTTCTTAATCTTGTTCTGAATTTTCTTGCATTTTTCAATTTCCTCAGTATTCTTTATTCCTGATTCAGAAACAAATTTTACTGGAGTGCTAAATCTCTCCTTTGTGAGGAGGATGGGTTCACTAGGTGTAGCACCTAGGCCTAGTTTATCATTACCAACCCTAGTGTTTGCTATACAGGTTATTTCAGATAATTTAAGGCTTCTGCCATTTAATTGTTCTTCTAACCTCTTTGATTTAGCTAGTTCTAATTTTAGGAATGTTACTTCTTCTTTTGAGCTCTCTAATTCCTTTTCTAATCTGATTATTTCAATACCTTCCATGTCTAGTTCCATTATTTTTAATCTAAGTGACTTAATTTCTTTTTCTGATAATAGTAAATCTAAACATAGAGTTTTAAATTTTAGTTTGAACTCAGGAGATGAGAAATCAAATGAGTCGATTACCTGGTCCTCCATAAAGGAATCTTCTTCATTGTCTCCTTCTTCTTCAGAATTCTCTGCAGCTGACAGAGAGCTGCAGGCATCAATGGCCATGAGGCAGACCTCTGTGGCTTTCTTCTCTTCTTCTTCTTCAGAATCACTGGAGCTAGAGGAGCAGGTATCCTCTTCTGTTTCACTCCAGGTAGCAGCCACAAATCCCTTGTCCTTCTTCTTGTATTTGTGTGATGAGGACTTGGAGTGGTGCTTCCTGTACTCTTTCTCATGTTTCTTTTCCTTGTACTTCTTCTCTGGACAATCTGGGGCAATGTGTCCAGGCTTGCTGCAAACATAACAAATGACTTCTTTAGATGGAGTCTTGTCATACCTTGGCTTGTCCTCATGCTTGGAGAACTTCTTTCTGAGGTCTCTTCTTCCCATGTTGAAGAATCTCTTGGCAATAAGTGCCAGTAACTCCTCATTTGATTGACTTCCTTCAGAAGTCTCAGCGGCCTTAAGAGCTAGAGAGTGCTCTTTCTTTGTAGGAGTAGGAGTCTTCACTTCAGTTACAGCAGCTCTACTCTTTAAGGTTTGCTCATATGACCTGAGCTTTCCCAACAGAGCTTCTGTGGAGAGTTCCACAGTGTTTCTTCCATCCTTGATGGGCCATATCCTTGAGTCCCATGAGATGGGAAGGCACATCAGGATCTTGTCATTGACTTCTGACAAGGTTATCTCCTTGTCTAAAGACCTCAGTTCACTTATTATTGAACTGAGTCTTGTGTACATGGTGTCAATGTCTTCAGCATCATCCTTCTTGAAGTTTTCATACTGAGAGGTGAGATTGGATCTCCTGTCCTTCCTCTCATCAGCTGAGCCAGCAACTATGTGGTTTAGGGAATCCCACATAGCTTTGGCTGAGGTACATTCAGCCAGCTTCTGGAATATCTCATCAGACATTGTCTGAGCTAGGATATTCATTGCTTTAGCATCAGCTGCTTTTGCCTTCTTGTAAGTTTCATTGTAGTCAGGTGGTGGCACAGCACTGAGATCAGCAGAAGTGGAAGCAGCAGCAGGCCTAGCAGGTGGTCCTGTCAAAATAGAAGAAAAGATATCTTCATCAATAGAATTCATGTATAGTCTTATCCTGGCCTTCCATATGCCAAACATGGACAAGTTGCATACAGGAGGTCTTGTGCTTGAATAATCCTTAGACTGGGCCATGTGTGAAAGTGTTTGTGTATGGTATCAGGAAACAACTTATCACAGGATCTTTTAACTCAGGTGTTAGCCTGTATGAACAGCCAACCTCCCTCTGATACCAATTGAAAGTGAGGGGATAAGTTGTAAACTACTCTAGAGGGGGGGTGAATAGAGTATTCAAAATTTTATGAACACTTAGTCAGCTCCCTTGGAGTTTATTTGCGGAATAAAAAATCTGATACTTGAACCCTAAGAGCCTAACACAGTGAAGTGCACAAGTGAAGAAGTTGACTGAAATTTCAGTTAACTACAAGCCTATCACAGCAACTAGCAACCCTAGGTAGTTCTAACACAGCCACAGAATAAACAAATCAGCAAGAACCAGAGAGACACAGGATATATAGTGGTTCCCTTTAAATAGGTACATCCACTCTTCTACCACCCTGGTAGGAATCCACTACAGGTTTTTGCTAAGGAGCCCTGCCACCAATGATCTGATTCAGGTAGATCAAACAGACCCTTTGAGCTTTTGATAAGGATGCTCAACCACAGGTTGTTGGTAAGGTGCCCTGTCACCAATGTTCACTTTTGAAGAGGTGTGAACAAACTCTTTTACAAAAGGGGTTGAGAGGGTTAGATTATCTTCTCTGTTTTAAATACAGATTAGAGAAGATTTGTGGATTCTCTAAAGAATCAAAGTCTCCCCCTGGCTCAGTGGAAGTCCAGGGAAAGCCTTTGCTTCAGGATGAAGGAGTTTCAGATAAACTGAAACTAAATCCTCAGAGATCTGAAGACTGATTTTTATCAGGTCTTAAGATTCTAGAGCACGTGAAGCAGAACTGGAGTTCTTTCTGAAGTCTTGAAAACTCTAAGCAGATGCTCAGGAGACTTGAGAATGAAAGATGATTGCTCTGGGCTTTTGCTTCAGGAAAACTTTTCTTCTTCTTATTGTGAGATTGTGAAGAGCTGCTCTGATGATGCTTGAGCGAATGAATAATATTTCTCTGTGTCTGTAACTTCTTCTTTTCTGAGAGAAGAATCTCTCTTAAATATGTCTTCACGTTTTTCCTTTGGAACGGCTCTATTGATTTGAATTCTCGAGCCCTGCAACAGATTATCTCAAAATAGAATATAGCGATAGGAATAGAATGGCCTATTAACTTTCTGTCAGTCCCAATAAGGAATAAAATAAGCGGGAAAAATATCTCAGCATAAATACGTACCATTCTTGGAAATAGTACATAGTACCAACGGCTAGAAAAACAAGCTGGAAAGATAAAGTCAACGCAATTTGTATAATAGGACAAAATGCTTTATCAAGAATACTGAATCCCGTGATTTATGCTTGACATATTTTGTAAATAATTCATTTGAATTTAAGCCATAAATTTAGCAACAAATAACTTCAGAAAATCTTTCTAACCACAAGCTAACACACTTGGAAATAAACCAAGGAATAGCATAAATACAAATAGATAAAAGCAGACAGAAATCGTCGAACAGGAGTTCGATGATCGTCGACCTACTAACAGATCGTCGACTAAAAACAGAAGTCTGTCGAAACAGAAAACGTCGACCAGAAATCGTCGACAAATAAGGCAACAATCTGTCGCACAGATATCGTCGAACATCACAAGATGTCGACGACTAAGACAAAATATCTGTCGAGACAGATATCGTCGAACAAGAACAAGATCGTTGAACTGCAGATGGCAGATCGTCGACCAACCTTCAGAGCATAAGAGGCTTTCTCTGAGATCGTCGACCATCGGTCGACGATAATTGTCTTGACTCAACGATTCGATAGCCCTGCTATCGTCGATCAATGATCGACGATCGCGAGGCCTCGTTCGACGATTGTCGAACGGAAAAAGCCTTAACCAAAACACATTCTAAAACTACTAGCCTAAACTCTAGGTCAGTCATATACTGCCCTAGGGAGACTAAGCAAAGTCTAAACAGGATCATATATAAATTATATAGATCAAGAGAGGGCTGCAAGGGGGTCACATAAGCCAAATCACATCTAGGGTACCAATAGATCCATAGAGCCGAGGGATACGACCTTAAAATATAACTGATTTTTCCAATTAATAAATTCATGAATTTTCATAAAGAGGGTAGTTAGTGTTTCTCCTGAGCATCGACAGTTATCCTCTTCTCGAAGTGGCATCGCGACACACATTTTTCTCGTACTCTGATAAACATTTAAATTCTGAGAAAATGCGGGTTCTGACAAGGAGTGTGGTTCTCCGAGTTGTAGGAAGAGTTCATCTTACGAGTGTAGATCCATTTGGATCGAGTTTGTAGGAACGTGGTTCCGAGGCGTAGGATTGGTTTGCAATCCGAGATAGTAGAGTAGCTAGATCTAGTGATTTGCTAGAACGGTGAGGTAAAGTGGACGTACCCAATGACATGGAACCACTATAAATCTTTTGTGTCATTCTGTGATTGCTTGATTGCGTGTGCTAGATATCTAAATTTTTATTCCGCAAAAAAACGCACAACTCACCTATTCACCCCCCTCTAGGTGATTTAGGTTGACAACTTTCCACTTTCAATTGGTATTAGAGGGAAGTTGATCGTTAAAAGGTTAACACATTGATCTAATCCTTCCTAAGTTGTATTTAGTTACGTATCAAGCATGAGTAAGACCAAGGATTTTGCTAAGCTCCCTATATGCACCAAGAATAATTTTCCTATGTGGAAGGAAAGAGTTTAACTGTTCTTGGAAGCTGTGGATCCTCGGATCTTCATGATTGTTGAAGAAGGTCTGTATGTTCCTATGATTGCATCCACAATAGATCCAACCAAAATGATCCCAAAGAAATTGTTGGATTTGGATAAGGACGAGATTGCACTTGTCTCCCTGGACAAGAAAGCTAAAAATATTATAGCAAGTGCAGTCGATGACTCGATGCAGCAAAATCTGATTCATTGCCAGTCTGCCAAGGAGATGTGGCAATCCCTGGTGACTCTGATGGAAGGCACTAAAGATGTTTGGGATGATCAGAGATCCCTTCTAAATCAGAAGTATGAAGCCTTCAGGCAAAGTCACAAGGAAGCCATAGCTGATACCTTTGAGAACTTTTTTAAGATAGTCAATGGCCTAAGAGTTTATGTCCGAGTCTTCACCAACAGAGAACTGAATGACAAATTATTAAGATCCCTAACCAAGTAATGGGATAATAAGGTATGCGCCATTCGGGAGTTCGGAAGGTTAGCCGAGACGGACACGCAAAATCTGTTCAAAAAGCTTATGTCTTACGAGCTTCAAAGCAACTCAAGAAAAGCTGAAGAAGAGATGAGCAGGTCTGCTTCCAAGGAGAAGTCTGTCGCTCTGAAGGCAGATAGCTCAAAGAATTCAAAGGCTGGCCCTCCTGCCCCAGTTCATGAAGTTGATGAAGAAGAATCATCTGAGCCAAGCTCATCTGGCTCAGAGCTATCTGATGGAGAGTTCTCTATACTCTCAAGGCAGTTCAAGAAATTCCTTAACAAAATAAAAAACAATGGAAAGGCAAGGATGCCTCCTATAGAAGATCACGCAATGATGGTATCATCATAGAAAAGGCTCAAACAGTCACGACAGGTATGGTTCTAAACCGAACAAACATCATTCGACTGACCTTGTTTGTTATTGCTGTAATAAGGCAGGTCACGTCATTGCGGATTGCCCCCACAAGAAGAAAGAGGATGGCAAAAGAGATGAGAAGAAGTCTTACACTAAAAAGTGGACAGAAAAGAGCCTGCTAGCCAAGAAGGGCAAAACCCTCAGTGACTCCGACTCATCTTAGTCGAGTGCAGAAGAGGAAGAAGCCTACTTTGGGCTAATGTCTCTAACTGATGATGAACAAGTCCCCCAGTTCACTGGGGAGGTAAAATCACACACTCCTCTTTAATAATCTAATGATGATAATGAGCAAGAGGGCTATCCCTCTGAGAATGAATCTGAACTCATGGGACAATACAAGGAGTAACTCACGGCTTACGAAAAATGTCGCCGAGTCGTGAAAACTCAAGCTAAAGAGATAAAATCTCTACAGGCTATTGAGAGCAGCTTGAGAGAAGAAGTTGCTAAGACTGACTCTCTTCAAGAGAACTTCAATTTTGCTATGGAAGAATACAATCAAGCTCTCAAGCACCTCGACCTTAAAGATAAAATCATCAAAGAGTTGGAAAAATAACTCGAGGCTGAGAAGAAATTTGTTTAAAGTTTTTCTAAGCCTAAGACAGTTCTTCCACTCATTGCTGAATTCTTAGCTAAGGCCAAGGGTGCTGGTCTAGGCCACCAAGGTGCTCCTAGTAAATCCTCTAGGAGAAAGAAGGCCAAGAGAAAGAATTAGAAATCCAAGAAGGCCTTTGCCGAGGAAAAAGGAAAAGCTCCTTTGGAGCAAGTATCGTTCAAGAAAGTTATCTTTGCTACGAACGAATTCGACTATGAGTCCACCTATGAACACTTCTGTAGGTCGATCCCGGAGAAGCCCAAGTCAAGGTACAAAGGTTAGACCCGCCCACATAACTTTGGTGAAAGTTTCTTCAAGGCACCTTATGAAGAGATTCAACTTCAGAGCTATGGACTATATGCTCATGGTCATAACATCAAGAAGACACCAAAGGTAAAACCTGTTGTGGAAAAGCCTATGAAGGAGAAGACTTCATGTAACTGCCATCATCATGAAGCTTCTACCTCCAAGAATGCTCCCCTGGCTGGACCTCCTCACAAGAAGGTCAAGCAGGAGTTTGGAAGGCAAAGATACAACAGATTAGACTGTTGGTGTTGTGGTACAGTTGGTCACTTTGCCATAGATTGTTGGTTTAATCCTAGAAATGCTGCAACTCCTCAAGGTTACAATGTGAGAATGACCACTCATGAGGCTAATACTCGTAGGGGGAGTATTCTAACTCGAGACCAAGGAACCAAACAAGTTTGGGTTCCTAAGGCTAAGTGATTGTAATTGCAGGTATGTCCAAAGGCCACCAAAATGCCAATCTGGTACTTGGACAGTGGATGTTCTCGGCATATGACCGGGACAAGGAGCCTACTTCAGAACTTTTCACCAGTGTTGAACGGACCAAAGGTCATCTTTGGAGGTTCAGACCCAGGAATTACCAAAGGCTACGGTATGATTACTAACGGTAATGTATCCTTTTCGGATGTAGCTTATGTTGAAGGATTGGAACACAATCTCATCAGCATAAGCCAACTATACGACAAAGGATACGTGGTTAAATTTCATGCTGATAAGTGTTTGATAAAATCGGTTGACAACATGGTAACTATCTTATTAGGCACTCGAAGCAAAAATATTTTTTGTTTAAATTTCATCTGTATTGACTCATCTACCCCAGTATGTCTTTTAAAAAAAAGTAGTGCATCTCTTGCTGACCAATGGCACAAGAGACTAGCACATATTAATTTAAAACAATTAATAAACTTTTCTCTCAAAACATAGTGCGTGATACCCCTAACATCAAGTGCGTTAAGGACAATCCTTGTAATGCCTGTATAAAAGGCAAGCCAAACAAGGAGTTCGTTTAAAAGCATTATAGGCAAAGATTATGATAGAAGCTTTCAACTTCTTCAAATGGACTTGTTTGGTCCACTGCAAGTTAGAAGTTTGGGAGGTAAGGAATATACGTTGGTTATTGTGGATGATTACTCGCACTTTGCATGTGTGTTCTTTCTGAAACACAAGTCAGATACCTTGAACATTTTCACTAATTTTGTTAGGCAAGTCCAGAATGAAAACAACTACTCCGTTGTCAAAATAAGAAGTGACAATGGAACGGAATTCATGTCTGGGGCCATGACAGAATACTGTGAAAGTCAAGGTATCTTTCATGAGTTTTCCTCTCCTCTAACTCCACAGCAAAATGGAGTAGCTGAGAGACGGAAAAGAACACTCATAGAGGCTTGCCTGACCATGTTGAGTGATTCCTCACTTCCAGAGTACTTCTGGGATGAAGCCGTCAACACCGCTTGTCACGTGCAAAATCGAGCACTCATCAACAAGAACCATGATAAGACTCCTTACGAACTCCTACAAGGAAGGAAACCAACCATTTCATATTTTAAAATCTTTGGATGTAAGTTCTTCGTTCTTAACAACGGCAAGTATCACACTACCATGTTCAGTGAGAAAAGCTTTGAAGGTATTTTTGTAGGTTATAGTAGCCATAGTAAGGCCTATATAGTATTTAATAGAAAAACTCTAGTGGTAGAAGAATCGATACACATTGTATTTGATGAGACGAGCTTGCTGCAAAGTAACTCATCTAGTGTGCTCATTGAAGATGCAGATACAAAGATAAAGGAACTCAGACTGGATGAACCTACTGAAGATAAAGATGAAAAGTTCATAAAGATCACCTCTAAAACCCCGATTTGAGAGGTAGATGATCAAGATGAAGAACTCATTCCAGCTGAAGATGCAACTCCAGTGGCTGAAGAGATCCCAGATGCAAGGACTCTAGAGCTCAGACACCTGAAGGATCATCCCTTGGACAAAATCATAGGAGATCCCCGGGATGGTGTCAGGACTCGGAGAGGTACAACTAACAAGAATTTATTCTTAAGTTTTCTATCTCAGGTTGAACCTAAGAAGTTCAAGGATATAAGCTCGGATGCATCCTGGATTCTAGCAATGGAAGAAGAGCTAAATAAGTTCAAACGTTGCAAATTTTGGACACTTGTTCCTAGACCGAAGAGTAAGAACGTCATCGGGACAAAATGGGTCTACAGGAACAAGATGGATGAAGATGGAACGATTATAAAGAATAAAGCAAGACTCGTCGCCAAGGGCTATCGTCAAGAAGAAGGAATCGACTTCGATCAAACATATGCTCCAGTGGCAAGAATGGAGGCGATCAGGTTATTCCTTACTTATGCTGCACTTCAGAGCTTTACAGTCTATCAGATGGATGTAAAGTCCACCTTCCTGAACGGTGACATAAAGTAATAAGTGTATGCAGAGCAACCGCCAGGTTTTGTTGACTCAACTTTTCCTAATCATGTTTATTTGCTGCAGAAAGCTTTATATAGTCTTAAACAAGCTCCTAGAGCTTGGTATGAGACGCTGTCTAACTTTCTTCTTGAGAATAGGTTCACAAGAGGAAAGATAGAGAAGACATTATTTCCTAGGGAAATAAAAGGCAAGATTTTGCTAGTGCAAATCTATGTCGATGACATTATTTTTGGGTCTACATATAACAACCTCTGCAAGAAGTTCTCTAAACTTATGCAAGGGAAGTTTGAAATGAGCAATATGGGCGAGCTGAAGTATTTATTAGGGCTTCAGGTGAAACAATCTGAGGATGGAATTTTCATCTCACTGACCAAGTTCACCAAAGAGCTACTTAAGAAATTCGGAATGGAGAATGCAACATCTATGAGGACTTCTATGGCCTCAGCTATGTCTCTGGAAGAGGATGAGAAAGGGAAATCTTTTGATGAAACTAAGTACAGAAGAAAAATTGGGTCCTTGCTCTACCTTACCGCAAGTAGACCAGATATAATGTTTCTAACATGTATATGCGCTAGATTCCAGGTGAAGTCTAAGGAATCTCACTATATTGTTGCAAAGCGAATTTTGAGATATCTTAAAGGTACACCAAATCTTGGCTTATGGTACCCAAGAAATAATGATAGTGAACTGATTGGATTTTCATATGTAGATTTTTAAGGAAGTAAAGACGACAGGAAAAGCACTTCCGGGACTTGCCAATTCCTGGGAAGGAGACTCATTTCCTGGAGCAGCAAGAAGCAAAACTGTGTCGCAATCTCAACGGCCAAGTCAGAATATATTTCTGCTGGTAGTTGTTGTGCACAGTTGCATTGTCTAAAGCACCAGTTTGAGGATTACAACATGAAGATCAAGGACATTCCTTTGTTCTGTGACTCCTCCAGCGCCATTGTAATTGCCAACAACCCAGTCTCACATAGCTGGACTAAACACATAGAGCTTCAATATCATTTTATCCGGGAGCATGTGGAGAATGGAGACATAGACTTACTATATGTCTCCACAGACAGGCAAGTTGCAGATATCTTCACCAAGCCGCTTGACGAGACCAATTTCAATTTCTTCAAAACTGAACATGGGTTGCTGAACAAGGAGAATTAAACCAAAGTGATCAGTACAAAGGCTCAAGAATCGAGGATACTCATAAAAGGTCAGATTTTACCAAGTGGAAGGGAGTTCTCGAAAACCTACTTAAACTTCTCGAAAAATAGAAGTCATTTCTCGAAAACCTAAGTACACTTCTCGAGAGGCAAGAAATTGCTCTCGAAAAGTATCTTATTTTCTCGAAAAATACTTAAACTTCTCGAAAAGTTCATTGTAAGTTCTCGAGAACTAGTTCTCGAGAAGTCCGTTTCTCTCTCGAGAACTCTGGAGACTAGTTTTCGAAAAGTAGTGCTCTCTCGAAACTCTGGACCCCAGTTCTCGAGAACGTTCTAACTTCTCGAAAACTCTCGGCCACTTCTCGAAAAGTTTAACCGACTTCTCGAGAGTTGGACCGACCTTCTGCCGAAAATTCTTAACTCTGATAATTCGTAAATTTCATGATTTCTTCCCTAATTTAAGGCTAATTAGACTTATAATTAACATTACGAGGATACTATATATTTAAATCTCTTTAGAATCCGAAATCAACCGTCATTTAAAAAATTCTCTCGCACCTCTTCATCTTCCGCCGACCGACATCACCATCTCTACCTCTCTCTCTACGCTCCGTTCATTGCCTTCACCGACGCAAATGGCTCACAGTTCAAAGATTGGGATTGGAAGTGAACTCATTGTTGCAGGAATGGCCGACATTTCCGACGATTTCAAAAACTTGATAATACTTCTCGAGACAGCCGGACTGATGTTTGTACTTACAGAGCCTGTGAAGATTGTTTTTCTTGAGGTAGAGGATTTTTTCAAGAATGCAAAAATAAGGAGAAATTGAACGATTTTGAAAACAAAAGTTAAGGGAATTAACATAAAGCTTGACAAGCACAGGGTTTCTACAATTCTGAAATTGCCTATTATCCATGAGGAAGATGACCTCACTCCAGAAGATTATGACAGAGCCTACTCCTTCTGTGGAATTCCAGAGGAATACAACTCCCTCAGGAGACAACTGCTTAATGACATGGGAAAACTCCTCGCAGATATCATTGGAAAAATACTGTGGTGCATTACAGGATCAGTAAGTTTCATATCTCATGACTTGTTTGGAGTGATGACAGCAGTAATCTGCAGGAAAAGCTTTTAGTTTGGTATGATGATATTTGAAATGATCAGAGACAGCATTCATGAGCCCAAGTTTGCAAGGATAATCTCGTTGCTATTGAGTGAGATTGATCCAGTAACATTCAAACTCCCCAAAGGTACCTCTATCCATCATCTGAAAAAGATATTTGTCACCTCAATCCAGAGATGGGAACTTAAATTAAAAAACACTAGATAGTTAGATAAGGAAGTTGATGCTACTGTCTCAAAAGTCAGGACTCCATCTCCACCTCCACATCATACTGTTGAACCATCTGTTGCAGTAATAGAGGGGGAGCCTGCACCTTCTACCTCAGCCTTCAGGATTGTTACTCCACTCAAGAGCCCCAGGGAGTCTTCTCCAACATCTACCCAGTCAGATTTCCCAGCTCAAGAGGTACTCAAGGATACAGATGAAGATATAGATAAAATGATAGAGGAACTCTCATCTGAGGACCCTCTTCCTCCTCTTCCAAAAGATGGTGCTGCTAAACTACCCAGAGATACTCCATCCCCCCTACCTTCACATCAAGGTACTCCTACTCCTCCTTAATCCCCAAGACAAGTATCCACTCCTCCAAAAACCATCCTGTCATCTAAAGAGGATGAGCAAGCTCCTGAGGTGGCAGAACCCCCTCTCAGGACTCTAGACTTAAACCTTCCAAAATTCATTGATGAGGAGGGTGATCCAGTCTCTCGTACTGTAAGAGATAAGAGCTCTGTTGTTCTAGAAGAACTGCCTCCATGGTAAGTCCCTCAACCACCAGCTTCTACTACCAGTGATCCTGCCTCTACTGCCTTATCAAATGCCCCTTCAGCTCAGACTGTTTCCTTCCCTCATGCTCCTACTACTGCTACTACTGTTGTTATGGTGAACACAGATATTCTCTCTAAGATAGAAGAAATGCTCTCTGCCTAAAGAAAACACTTCGATGAATCCCTTCAGAACATTCAAAAACAAGTCACTTCTTTGGAACATGAGATGAGCGGAGGTTTCGCTGAAATTTCAAGTCAACACTGGCCAGCTCAAAGAATTATTCAGAATAGGAGGGAAGGCCTTAGATCATACAATCACCAGTATTGGACAAGTAATGGACCAATCAGTCACTCTTGCAAATAATCAATACAATTAGACAAACGAGCTGAAGAAAATGTAATGAAGGTATGTAATGAGGTTGGAACCTTCAAGGAGGATGCCATAGCTACCCTATCTGTCGAAATCAGAAAGGGGGAGGACATTGTCAAAGCCTAAGTTGAAAAGCTTAATAATGAAGCCAAAACTCTGTGGACTTCAAAAGTTACTGAGATCAAAAAGGATGTTCTAGAACAAATTCAATTTGTAAAATTCCATACCTATGATACAGCTGTATGGATACACAACCAGATATTCCCAGATTTTCAGGAAGACCCAAATGTGATCCCTCACCATCTAAATCCTCTTGCTAAAGGTACATCTAGCCAAGTGTCTCAACCCCAAGTGTCTCAACCTCAATATCCCACTTTCTCTCCTAGGCCAGAAGACCAGGAACCTCCTCCATCTTCTTACTCTCAGGTATGGGATGATGTGATACTAGAAGATCTACTAGAGATTCATATCCCAAATAAAAGTAAGTATGGGGAGGGACCCTCTGCCAGTAGATTAGTTACTCAGCCTAAAGCAGAAAAGATAAAAGCTCAAGAGTTTGTTGAAGTATGGAGCCCAACCTCAAAATCTTTAATTCTTGATACATTGAAACTTGTACTGGATCTGAATGAGGAAAGAAGACTGCACTACAGCTATTCATTATGGGAGTTATATGAGAAGTCAATGACTAAAAGGAGACTACATGACAGAGAATATGGTAAAAATAATCATAAAGCTCCTCCAAAACCTCCCAGATACTATCCAAAACTCTTCAGCTACCATAGAAAACAACAGGCTAAACAAGACAAGATACAGTAGAACAGAGATGATTCTTGATGGTTGTGGTGTTTAGAACTGAAAAGGAATTAAATGTTGATTAAAACCTTAAAAGATTTTTGATATATATAACATTTCCTTGTTTTGCTTAATTATAATTTCTAATTCTTTTTCCGTGCTTTTGCTGCTCTTACCTTTCTTCTTTCATGTTTTTTTTATAATAATTCACCTTAGTATAAAGGGTTCTGACTTCTACAAATAGGGGGAGATTGTTGGGTATTGTCTCCACAATAACCAAGATTTGCCTGAAGTCCCCCTTTGAACTAAGATGAATTAAGTTGTATTTGACATCTGTGTTCTAGTGTATGTTTTCAGATCCTCGGTTCTAAGTGTAGACCAATGTCAGTCTATAGTGGGTCAGGAACACCGGACCACTCAGTGTAATCCCTCACTGGGTGATCCAAAGTGTTGACTCATGTGTAGCCTCTCAATTGGGATACACTTCATACTCAAACTATGGAGCAAAAGATGGAGATAAGTCCAGAAGGAAATCTTACATGAAGTTCTTTAAAAATCTCTAAGTCCATATCTCGAGAAGTTATCTCAGAGTTCCCGAAATGTTTGACATAGTTCTCGAGAGGCTCAGACCCTACTTCTCGAGAAGTCAGGACAGTTCAAGAATTTATCTAAGTTGAAGTTTTCGAGAGGTTCATAAAGTTCTCGAGAACTACTATAGAAGTTCTCGAGAAGTACTCCTTGGCTCTAGAAAAGTTCTGCTTTCTCTTCAGGAAATGGACTCAATTCAAGTTCTCGAGAATTATTTCATAAGTTCTCGAGAGGTCAATTATGTTCTCGAGAACTACTTGACAAAGTTCTCGAGAAGTATTCAGTTCAGGCATTTTAGAAGTTGACTCTAAGTAAAGTTCTCGAGAAGTGCTATATAAGTTTTCGAGAAGTTTTTTTTGTTCTCGAAAAGTTTTCTTTCAAGTTCTCGAAAAGTCGATTTAGCTCTCGAGAACTATAATCCGTGTTCTCGAGAATTCCAAGGTTATATAAAGGAGTTCAGTGATCGAGATGCAGCCATAGTTTTCGAAAGCTTAGTACATAGTTCTAGAGAACTATCTCAACTTCTCAAGAACTAAGTTCATCTTTTTCTAGAAATTTTCTCTAAGTCCAGACCGGCCGGAACTTCATTCAACCCGACAGGATTGGTCCACGTGTCATCATTTATGATATTTCCAACTGTTAGAGACATCTTACATAATGTCTTATCACTAAGACATAACCCTAAGAGATGGATTAAGAGATTGATCGAGCATTTCCGTAATTTCCTAAATCGCTGGTTCGGCCGTAATTCTCTCAAGCCCGACGACTTAAAGCCACCGCCGATGCTCTTGTTAAGATCGATCTTCATCTCTTTGACTATTAGAAGCAAGTTGCATCATCGATCTAAGAAGATCTACTTATTCAAGAAAGGTTTTGTTCTTCTTCATTAGGTAGATTGAAGAATCTCTCAGGTCAATCTACAAGGTTTCTTCCACAAATCTGAAAAGGGCCGCAACTTCAAGAAGAAGAACTAAAGATATATTTCTTGCAGATCTGAGATATTTTGTGATTATATTTTTCATATCTTTTGTAAAAATTGTAGGAGATTAATCTCCGAGTGTAGGAGCGTGGTTCTCCGAGTTATAGGAAGAGTTCATCTTCCAAGTGTAGATCCATTTGGATCGAGTTTGTAGGAACGTAGTTCAAAGGCGTGGGATTGGTTTGCAATCCGAGATAGTGGAGTAGTTGGATCTAGTGATTTGCTAGAACGGTGAGGTAAAGTGGACGTACCCAAGGACGGGGAACCACTATAAATCTTTTGTGTCCTTCTGTGATTGCTTGATTGCATGTGCTAGATCTCTAAAATTTTTTTTCGCAAACAAATGCACAACTCACCTATTCACCCCCCTCTCGGTGATTTAGGTTGACAACTGTCCACTTTCACCGACTGAAGAAAAAGTAAAAAAGTTCATCAAATTCACCACTCCAACCCCGATTGGAGAGGTTGATGATGAAGATGAAGAAATCATCCAAGTTGTTGATGTCACTCCTGTGGTTGAAGACACTTCAGATGCAAGGACTCTAGAGCTCAGACATCTGAAGGGTCACCTAATGGACAAAATCATAGGAGATCACCGGGATGGTGTCATAACTCAAAGAGGTACAACTAATGAGAATTTATATTTGAGTTTTCTCGCACAGGTTGAATCGGAAGCAAACTCAGACGCATCATGGATAATGGCTATGAAAGAAGAGCTGAATCAGATCAAGCATTTCCAAGTTTGGAAACTTGTACCAAGACCCAAAGGCAAGAATGTTATCGGCACAAAGTGGGTCTATAGAAACAAGATGGACAAGGATGGAACAATCATAAAGAACAAGTTTATTCTCGTCGCCAAAGGATATCGCTAAGAAGAAGGAATCGACTTTTACCAGACGTATGCTCTAGTGGAAAGGCTGGAGGCAATCAGGTTGTTCCTAGCCTATGTTGCACTTAATGGCTTCACTGTCTATCAGATGGACGTGAAGTCTGCCTTCCTTAATGATGACATAAAGGAAGAGGTGTATGTGGAACAACCTCCAAGTTTCGTTGATTCTAACTTTCCTGATTATGTCAATCTTTTATTTAAAGCATTATATGGTTTGAAACAAGCTCCTCGAACTTGGTACGAGACGCTCTCTAGCTTTCTTCTTGAGAACAAGTTCACAATGGGAAAGACTAATAAGACATTATTTCTTAGGAAAATAAAAGGCAAGATTTTGCTAATGCAAATCTATGTCGACGATATTATTTTTGACTCTATTGACGACAACCTATACAAGAAGTTTTCAATACATATGCAAGAGAAGTTTGAAATGTGCAGTATGGGAGAGCTGAAGCATTTCTTAGGGATTTAGGTGAAACAATCTGAAGATGGAATTTTCATCTCGCAGACAAAGTTCACCAAGGAGCAAATTAAGAAATTTGGAATGGAGAATGCAACCTCTATGAGGAATCCAATGGGTTCAGCTGTGTCTCTGGACAAGGATGAGAAAGGGAAACCTTTTTATTAAACCAAGTATAGAAGCATAATTGGATCCTTGCTCTACCTTACTGCCAGTAGACCAGACATAATGTTCTCAGCATGTGTATGTGCTAGATTCTAAGTGAATTGTAAGGAATCTCACTATGTTGCTGCAAAGTGGATTTTTATATACCTTAAAGGTACATCGAATCTTGGCTTATGGTACCCAAGAAGTAATGACATCGAACTAATTGGTTTCTCAGATGAAGATTTTGCAGGTAGTAAAGATGATAGAAAGAGCACTTCCAGGACTTGCCTATTCCTTAGAAGAAGACTCATTCCTTGGAGCAGCAAAAAGAAAAATTATGTTGCAATTTCAACGGCCGAGTCAGAATACATTTCTGCGGCAGTTGTTGTGCACAATTACTTTGGTTAAAAACCAACTAGAAGATTACAATATGCAAGTCAAAGACATTCCTTTATTTCACGACTCCTCCAATATGATTGTAATAGCCAACAACCCACTCTATAACAGCCGGACAAAGCACATAGAGCTGTGATATGACTTCATCCTGGAGATATGTCCCAACTGATAGGCTGATTGTAGTAATATTCACAAAGCCGCTGGACGAGACAAAGATCTCGTTCTTCAAAACAAAACATGGAATGCTTAATAATGAAGAATAGAGAAGGAGGACTCACGACATAGCTCAGAGATCAAGGAATACGTCAAAAAGTAAAAATTTCTCAAGTTCAGACTTCATTTCTCGAGTAAGAAAATGACTACTAAAGTACTTCTTTAAGCTACTCGAGAACTCAGCAAGTCACTCAAGTAATACAACTCGAGTAATGTGTTTCCTCTCAAGAATTATAAAGATATCACTCGATTACAATCATTCTTTCACTAGAGTAATGCCAGTCCACTCGAGAAATAGGAGGACAATTTATCGAACTCAGTTCAAATTTCTATATTCGCAACCTGAAGTTAATACCGCCATATTCTAAGGTATGTTACGATTATTTACGTCCTTAATCATCTATAATTAGGGTTATATAAATAGAAAAACCGGTTTTCTTTTCTACTCGATTTCAAATCCCTCTCTCTCGACAAAGAAAGAAAGTTGTTTCGTCTTCCGCCGCTGTCGCAGAGCACGTCGCCGTCACCATTTTTACAGTTGATCTCTCTAAGATCTCTGGACAAATGGCACCGCCTTCCAAGGTTTGTGTTGGCAGTGAACTCGTTGTCACTGGAATTGCAGAACTGTCCGCTGATTTCCGTAATCTTCTCATTCTCCTGGACACCGCCGGATTGACCTTCGTTATAAAGCAACCCGTCAAAATCCTTTTTCCTGAATTTGAAGAGTTCTTTAAAAATATCAAAGTCAAGAGAAATGGCAAGGTTCTTAAGTCTAAGATCAAGGGAATCAAGATCAAGCTTACCAAGTCTACTGTGTTTACCCTTCTTCGGCTACAATTAGTGGACGAAGAAGATGACCTAACTTCTAATGATTATGACAGGGCATAAAACTTTTATGGAATTTCTGTGGTTATCAAGAACATTCGTCGACCAGACCTCAATGTTGAGGGCAAGCTTCTAGTGGATATTCTAGGAAAAGTTCTACTATGCAAAACAAATTCGATAATTTTAATCACTACTGATCTCTTTTACATGATGACAACCATTATTTCCAGAAAGAAGTTTATGTTTGGCATGATGATTTTGGATAAAATAAGGGAAAGCATCAAGGCTCCCAACTATGCTAGGACCATTTCTCCTATGCTGCATGCGTTAAATACACAAGTTTGTTATTTCTCCAAAGGGACAACTCTCCATCACATAAAGAATGTATCCATTTCTTCTATTCATAGATGGGAACACAAGTCGCTGAATCTAGCCCATGCTTTCCAGGCTCATGATCATCCAACCTCTTAGGATAGGACCCCATCTCCCTCTCTACCTCATACTTCTAGCACATCGAGTGAAACTACTTAGGGGGATCCTGCTCCTTCTATTCAAGAGGATAGAATTCCTACCACTCCTGCTGCTACTTCTCTTCCCCCAACAACTCCTGAAGAAACTCTATCAGATGCTCAAGTATAAGAAATGATTCCCTCTAATACCTAAGATATTAATAAGATGATAGAAGAACTAAGTTCTGAAGAACCTCTTCCTCCCCTCCAGAAAGAACAAACTCCAGCACCATCACACTCTCTTGTTCAATCAAAAATAGAATCCCCTATATACCAGTCCCCTGCTGCTAACATAGATCAAGAAGACACCATTCTGATCTATGATGAGAAAGAGCCTTCCCAAGAACCATCTGAAGCTCCTCTGAAGAGCTTGGACTTTCCTCTTCCCACCATCCTTGGTGAGGAAGGAGTTATTCTGATTCACACTTCAAGAGCACAAAGTTCAGTGATAATTAAAGAGATTTCTCCTTGGACTGTTCCTCCTCCTCCTCCAGTTCTTCAAGTTATAATTCATTCACCTGCCTCCAATGACATTTTGAGTAAGATAGAATAGATGCTTATAGAATAGAGAAAGTATTTTGATGATTCTCTGAAAGCTGTCACAGAAAAAGTTACTGCATTAGAGAAAGAAATAAGTCAAGGATTTGCTGAAATCCAGAACAATAATGATGAACTGAAACACTTATTAAAATTGGTAGAAAAGCTCTGGACCACACCATCACAAGTGTTTGCCATGTGATGGATCAATCAGTTACTCTGGCTATCAGATTCAGTTAGAAAAGAAGGCTCAAGAGCACAACCTCAAGATGTTTGAAGATGTGGGAAAATTAAAAGATGATGATATAGCAACCCTATCTGTAGAATTCAGAAAGGGAGAGAGTCTAGTCAAAGAGTACTTAGAAAAATTAGATGCTAATGTGAAAACAATTTGGACAGCCAAGATGATTGAGATTCATGTTGATGTACAGAATCTGATAAATTGTGTGAAATTTCATATTTATGATACTACAATGTGGATGCACAACCAGATCTTCCTTTAATTTCGAGCAGACCCCAACATAATTCCTCTTCATCTCAATCCTCTTGCACAATAACAGCCAGCTCAAATGCCTGCTCAACAACCTATATTCTCTCCAAGGCTCGAAGGCTCAGAAGATCCTCCTCTAGAAACTTATGCACTGGTTTGGGAAACAGATATACCTCAAGATCAACCTGAAGTACAGATCCACAAAAGAAGAAAATATGGTGACGGAGCTTCTGCCAACAGGTCCTTTCCAAACCTAGAGGTAGAGAAAAGAAAAGCTCAGGAATTTGCAAAGATCTAGAGTCCTACTTCAAAGTCAATAATCCTTGATACTCTAAAATTAGTTATGGACTTCAATGAGAATATACATGATCATTACAGCTCCGATGAGTTGGACTTGTATGAGAAATCTATGACCAAAAGGAGAATTTATGATCGAGAGTATGGAAGGAATAATCCTATTGCACCACCAAAACCTCCAAACTACAACCCAAAGCCTTTCAGCTATCAAAGGAGGCAGCAAGAGAAGAAAGATAGACAACATCAGCAACATCAGCATCAAACCAAAGAATGAACAAAGATTTAAATTGTGGATTTGAATTGTGTAGAAATGAATTTTTTGAACAATTCTATTTATATAAATTCTTAATTTTTATGATCTATTCTTTGTCTTAAGTTTCTAGCATTTTACTCTATTTTCTATTTTGTATCTAGTCTTTTTATTTGTTTATTTTGATATAATGCACCTTAGTGTAGAGGGCTCTGACTTCTATAAATAGGGGGAGATTGTGTAACGCCCCCGATTTTTCTGCGATTATTTAATTCTTGCTTGGCGTTACGTCGACACATTTTCTTGGCTTGTGTCATCTGTGGAGTGTGGTATTAACTCCTTAGAACTGAGTGGCCTATTTTGTAGTCTATTGGCAAGATCTCTCTAGCAAGCCGGGTCGTTTTGGGTGACCTAGTGTGGCCTCTTGGGGATGCTTGTGTATTGGCTTCAGGTGGTTATAACTCGAGTTCTGTTCGTCTAAAGTTAATTTCAACTTCGTCGTTGTGTTCGTAGCATGGATATTTAGCTACGGTGCGAATTTCGTCGAATTCCGAGGATGTTTGGTTTTCGCGTCGTTTTTTATTTTATGAAAAATAAAACTATATCATAAATATTATATTAATAATTATTTTGTAAGGGTGCGGGTGCTTGGCGGTTTTGCCTTGTCATTTCATGCCTTAATTAATTGATTAGATAATTAAGATTAAGAGGATGCTATATATAGGATAGTTTAGACTTAATAAGTAAAACCGCTCCTGTTCATCTTCCCGAAAACCAAACCAGTCTGCGCCTGTTCGCGAAAAGAAGCGGAGAAACCGCCGGAACCGCTACCTTCGGACGCCGATTTCAGGAGCGTTTGTGGATGGAATTCGATTCCGAAAGCGGAATTGGAATTCTCTCGCCTAGACATTCATTCCTACGGTAAGAAATTCAGTTTTTGTGATATTTCTAGGGGTCTCGAAATCCTTGGGTTGTTTGTTTCCGCCATTAAAGCTCCAGATTCCTGCTTTAGGTGTCGTTGTTGCTGGTGCCGAGTGAGAGTAAGGGAGGCCGACCAAGCTTCGCTGGAGATCAAGGCAAGTGGTGCTCTTGCCCTTTCCATGTAGTTTTTCCTGTTAATTTGGTTCCTTACTGTTAATGGTTTTCCAAATTTCTCTTGCTAAAAGGTCCAATTTCCTTTTGATTATGACCAAGTTTTGCTTAAGCCTGTAGATAGTTTCCTGTACAAATTTTATTTTTTTCGAAATCAGCCTTGCTATAAATTTTTTTTCCTTCCTGCTGTTAAGTTGGCTAGTTCTCGAGTTGGGAGTAGAGAAATGATTGCTGGTTCAAGCATTGGAGATTTTAGGGCTTGGCGTTGAGTGTGGTGCACACACTCAACGCTGGGTCTATTTGGGAGTGGCGTTGAGTATGGTGCACACACTCAATGTCGGGTCTGCTTGGCCTTGGCGTTGAGTGTGGTGCACACACTAAATGTCGGGTCTGCTTGGACTTGGCATTGAGTGTGGTGCACACACTCAACGCCATTTCCCTTGATCTGTTCTTTTGCGGCTAAGTACTTTGGCGTTGAGTGAGTCGACCTCACTCAACGCCAAAGCTATTTTATCATTGAGAGTGGTGTACACACTCAACGCCGCAGTTTGTTTTTGCGGCTAATTACTTTGGCGTTGAGTGAGTTGACGTCACTCAATGCCAAAGCTATTTTGGCATTGAGAGAGGTGGACTCACTCAACGCCGCAGTTTGTTTTTGCGGCTAAGTACTTTGGCATTGTGTGAGTAGACCTCACTCAACGCCAAAGCTATTTTGGCATTTAGAGAGGTCGACTCAATCAACGCCGCAGTTTGTTTTTGCGGCTAAGTACTTTGGCATTGAGTGAGTTGACCTCACTCAACGGCAAAGTTGTTTTGTCATTGAGAGTGGTGGACACACTCAATGCCGCAGTTTGTTTTTGCGTATAAATGCTAAGGCGTTGAGTGAGTGGATCTCACACAATGCCGTAGATATTTTGGCATTGAGTGAGGTTAGCTCACTGAACGCCACAGCCTGTGTTGCTGAAGGCATTGAGGGAGTGGACCTCACTCAACGTCGTAGTTGTTTTGGCATTGAGTGAGGTTAGCTAACTCAACGCCACAGCTTATTTGGCTGAAGGCGTTGAGGGAGTGGACCTCACTCAACGCCATAACTGTTTTGGCGTTGAGTGAGGTTAGCTCACTCAACGCCACAGCTAGTGTTACAGAAGGCGTTGAGGGGGTGAACCTCACTAAACGCCATAGCTGTTTTGGCATTGAGTGAGGTAAGCTCACTCTGCTCCACCGTCTGTTTAGGCATTTAGTGAGTGGGGCTCACTCAACACCATGTCGTGTTGAGTCATCTCAACGCTATTCCCTTATCTTGATATTCTCTCCCGAGTGAATTCCTTTATTTTGGGGTTCCTTGTCGGCTATATTTTTTTTTTCAAAAAGACGAATCGTGGGTCATGGTTAGTAGTGCTGGTTTGAAGCTCTTAATGGGGGAAGTGTTGTGTAATTTAGCCGAGGCCACCCTTTTTCTTTTATCTTGCTCCAGGCACGGGCTGGGCAAGGGGGTGGGAGGTCCCTAGTTCTTTCACATGTAGACCCCTGAGCTTTGTTTCTTGGAAATGGTGGTTGGGGGATTGAGTTTGCCTCTAACCCGGATCCTCGTTGTTTTTGCATTTACCATCTCTCACAGATTAGGGTGTTAGACGTTTCTTCCTTTGTAAATTTGCAATGTTTGGGCTCATGGTAGCCTGGTAAACTCTGCAGGATTTATTTTTGGGCAAGGTTGTTGTTGTTTCCTCGCACTTAGTGCTTTTCTTTTTGTCTTGTATTGGACAGTGGTGCTTGTTTCGGTTTGCTTACTCTTCTTGCTTACCTTATAACCTAAAATTTCTGTACAGATTTTACTTGTTAAGGTTGCTGAGGTATTCTTTTCTTCTTTGAATGCCTCAGGTTCTGGTTCGTAGCCGATTAGGCGGCTAGTTGTGTTGTGCTGTTGCTGGTGGTCTCTCGTACTGTGGAGTTTAGTTCCTTGGTCTTGTGAGGTAGTTTTGTACTTCTTTCTTACAGACATACATACTTGTCAGTGGGTTCGTGTCAGTTTGTTCGCGCCCACTGGTAGTTTTACCTTGATACTAGATTTGTTATTTTTTTGCTGCTATCTTTTTCTGGAGATAGTCTACTTGCTCTAGGGATGATTTATGCTAGGTTGCTAGTTACTTTTAAACCTAAAAATACTATTATAAGTATACCTCATGATCAGCATGTTATATTAAACTCATCACTATTTTCCAAATAACGTAAAAAGATCGTTTTCCTATATATATAGTATAAATTAAATGTAGGGTCCTGCATAGTATAAGTTCTCCTCTAGAGAAACTTATGCACACTTTTAGGATGTCGAACCTGAATAAAGTATTTTCCGCAATGTATAAGTAAAGTTTTTAAATTGTGGACAAGGTGATCCACCGAGCCGAGGGATACGGCCTTTAAAAATATAACTGATTTTCTAATCATATAACTTATAAATTTTCAAAAAAGTATAGTTGATAGTGGTTTGCCTGAGCGTCGGTAGTTATCCCCTGCTCGACGTGGCATCATAACACGTGTTTTCTCCTACTCTTATAATCCTTTTTCCTCGGAGAAAATACGGGTTGTGACAGTTGGTATCAGAAGGAGGTTGCTTGACAAGTTAGTCGGGCAACCTTCCCTTTTGATTGCATTAGTAGTTTAGCATCATGTCATCCACACACCGATATGTCATCAGCACGTCTTGGCAAAAGCATGAACACTACACTCATAGCATTACATGAAGTATACGGGCATATTATGTAGTATAGGATGCATAATATGCGTTCGTATATGGATCCACCATAGGGGCAACATGTGAGGGTTATGTAGTATGGGATGCATAACCTCACCACATGGCTGCGACTAGCTCGCTTTAGTTTTCGTTGCATGAGGATGTTATGTAGTATGGGATGCATAACATTTTCATGTGTATGCCGCTCATAACATACATTATGGCCTTTTTAGAATGCATAAAAGAAACATGCATAGCATTACATTGCATAAGCACTACGTGCCTAGCTAAAGACTGGCAGGATGACATATATACAAACATATGTTTTCGAGTCAAAAATAATATAAAGTCATGCATTCCCTATCAAGGATCCAAGAGTGAGTATGGTGGTGATTAACCATCCTAGGTTAAGGCATAACATCAATTTTTGTAAAGATAAACTCCCAGAGCAAGTTTTGCAGCTTTAAGTTCATATTTATGTATGTATTGTCTGTACTTGTAGTTAGTTGTAGCTGTTGTACTAGGATCAAACTAATGTTGTTATGATTTTAGGATGGCGAGACGCCCTTCGACTAGGTCGACCCCTCTGTTTGAGGGTGAGTCATCTGGAGCGCACAATGATGCGGTGATCGTGAGCCTGCGATAGAGTAGCGATTACTTGAGCAGGCAGATGGTGGAGATGCAGGCCCAGATCAAGTCTCTGGTGGCAGTTGTGGCAGGACAGACTCAGGGAGGTCAAGGCCCTGCAGGGGGGTTAGCTGTTCCTCCTCCTACTGCACCCCTAAGACCTCTAGTGGTGGTTCCAACGGAGATGACATTTATCTCGCAGTTTCAGAGACTTAGCCCTCCTACTTATGATGGGAAGGCAGATTTCATGGTCATAGACGATTGACTGATCTCCATGGAAGAGATGTTCTCATACTCCAGTATTGAAGATGATCAGAGAGTGATGATAGCCGCCTATCAGCTCAAGGGTTTGGCTAAGAGTTGGTGGCTTAGAGAAAAGGAGAGCTTGGTAGCTGGATTCTCTTGGGAAGTATTCAAGGAAATGCTGCTGAGGAAGTTCTTTCCTTCGGTCGAGCGTTAGCGTCTTATGAACGACTTCCTCCACCTGAAGTAAAGGCAACTCACGGTCAGTGAGTATGAGATAGAGTTCAGCTTGTTGAGCCGGTTTGCTCCTGGGTTGGTGAGTGTTGAGTGAAAGTGGGAACAAGATCTATCTCAACTCTAGAGTGGGGGTGAATAGAGTTTATTTAAAGTAAATTCACAATTTTAAACTAGCAAAACTTTTAAAATTTAATTTATATATAGGTGTACGGTGCCTGCTATAGAATTAACAAGACAGTAAAAAGAAGAGCACAACACACAGCAAAGAAAACACACAAGCAAACCAGTAAACACAAGGAGCTATAGTGGTTCCCAAAAACCTGTGTACATCCACTCTTCTACCACCCTTGGTAGGAATCCACTGCAGGAAGGGTTGATAGGGTGTCCTGGCACCAATGAGCTTTTGATAAGGTGCTCAAAAAGCAAACTAGATTTTTTGATCAGGTGTCTTGCCACCACTGAGTTTCGACAAGGTTCTCAGAACCAGAATCAAAACTTTTGAAGGGAGTTTTGAAAACCCTTTTACAGAGGGAAAGGGAAAAGAAAAAGAGTGAAGTTGTCTTCTCTGTCTCAATCAAAGAGAGAAGCACAAGTGGATTTGTGTTGTCAAAGCTCCCCCTGAGATGTTGACTAGATCAGGAGTGCATGCTTTGATTCAGGGTGATAGGTCTTCAGAAGCTTCAGATCTCCAGCAGAAGATGGTTTCAGCAGATGCTGAAAGATGAGTTGTCTGGAGTCCTTGAGATGAAGCTAAGATCACTTTTTCAGTATGCTAAAATGTTCAACTGATTCTCCAGGGTTGATTACTTGAGTTTTCTTGTGTTGATCAGACTATCCTGAGAATCACTTGTTCTTTTTCTTTCTTATCTGTGTATATCACTATCTCTGTCTCTGTCTATGTATGTGTATCTAAATCTGTGTATCTGGAGAGAAGAAGAGAAGGGGTTTTTGTTCTCTGAAGATTCTATGTCCAAGATAGCCGTTAACAGACATTAAATGCCTTCCATAAAATTTTGTCCAATAAAACATTCTCTGAAAAATTGCTTGAAACATGCTCCAGAATAAATGAAAACGGTTGGCAGATCTCTTGACATAAATGCTGAGAGAATTTGAAAAACATTCCAAAGTCTGACTGAATTTGAATCCTCAAAAACATCGATCTCTCAAGAAAAACGTTGATCTGAGCTCTACGATCGTCGACCTGAGCTCAGAGATTGGAAATGATCATCAGACAGAAAACGTCAAACTGAGCTCGAAGATCGTCGAACTGAGCTCAGCGACCTGTAGAAATAAGTGAAGAAAGATCGTCGATCTGAGCTCGAAGATCGTCGACCGGAGCTCGACGATTTAGCATAGTTGAGCTCAGAGAGCGTCGAACGGAGTTCGACGTTTCGTCGACCTAAGCTCGACGATAATTGTCTTTGCCTCAGCTTTAAGGCTTCATTTGGTTTGGCGGTGGCGGATCGATCCGGCGGGTGGAAACGGAGTGTTCGAACCGGAGGGGGGAGGTGGCTGCTCCAAACGGAGCTTTTTGGGTCGTTTCTCAAGGCGGGCGGGTGGAAACGGAGCAAACGCCGCCGGAGATTCATTTGTTTACCCTCCTTCCGGCGGCGTTTGCCCAAAACGGAGTATCAAAACGCTCAAACAAATAGAGCCTAAGTCTGATTCCTTGAATGGTCCTGGGGGTAGCTTCAACCCTAAATTCTAAGCCCTAGACACATTCTAATGATGGACTTTTCAACTATACATCTAGGTCAAACTGGTTTCCTAAGAAAAACATAGTGATCCTTACCCAAATTAATAATAGGGTGTTCCAACAATATCCCCCTATTTGGGTTAGGATTACTATTTACATATTTTAGAAATAAAAACTACAACAACATATAGAAGAGCAATAAACTAAAACAAAATAGCAGAGCAAGCAATCATAACAGCAATCAAAAGGAATTTCAGCAAATATTCAGAGAGATTGTCCTGTCTGCTTACAGAAATTACTTCTTTTCACTTCCTTTCTTAAATATAATTTCTCTGTTAGGATTAAGGGCTTCCTTCTTTGACCTTCTATCACCATCTGCACCTAAGGAGGTTTGAGCTCTTGGCCTGGGAACCACAGACTCAGGATGTAACTTCATGTAGTCCACTGGGTCAAAGAATTTTCTTGAATAATACCTTTCCAGTTCAGCTTTTCTTTGATCTGATAGAGTAGTAATATTAGAGGTGTCTTTCCCTTGTTCTATGGCTTTCTTCAACTGATCTAAGGCAGCCAGTTCTTTCATCCTTGCAGTCCATGACAATAGGTTATTCTCTGGATCTTCAAAAGGCACTGCAGGCTCATATCTATTTACAGTTTTTGAAGCAATAGGAGTTCTAGTCTCAACTTTTTCTCTGAGTTTATAAGGGAAAGGACCTTGAGCAGAGTCCATGTGTCTTTGTCCTTCCCTTGCATGAAATCTATGTTCTCTTTGACTTCCTCTATACTGTCCCCTTCTGGACTGAGAACCCCTTTGGTGTTGTCCCCTGGGATGATATCTTTGTGAGGACTGGGAGGAACTATGCTTTGAAGCTGGGGTTTGAGAAGCTGAGCCTCCACCTGATCCTGAATCTGGAGGAGGAGGAGGAGGAGGCTGAAATTGAGATGAACCTTTCTCATACTTTTCAAACTTTCTCTTCTTTCTCAAGGCCTTTAGTTGATTTTTAGAATATTGCATCCAATGTTCAGTAATTTGGAAATCATGCAAAATATAGTATGGAATGTCATTTGAATCTTTAGCTTGAGCAGGAGGAACCTTCATCATGGCCTGTCTTCTGGCCTTCCTTTTCTTGGCAATAGTATTAGAAGAGTCATCAGAGTCAGTGTGAAACTGATCACTGTCTGAACTTTGAGGTCTATCATATAAATCATCAATGCTCTTTATATACTTTTCTTGTTGTTTTACTTGATCAGGGGTCAGAGCAGGAGCAATAGCAGCAGCAGCAGGAATTGGAGAAGTAGTAGGGGCAGAAGTAACAGAGGCAGCAGGTTCAGATCCTTCCAGATATGTAGCATGTTCTTTAGCAGCAGTATCCTCAACAACAGAAATCATGTCAATATCTTCTGATACAATTGTAGAAACAGCAGCAGCAGCAGAACTGGAAGCATCAACATCCACTGCCTTGAAAGAATTGACATATGAGGCAATTAGGCTGGGATCACATACAGAGATAGGCACAATGGCCTTAGTGAGGTCTTCAGCTTGATGCACTGGCAGAGAACTGAAATAAACAGAATCAAATATAGAAAGCAGACTCTGAAAGTCCACTGCAAAAATAGGAGCAGGACTTGAACCTTCAGCAGCCTCAGGCACATCCAATGCTTCATAAGGCATCTCTCCCTGCCTGGGTTCAGTGGAAACTGGATCAAGGCACCCAGATGAAGGGATTGCCTGGGAGGAGAGGAGGAAGAAAACTTGGTAGACAGCTCCTGAACATGTTTCAGGAGTGGAGCCAAGGAGGTCTCCAGCAGTGAGGTTAGCCTGGGGGCTAGCAACACATAGAGCTTGTCTGCTAGGGCTGAAAGATCTACATACATGCTCAAGATTGGCTTGAGCAGAGGTAGGAGTTGATGAGACTGGAATGAGGGTGGCTGGAGCTGATGTAATGGAGAGTGTGGAGATAGGAGGTGTAGGGATGGATGGATCTAAAGGAGGAATAGTGGAGATAGATGTTACTGAGGTGGAGATGGATGAGATGGAAGAGGTAAAGAATGAGGTGAAGGAAGGTTGAGAAAGTATGTCTTGAAGAAGTTGTTGGTAAGAGGATGTAGAGGGAAGCTCAGGAGGAGTTGGAGGAGAATCATCCATGAAGGAGTCATCTATAAGATAAAATGATGGAGTGGAGAACGATTGATAAGAGAACAAAGGGAGGAATTGTTCTGAGGTAGAGGCTTGAGGAGGTGAAATCGGTGAAGAGATTGTAATGGGGGATGATATGATAGAGGTTGAGATTAGTGAAGAAGTTGAGGTGGTGACTGGGATAGAAACAGCTAGAGGAAGAGAAGAAGAAACAGGCAATTCTTCTGCTGGGGCAGATACCTGAGGAGGAGTGACTGATATAGTCCTGGTGCCTGAAGCAAGTGGTGCTGCAGCAGCCCTGCTGGGGTTGATGATCTGCCTGTCCCATCTGCTGAAGAGGGCACAGGTAAGCCTCTTGGATGCATTGATATACATGCCACTAGAGGTCAGCAGTTCAGGGCACCTGGAGTGCAGGTAAACCCCTAATATCCTCCCATAGCTTACACAGCTTTTGTTCAGCTTCTTCTTGATCAGATTGAAAAAGATGGATCCCCAATCTAAATGTTTCTTGTCAACCAATGCTCCCATTAAACAGAATTGGTATCTTGATATTGTATCATGGGCTGAGTGCTTTGCCAGAAGCACTTTTCCAACCACATCAGCCAGAAATTGGAATTCAATGGAAAGGTTCTTTTTCAGCAGTTTGTTAGGGTTCACAGCAGTGTGACCCATCCTATCCAGCATAGAATCATACTCTTCTCCAGACAAATCTATGGAATCATCTCCAGTACTAAGGAGTAATACCTCTGTTAGAAGGGTTGCGGACAACGGTACCTGAGTCCCTTTGATTGAGCCGATTACAGAATTCTCAATCTCATTCATGGGGGTAAAACACCATTCCTTTATCTCTTCTGCTGCAATCTTCATTCTGGTGGACATGATCTGAAACAGTTGCTGTTCTCGAAAAAGGTATAGAATATCCTTGAATCTCTGATCACTTCCATCGAAAGAATTCATATCAATGTTGAAACCTGTATCAAATTTCATCTTTGAAATAGCAGCACTTGACACAGCCATATGTACCTGCAAAGATGAAACAAACACGACCAAGTATAGAAGGTTTGAAGGGAAAGAGTTGTAGAGAGTATGAAAGCGTAAACGATGAGCGGCGGCCGAAAAAAGATTTTATATTAGGGTTCGACGCGAAAAAGGAAGGATCGTCGATCTCCGTTCGACGATCAGGACTCCTGATGGAAGCTGAAAGGGCTTCAATATCGTAGATCTCAGTTCGACGGTCTAGGGAGAATGTCGAGCTCAGGTCGACGATCAAAGGCCTGAAAGAGATAGTGTACAACTATCTGACACGCTCTGAACTCAGGTCGACGTTTTTGGGAAAACGTTGATCTTCGTTCGACGCTTTCTGGGAAAACGTCGAGCTCCGGTCGACGCTTTTTGGGGAAAACGTCGAGCGTAGTTCAGAGTCAGAAAACTATCCTACAGACACCAAAAAAGAGAGGGTTTTTAGCCTAGTCTTGGTCTATTTTTAGATTTACAAAATCTTGGAGTTTATTTTAAACAGCCTCCATCTAGCATTCCTAACTGATTGAGGAAGAAGTTATGCTTCTTTTCATCCAAAGGCTTGGTCAAAATATCTCCCCTTTGCAAATCAGTTGGGATGTATTTAAGTTCAATTTTGTTTTTCTCAACATTATCCCTTAGAAAATGATGCCTAATTTCTATGTGTTTTGTCCTACTATGGAGGACTGGATTTTGTGAAATGGAAATAACACTGGTGTTATCACAAAATATTTTAGACTTTTCTAAGTTGTAACCATAGTCTAGGAGTTGGTTTTGTATCCACAATATTTGTGAACAACAACTGCCTGCAGCCATGTATTCAGCTTCAGCAGTTGAGGTTGACACAGATGTTTGTTTCTTACAATACCATGAGACAAGTCTATCACCAAGAAACTAACAAGTTCCACTGATGATTTTCCTGTCTATTCCGCATCCAGCATAATCAGCATCTGAAAATTCAGTTAAGTCAAATGCTGAATCTTTTGGATATCAGAGTCCTAGATTTGGACAGCTTTTAACATACCTAAGAATCCTCTTTACTAAAGTTAAGTGTGACTCTCTAGGGCTGACTTGGAATCTAGCACATATACATGTAGCAAACATTATGTCAGGCCTACTGGCTGTAAGGTACAATAGAGAGCCAATCATTGCTCTACATATTGTTTGATCAACTGGTTTCCCATGTTCATCAGCATCCAATACAGCATTGGTAGGCATGGGTGTTTTCATACATGATGCATCAGATATCCCAAATTTCTTAACCAATTCTTTTGCATACTTGGTTTGAGAAATAAACATGCCTTCATCATGTTGTTTGACTTGTAATCCTAAGAAGAAGGATAGCTCACCCATGCTACTCATTTCAAATTTAGAGTGCATAAGCTTGGAAAACTTTTTGCACAAATTTGAATCAGTAGACCCAAATATAATATCATCTACATAAATCTGCACTAGTAGGGTATGGGACTTATGGGTTCTAATAAAAAGAGTTTGGTCTACTCTCCCCCTAACAAAATAATTTTTCAGCAGAAAGCATGCTAAAGTCTCACACCATGCTCTAGGAGCTTGCTTGAGACCATATAATGCTTTGTGTAGTTTAAAAATATAATCAGGATGGGTTAGAGAGATAAAACCTGAAGGTTGTCTGACATAGACTTCTTCTTTGATCTCCCCATTGAGAAAGGAACTCTTGACATCCATTTGGTAGACCTTGAATCCCTTGTGAGCAGCATAAGCCAGGAAGATTCTTATGGCCTCTAACCTTGCAACTGGTGCAAAGGTCTGGTCATAGTCTATCCCTCCTTCTTGTGAATACCCTTGAGCAAGTAGCCTTGACTTGTTTCTTACAATAATTCCTTGATCATCCATCTTATTTCTGAACACCCATTTGGTTCCAACAATGGAATGATTCTTTGGCTTAGGCACTAGTTCCCAAACTTTGTTTCTTTCAAATTGATGCAACTCCTCTTGCATTGCAATGATCCAGTGTGGATCTTGCTCTGCATCTTGAATGGTTTGAGGTTCAATTTGAGAGAGGAAGCAAGTGTGCATCAGGTTCAGGTTTACCTGATTTCTAGTTTGCACACCAGCTGAGATGTTTCCAATTACTTGGGAGATTGGATGATCTCTTGTTGTTACTAGATCAACAGGGGGTGTTGATGGTTCATCAACCTATGTTGTTGTTTCCTCTTGTGGGACAACAACTGGCTCTTCAAGAAGATTTTCTTCTTGATGTTGAGCAGCTTCTTCATCTTCACTACTGTCATCCTTTTGAGTAACTTGTAATCTATCCAAGTCTTCAGCTAGAGAATGCACCTGCAAATGTTCTATGGTAGAAGTATTCTTCTCCTTGAAAGACATGTTAGCTTCATCAAAAGTAATGTGGACAGATTCTTCTATTTTTAGAGTAGTTTTATTATAAACCCTATAGGCTTTACTGATCATGGAGTATCCCAGAAACACTACTTCATCAGCTTTAGCTTGGAATTTTGCTAAATATTTCTTGTCATTATTATGAATGTAACAAGTGCGACCAAAAACATTAAAATAGTCTACTTTAGGTTTCTTCCCTTTGAGCAATTCATAGGGAGCCTTGCCCTTGAGTTTATGTATCAGACTTCTATTCAACACATAGTTGGAGGTGTTCACTGCCTCAGCCCAAAAGGATAGAGGTAGGTGAGCATCTGCCAATAATGTAGTTGCAGATTCAATGAGGGTTCTATTTTTCTTTCAGCTACACCATTTTGTTGAGGAGTTCTAGGAGCTGAGAAAATATGTCTGATCCCTTCACTTTGACAGAACTCTTGCATGAGAAAAGAATCAAACTCTGTCCCATGATCACTTCTGATCAGGGCAATGTGTGTGTTGAACTCAATCTGAATGCATTTGAGAAAATTTGTTAAACACTTAAAGTTATCAGACTTCTTCCTCAGAAAGAATACTCATGTGAATCTTGAGAAGTTATCTACAACCACTAAAGTATAGGATTTCCCTCCTAAGTTTTGTACAGTAATGGGTCCAAAAAGATCCATGTGTAACAGATACAAAATCCTAGGTGAATCACTCTTGTTAATTGATTTAAAGCTATTTTTAGTTTGCTTGCCTAATTGACAAGCCTTGCAGAGTCCTTCCTTCTTGTTTGGGCCAGAAGGCAGTCCTCTGACAGGGTTGTCCTTGGATAGCCTAGTAATGGTTCTAAGGTTAACATGTCCTAGTCTCTTATGGCATAGAATATTAGGTCTAGATATTGAATTAAACAGGCAAATATCTACCTTAGATGAATGAAAATCTACTAAGTAAATATTACCTTTCCTGTTACCTGTCAACACAGTTGTGTTGTCTTCTGACTTGATCTTGCATATTTCTTTGTTGAAAGTCACTTGATATCCTTCATCACACAGCTGACTAATACTTATCAGGTTGTGCTTGAGTCCTTCAACATAGGCTACTTTCTTGAAGGTGATTGTCCCAATTTGGACTGCACCATATCCTTTTGTAGTTCCAAAGTTTGAATCACCAAAAATTACTTTGTGTCCATGCTTGGATTTAAAGGATGTGAAGTTGTCCTTATTCCCTGTCATGTGCTTTGAGCACCCACTATCCAGATACCATAGCTGGTTTGATGTTGGATAGGTCTTCACCTGCGCATAAATAGCTTATATGTTTTTGACCCAGTTAACCTTGGCCCTAGGTTGATATCCCTTAAATTCAGAAATAAAAGACATCCCAGGTTGATTCTTATAACCTTCAGGATGGTATCTCCTAGGAGGTATTATCCATTCAGTATGAGGATTAAAGCATTGGGATGAAGCACTTCTAGGATTGAATTGAGATTTACCTCTGAAAGAAGGTTCAAAGATCTGAGCTCCGTTCGACGATCGTCGATCTGAGTTCGACGATTTTGGGTAAGATCGTCGAGCTCCGTTCGAAGATCGACTGTGAGGGAGTTCAGAGTTCAGGAATCGTTGAGCTGAGTTCAACGTTTCAGCCTGAGATCGTCGATCTCTGTTCGACGATCATCGACCTCTGCTCGATGTTTTCTGTTGAACTTTGCTTTTCTTAGGTAGATCTGAATTCTTCCTAGCAACCTCTACAACACCCTTCCCTTTATCAGAAATAAATTTGATTGGGGTGGTTAATACTATGGGTTGGCTAGATGAAGCACCCAAGCCCAGTGTACTATTTAATCTTGAGTTCACTGTGCTTGTGATGTCCATTAACTTGATACTTCTCCTATTAAGGGATTCTTCAAATTGCTTGGCCTTGGATAGTTCACTTTTTAGTGAAGCTATCTCCTCTTTGTAGCATTCTAACTCTTCAGAGAGTTTGAGATTCTCTGATTTTACAGTGCTATACTCAGATAGTTGTTTTCTGAGGGAAGTGATTTTCTTCTCAGACTCCAACAGATCTAGGCATAGTACTTTAAACTCATGTTTAAAGTCCTCAGAACTAAAATCAAATGAATTGATTACCTGATCTTCTTCTAGTTGAGCTTCTGAATCTGATTCTGACTCTTCTGCTTCTGAATCTGTTTGAGAGGCATTGATAGCCATCATGCAAAATTCCTTTTCATCAGCATCATCCTCGTCATCACTGGAGCTGGATGAGGCTTCAGAGTGCTCTTCAGTTTCACTCCATGTCTCAGCAACAAATCCCTTCCTTGTATGTTTGTTCTTGCTGGAGGAGGGTTTGTCTGAGCTGTTCTTTCTGAAGTCTTTCTCCTTTCTTCTTTCTCTTCTATATTTCTTGTCCTTGTTCTTATTTTCTGGACAGTCAGGCATAATATGGCCTGGTTTCCTGCAACAAAAACATATAATTTCTTTATTATTATTTGATTTATCATACCTTGGTTTATCATGTCCCTTGTATGATCTCTTTTCGAAGTCTTTTCTGGCCATCTTGTAGAATCTTTTGGTAAGTAGACTTAGGAGCTCATCATTTCCTGTAGCTTTATCTTTAGGCTCCTCTTCTGTAGCTTTGAAGGCTATGGTCTTCTCTTTCCTTGTGACTGGAGAAGTAGCCTTTTGTTCTTCTTCTCTATTTTTAATGAGCAGCTCATAAGATTTGAGCTTGCCTAGGAGAGCTTCAGTGGTGATCTCATTTAGTCTTCTGGCATCTTTGATTGGCCAGATTCTTGAATCCCAAGTGCTGGGGAAGCACATTAAGATTTTGTCATTCGGCTCAGTCAATGAAATTTCTTTATCCAGAGTCTTTAACTCATTGACAATCAGACTTAGTCTATTGTACATGTCAGCCACTGACTCAGCTTCTCCCTTTTTGAAATTCTCATATTGGCTTATAAGATGGGATCTCCTGTCTTTCTTTTCATCAGCAGATCCTGAGACAATTTCAGAGAGCTTGTCCCAAATTCCTTTGGCTGAGTTGTATTCAGCTACCTTCTGAAATATCTCATCAGACATTGTCTGAGCTAAGATATTCATGGCCTTGGCATCTGCAGTCTTCCACTTCTTTATTTTAGCATCTGTTCCTGAAGGAGGTGGAACAGCATTTGTACTTGAGCTTGCTGGTGGACTTGGGCACACTGTCAAAACAGAATTAAATATGTCTTCATCAATAGAGTTCATCGCTTTCTAGAGTGCAAACTTGGATAGATTGCACACTGGAGTCCTGGTGCTTGTATAATCTTTGTTTATATATAGCAAAACTTTTAAGATTTAATTTATATATAGGTGTAAGGTGCCTGCTATAGAATTAACAAGACAGTAAAAAGAAGAGCACAGCACACAGCAAAGAAAACATACAAGCAAACCAGAAAACACAAGGAGCTATAGTGGTTCCCCAAAAACCTGGGTACATCCACTCTTCTACCACCCTTGGTTGGAATCCACTGCAGGAAGGGTTGATCAGGTGTCCTGGCACCAATAAGCTTTTGATAAGGTGCTCAAAAACCAAACTAGATTTTTTGATCAGGTGTCTTGCCACCACTGAGTTTTGACAAGGTTCTTAGAACCAGAATCAAAACTTTTGAAGGGAATTTTGAAAACCCTTTTACAGAGGGAAAGGGAAAAGAAAATGAGTGAAGTAGTCTTCTCTGTCTCAATCAAAGAGAGAAGCACAAGTGGATTTGTGTTGTCAAAGCTCCCCCTGAGATGTTGACTAGATTAGGAGTGGAAGCTTTGCTTCAGGGTGATAGGTCTTCAGAAGCTTCAGATCTCCAACAGAAGATGGTTTCAGCAGATGCTGAAAGATGAGCTGTCTGGAGTCCTTGAGATGAAGCGAAGATCACTTTTTCAGTATGCCAAAATGTTCAACTGATTCTCCAGGGTTGATTACTTGAGTTTTCTTGTGTTGATCAGACTGTCCTGAGAATCACTTGTTCTTTTTCTTTCTTATCTGTGTATATCACTATCTCTTTCTCTGTCTATGTATGTGTATCTAAATCTGTGTATCTGGAGAGAAGAAGAGAAGGGGTTTTTGTTCTCTGAAGATTCTATGTAAAAGATAGCCGTTAACAGACATTAAATGCCTTCCATAAAATTTTGTCTTCTAGAGGAAGGTCTAATAAAACATTCTCTGAAAAATTCCTTAAAACTTGCTCCAGAATAAATGAAAATGGCTGGCAGATCTCTTGACATAAATGCTGAGAGAATTTGAAAAACATTCCAAAGTCTGACTCAATTTGAATCCTCAAAAACGTCGATCTCTCAAGAAAAACGACGATCTGAGCTCTACGATCGTCGACCTGAGCTCAGAGATTTGAAATGATCATTAGACAGAAAACGTCGAACTGAGCTCGAAGATCGTTGAACTGAGCTCAGTGACCTAAAGAAATAAGTGAAGAAAGATCGTCGATCTGAGCTCGAAGATCGTCGACCGGAGCTCGACGATTTAGCATAGTTGAGCTCAGAGAGCATCGAACGGAGTTCGACGTTTCGTCGACCTAAGCTCGACGAAAATTGTCTTTGCCTCAGCTTTAAGTCTGATTCCTTGAATGGTCCTGGGGGCAGCTTCAACCCTAAATTCTAAGCCCTAAACACATTCTAATGATGACCTTTTCAACTATACATCTAGGTCAAACTGGTTTCCTAAGAAAAACATAGTGATCCTTACCCAAATTAGTAATAGGGTGTTCCAACATTGAGGCTGATCGAGTCAAGCAATTCCTGGGTGGCTTGAGGAGCGAGGTGTAGTAGTTGACCAATGCTTATGGATTAGAGACTTATGCAGGGGTAGTGGAGGCTGCTCTGAAGGTGGAGGCTATCGAGACCGCAAAGAGCAGAGGCCAGCAAATGAGGAAGGACAAGAGGAAGTCTTTTGAGAAGAAGAAACCCAAGGTACCCGGTGCTGCTTTGGGAAAGAAGAGCAAGGTGGTGTGTAGCTTCTGTGGCTGGTCAGGCCACCCTGTTGAGAGGTGTTTCAAAAAGGCAGCAGCTAAGAAGGAGCAAGTTCATGTTATTAAGGGTGCTCCTAGGAGGGATATTTTCTGTTCTGTTTGCAAGCAACCTGGGCATGATGCTGCCTAGTGCTGGTCTAAGGATAAAGTCTGCTATCAGTGGGGGAAGAAGGGTCACATCAAGTCTAGGTGTCATCAGGTCCAGCCTGCTCTTCATGCAGTTCCACTTCAGGCACTACCTCCGCCTCAGCGTGTGGACAAGGGCAAAGGAAAGCTGAACGTGATCTCTTCCGAGGAGGCTAAAGATTCGACTTAGGTCATCTCAGGTTAGTTGTTCTTCCAACCTGAATGTTTTATTTGTTAGAATGGTTATAGTTTTGTTTTTGTAGTTCCTTAGTTGTATATACTCCTATAGGGAAATTTAAGGTAAAGAACCGTTGGGCGCGTGTTCTGTTCGACTCTGGCGCTACCCACTCATTTGTGGCTAGAGCCTTTGTGAAGCAACATCGGTAAACTCTAGATCGAGTTCGTGATACCTTCCGCATCAAGTTCCCTTCTGGTGATTCTGTGATATCAGATTTGGGACTTCTAGAATGCCCTATTTTGTTGGGGGACTTTCTTGCGAAGGCAGACTTGAAGATGATTGATCTGGAGGACTTCAATGTTATTCTGGGCATAGACTGACTGTCTAAGTATGATACAATCATTCAGTGCAAAGGTAAGTGCTTGAACTTCATCAAGGATAATGGTCAGCCGGGAACCGTGTATGCTGATCCGTGCCAAGATTCTCCTGTCTTTTCTACTGTATGTGCTCAGAAGATGTTTCTTTCTGATTGTTTTGCTTGTTTAGTCTCAGTGGTGGGGACCGCTGTTAGTGTACCACACTTAGAAGATATTCCTGTTGTTCGTGGTTTCGCTGATGTTTTTCCTGATGACCTTCCTGGTCTTCCTCCCGATCGGGATGTCGAATTTGTGATTGATTTGGAATCGGGTACGAGTCCTATTGCCAAGGCGCCGTACCAGATGGCCCCTCGTGAGCTAGAGGTATTGTGAGTCCAGTTAGATGTGTTGTTAGCAAAAGGGTTTATCAGGAAGAGTTCGTTGCATTGGGGTGCTCCTGTTTTGTTTGTAAAGAAGAAGGATGGGTCGATGTGGCTTTGCATCGACTATAGGGAGTTGAACAAAGTAACTATTAAGAACAGGTACCCTCTGTTGAGGATACATGACTTATTTGATCAATTGCGTGGTAGCACGGTGTTCTCCAAGATCGATCTTCATTCTGGCTATCATCAGCTCAGGATCCGTGAGGCAGATATTCCACGGACTGTGTTTAGATCGAGGCATGGACATTTTGAGTTCTTGGTGATGTTGTTTGGTCTGACCAACGCACCATCAGCTTTCATGGATATGATGAACCGGGTGTTCAAAGATTTCCTAGACAAGTTCGTTGTGGTTTTCATCGATGACGTGTTGGTCTATTCCCGCAATGTTGAGGAGCATGAGCAGCATCTGCGCTTGGTTCTATCGGAGTTGAGGAATCACAAGTTATTCGCCAAGTTGAGCAAGTGCGAATTTTGGTTTCCTCATGTCTCATTTTTGGGCCACGTGGTGAACAACGATGGGATCTCGGTCGACCCGAAAAAGATCACAGTAGTGATGGATTGGAGCAGGCCGGGCACGCCCAAGGAGATCAGAAGCTTCCTAATGTTGGTCGGCTACTACAGGAGGTTCGTGGAGGGTTTCTCTACCCTAGCTGCACCTTTGACCAGGTTGACTCAAAAGAACGCGACCTTTGTTTGGAGCGAGAAGTGGGAAGAAGCCTTCCTGGAGCTAAAGAACAGATTGTGCTCTGCTCCCGTTTTTACCCTGCCTACTGAGGGTGTGGTGTATGATGTGTACGTGGTTCTTCGCATGTTGGTCTGGGTTGCGTGTTGATGTAGGTTGGAAAAGTGATTTCGTATGGGTCAAGGCAATTAAAGACTCATGAGAGAAATTACCCTACGCATGACCTTGAGTTTGCAGCGGTGATTTATGTGTTGAAGTTGTGGAGGCATCTACTTTATGGGGCTCAGTGCAAGATCTTCACTGATCATAAGAGCCTGAAGTATGTGTTCACGTAAAAGGAGTTGAATCTGCGCCAGCTTCGTTGGCAAGAGTATGTGGCCGATTATGACGTAGAGATCCAGTATCATCCAGGCAATGCCAATGTGGTGGCCGACGCCCTGAGCTGGAAGATGAGGAAGATCTTTAATCTCTCCGCTGATCATTTAGTGGAAGAGTTCCTCCTTATGGATATCTAAGTGTGATGTTGTGGCATGCAGAGTAGTTTGGCAGTGGCAGAGCCGTCTTTGATTTCTCTTACTAAGTTGCACCAGAAGGATGATCCGGACCTTCTGCACTTATACCTCAGAACTGAGAGAGGGGAGTTGCCGGATTTTTCTATCGATGATGCGGGTACTTTGAAGTACCGCGGCAGATTTTTGCATCCCCGCTGTCGGAGACATCAGGGGTATGATATGCAGAGAGGCACATGGATCCAGTGTTGCCTACCATCCGGGATCTACAAAGATGTATCGTGATTTGAAGTAAATTGCTTGGTGGTATGGGATGAAGAGTGATATAGCCCGATTTGTTGTTGAGTGCCACACTTGCAAGTGTATGAAGGCCGATCACGAAAGGCCTGGTGGCAAGTTGACCCCGTTAGAGATCCTTACTTGGAAGTGGGAAAGTATTTTTATGGACTTCATCACGGGCTTACCGAAATCTCCAAGGGAATTTGATTCTGTTTGGGTTATAGTGGATAGACTGACGAAGTGTGCTCACTTCGTACCATATAAGATTGACTATCCGATGAAGAAGATAGCTGAGTTGTACTATAATGAGGTCATTGTTGCGCGCTAGGGTTCGAAGAAAATAAACGCAACCGAACTAGCAACCCAATGAGGCAAGTATACCTATCGAATTGTAGCTAGGGGACACAAGTGTCGTATTGAAATCCGGGAACTGCTGAGTATGCTTATTCACACGAAGACTATTATCTTATCGACGCAAAAAACTAGGGTTTAAGAAAAACTAATTGCAAGGAAGGAAGTAAAGCTATACTAGAAAGAGAACTATCGCAATTAAGTAAAGTGCTATTAAGTAAAACGATTACGACAGAAGGTTGAAACTATGAAATGGAAATGCACTCGATCAAGAATCACCTCGGCTAAAGACGATTAAGAAAATGCGATAAAAATCTAAACTTAATAGGATAAAGGTCCTTGAGCGTGGAGGTTCCTAAAGCTTGAACACGCTTCTCTCGAAGTCATGCCCAACTGAGTTTAGGAAGGTCCGACCGACTCTCGTCTAAATCGGAGGCATAAAACTCGCTTTACGCGGTGAACCCCACTATTGGATTTTACTCCAATCTGGGAGATTTGGACGTCTGCCTCTCTCGAGGGGTGCGCACAACTCCCTTTACTCTTGAATGCTCACTTCATTCTATCGGCCTCTCGGCTAGCCCAGAATGAAAGCAAAGGTGGAGAGTATATATCGATAATATACCTCCAACCCGTGATTAATCAAGAGTAATTCAAGGCCCTAACCTTAAAAGAAAAGATTAATTAAAACATCATAACTTAATCGCTCTAACCTCGGATCATCAAGATCGAGTACAAGGAGGATTAGTTAATCATAATGGAGTTGAGGAGGGGGGATGAGTAGTAAAGCATAAAAAGAACACAAGCTAAACAAAGAACACTTCTATTAATAAAAAGGGGCAAGTTACACTAATGAAATTGAAATTACAAGTGCATGAATTAAAGTCCTATTCTGGCCCTACAAGTAGCACTAAGCAAGAGCAAGATTACAACAAAAGCTAAAACAAACTAAGATTAAACTAGGGTTAAACAAGAATTACAAAGAGAGGGAGAGAGAGAGAGAGCATATAAACAAGAAAAGGACCCAAGAACCAAAGGGGCAGTACCTCCCCCACTCAACCAAAGCCTCCTAAAATGGAAGGGGGGGTCTCAATTTATAGAAAAAAATCTCGGGTTGGTCACGCCCTCCCACACGCCCTAGTGGGGCGTTTCAGGGGGCGTGACAGTACTATGTTGACCTCAGGCTCCGGACTCTGGCGGGAAGGATCATTGCCTTTGTACGTCGGTGGTCACGCCCTAGGTCACGCCCGTGTAGGGGGGCGCGACAGGCACGTCATGTCCAAATCATTGGTCGGAAATCCGTCAGTCACCGAAAAAGGAGGGAGTCACGCCCATGTCACGGGCGTGCAATGGGGCGTGACAGTACTGTTTGCGTGCTCTGGAGAAACGACATTTAATGCGGCGGCAGGCTTTGCGGCAGAGGGCGACACGCCAATGGTCATGCCTGGTGACACGCCCAGGGAGGGCGTGTCAGGGGGGCGTGACAGTGGTTTTGTTCGTTTTTCTGACCCTTCCAGCAGGACTCCTCGGGATCGGGTGACACGCCCAAGGTCACGCCCAGGGAGGGCGTGACAGGGGGGCGTGTCAGGTCATTTTTGGCCAATTTTCTGGAAACCTGCAAAAAGACAAGAAAAAGTCAGTGACAATAATATTTACATAAAAATGATAAAAAATAAACTAATAATAGACATGATTTGTACAATATAAAATAGAAAATACGATAATAGTTTAGGCTACAAAATGTATTATCAAATTCACCCAAGCTTAAGTTTTGCTTGTCCCCAAGCAAAAATATAAAAACTAGATATTTATAAAAAGGACTTATCAAAATGTTTTAATTATGCCTACACAAGTACTATGCGAAATTTTAAGTAGGGAAAAGGTGAAATGTAAGTCTAAAACAATTATTTAGGTATGGTAAAACTTTTATAAACTTTACTCAATAAAAACAAATCATCCAAAATTTTAACGAAATTCTTTAAATAAACTTAAGCAAAGCAACGAAAATGAAAAACACGCATTGAGTTGTTACTAGATCCAAGCAACGCATTATAATTATATCAATTTAATTAACAAAAATCTAGTTTAAATCCAAAACTAAAACTGATTTACTTTTTTTCTTTTCTTAGTTGTTTAATAAAAATCAAAAAGCGTGAATCAAAAGGACTTAAATAGGACAGAAACGTTTGGTTTAGGAGAAAAAGATAACTTGGGTTGCCTCCCAAGAGCGCCCTTTGTTTAAAGAGTCGTTGAGCTCGACGCATCAAAAAAATAATTTTGTCCAAAAATATTGTTGCCCAGAAATAAAATTATTTTTAACAAAAATTAAGAGTTCAAAGTTAGAGTTCGTGTAGCAAAAACTTAATAATGTTTGGACTGACATCATCATCACCAGAGAAATACAGTTTAAGACGTTGACCATTCACTTTGAAATTACCCTTATCAGGGTGAGAAATTAAAACAGTTCCATAAGGAAATACTTCTAAAACATAAAATGGGCCAGACCAGCGAGATTTTAATTTGCCCGGAAATAAACGTAAACGAGAATTATATAAAAGGACTTGGTCACCCGGCTTAAAGTTTTTAGGGTTCCTTAAGTGTTTATCGTGTAAACGCTTCGTCTGCTCTTTATAAAGTTTATTATTTTCATAAGCATAAAGAGCACCACTCATCGAGTTCATTTAGTTGAAATTTTCGAAGGTCAACGACTGAGCGGGGATCGAAGTTTAAAAATTTTAAGGCCCAAAAGGCGCGGTGTTCTAACTCTGCGGGCAGATGACACGATTTTCCATAGACCAGCCGATACGGTGTACATCTGAGGACGGTTTTGTACGCTATTCGGTAGGCCAATAGAGCATCGTCAAGCTTGGCTGACCAGTCTTTCCTAGAAGGTTAAACAGTCTTTTCTAATATTCTTTTTATTTCTCTATTAACTACTTCGACTTGTCCGTTAGTTTGGGGGTGGTAGGCAGTGGAAAGCTTATGTGTAACGCCGTATTTGGTAAGGAGTTTTGAAAATTATGCGTTACAGAAATGGGAACCCCTATCGCTAACGATTGCGCGTGGCGTACCGAATCTAGAAAATAATCTTTTTAGAAACGTTACTACAACTCGGGAGTCGTTCGTAGGAAGAGCATGGGCCTCAGCCCATCGTGAAACATAATCAACAGCAACTAAAATAAATTTTAATCTGAAGCTAGAAGGAAAGGGGCCAACAAAATTAATTCCCCAGAGGTCGAAAATTTCGCACTCTAAGAAATAATTTTGCGGCATTTCATTTTTATTAGAAATGTTGCCCGACCGTTGGCAACTATCACACCTGCTCACAAAGGCTTGCGCGTCTTTAAACAGGCTAGGCCAGTTGATGAGTCCCTATTTTATACCTTATTTTTGACTAACCTAGGCCTTTTTCCTCAGCTTTGCACTATCTTTTAGCGCCATTAGTACTCCTTTTGGTTAGCTACGACATTCCACGCCCTGTGCACCTTTTTAGCCCATTTCTGTGCTTGTGTGCATTTGTATTCTTGCTATGATTATTATTGTTTGTTGCGGCTGCCGCGATCGATGTCCCGTGCAGTTTTCCTGCAGGTTTGGGGATCGTGAGGGCATTCAGGATAGGTGTTTCACTATTTTTGGCAAAGGAGTCAGTGGTCGTGCGTTTTTACCCACGCACGACCATCGACCTCCTGGCGCACGATCACTGATCGTGCGTAGCCCGGACTCATTTGTGAAATCTCTGTCTTGAACCTTCCGCACGATCACTTGCCATACCGCGCACGACCACTGCTCGTGCGCCGCCGATCGTGCGCAGTCATACCCATTTTACAAAGTTCTGCCTGGCTATTTCCGCACGATCATCAGCATTGCCTCGCACGATCACTAATCGTGCGCACATTGATTTTCTGATGCAGGTCTACAGGTTTCTCGCGCACGGGCGCTGACCTTGGTCGCGCACGACCACTGGTCGTGCGCCAGTGGTCGTGCGCTCTATTTATTCTGCAAGTTATAAAATGCCCTGTTCCGCGAATTAGGGTAACAGACATTGTTCCGAAACCTCCTCCAGTCCGCCGTTTCGCCCTCCAGCAGTTCCATTCGCCTCCACCTTCATCCCTACCATCGGGAGGACCTTCTCCGGCGATTCCGAAGCATTCCGCATCCTCCGGTGATCCTCCCGGCCATTGAAGCATTCCTCTCCGAGCTTTCCACCAAGGAAGAAGACGAAGCATACCTAGAGAACGGAATTACAGGCCCTCGATGTGACAGCTCGGTGGTACCGGAAGCCCTCCTCGGACTGCGCTTGGAAGCGGATTGACAACCCGCACCTCCGGCCAACAACCGTGGTGGATTTTCAATCTCGTGGTTTTGCATTTTTTATCTTTCCTTGTTGCATGGAATGTTTATGCATGTAATGAACATCAATTTCTAGTGCTAATTTGATCATTTGTGTTACATCTTCTTTATGAGAATTAGTCTTTGATGCGCCTCGCTCCATCTCGCTCCACTCCACATGTTCATTTCACTCAATTTCACTCCGCACTAATCACCTCACTCGCTAGACTTCCGTCCACTCACCAACCGAAGTACGGCATCGCGGCCGCTACATCCATCTCGCTTTGAGAAGTGGTGATTGCGACCCGCATAGTTTACATTAGTGTAATCGGTCGTAAGAACACCAACCAATGCCCTTTCTTTTTCTGTTTATTTCAATTAACTCTCATAACAATAGTTCTAGAGTCTAAATCGTTCGACGCTAATTGCATTCCTCAAGAGACCGACATCCGGGGATTTATTCCCAACTTTATTACTTGTACGACCGGTACGCTTGCCGTATTTTACGCGCATCAAGTTTTTGGCGCCGTTGCCGGGGAATGCAACTGTTGAATGATTATGATTTCTGGAAGTATTGGTATAAGAGTTAGTGCTTTTTGATTTTTGTTTCTTTGTTTTGTTGCTTCAATGGATGCGGGGACGTGCTGCAAGAGATCTCGTTACTTACGATCCTGAGATCGAACGAACTCTTCGTGCGCATAGGCGTGCCGCTGCTATCAATCCAATCACAATGGGAGATCAGTTGAATAATGACAACGGAGTTCGTGTTGGAGGGAACCTCCATGATAACCGGAATGGGGATCAGAATGAGGTGAATCCGCCGCATGTCCGAACCATGAGAGACTACACCACTCCCACTATAAGGAGCATTTACCCTAGGTTCGGACCGGCGATCGCAAACCAGCAGTTCGAGATCAAACCAGCAATTCTTAACATCATCCGGAACAACGCACAGTTCTCCGGAATGGCCACGGAGGATGCCCATCTTCACTTGGCAGACTTTTCGGAAATCTGCGCTACTTTCCGCTATGCTGGGATTCCTGATGATATGGTCAAGCTCCGTCTCTTCCCCTTCTCTCTACGTGACAAAGCCAAGTCATGGCTTCATGCCCTTCCTCCTAGAACTGCCACAACCTGGGAGGCTCTTACCACAAAGTTTCTAGCCAAATTCCATCCGGTCGACCGTATCGTGAGCTTGAGACGGGCCATCGCTAATTTCAGGCAAAACGACCAAGAGAGCTTAGCGGAAGTTTGGGAGCGCTTTAATGAGTTGCTGCGGAAGTGCCCCAACCACGGATTCCAAACGTGGAATCTCGTGGAAAGCTTCTACTTCTCCATCGAACCTCAACACCGCGCCATGATTGATGCCGCCTCTGGTGGAACAATTATGAACCTTGCTCCTGAGGATGCTTTGAGAGTTTTGCAGGACACCGCCACGCACAGCGCCTTTTGGACCGCAGGAAGGAATACCCCCCGTGGGATAAGTGGAGTCTTTGCTGTGGAAGCATCAAGGCCCGCTGCTGCTGCTCCGGTGTTGGCCATTTCGTGTCAAGGATGCGGAGGAACCGATCATCATAGCTTTGAGTGCCCTGGAGCGGAGGTTACGTATGACCCCGCCTTTTCCAATGAAACTGCTAATTTTATCGCGTATCAAAATAGGGGCGCGCCTTATGGAAATGCGTTTAATCCGGGTGCGAGAAATCACCCGAACTTCTCGTGGAATCAAAACGCACCGGGCCAACGATGGCAACCGGGGCAGCATCAAAATGATGCCTCCGCCTCCGGAAGCCAACCGCGGCCGCCTCACCCGAATTACCCCCAAGGGCCCCCCGCCGTAAAAACCAATTCAATGGCTGAAATGTTTGAAAAATTTGTTGAAGTTTCCCAAACGAACATGACAAACCAAGCCTCTTCAATGCGTAAGCTTGAGGCACAATTGGGCCAATTGGCTCAAATGGTCTCCGAGCGCACTCATGGTACTCTCCCAAGCAACACCGAAAAAAATCACCACGAACAAGGGAAAAGCCTTGGGGAGGAAAGGCTGAGGAATAACAACAAGCTCGTGATTAGCTGTATGATCAACAATGTTGAAACCACTGCTTTATGTGATTCTGGAGCATCTAGCAACATCCTCACTCTGCAGGATGTCGCGAAGATGCAATTGCAAATAAACACTGAAGACCGGAAATCACTTATTTTAGCTAATGGAAATGTGATTGATACTGAAGGTGGTGTGAGGGAAGTTGAGATCGAGGTTAACGGCAAACATTTTACCACTGATTTTCAGGTCATGGGACCAAAAGAAAATGACTCCATTCCGATACTTGGTGTCCCATTCCTGACGGCCAGTGGCACATCCCTGGATTTTTCCAAAGGACGCGTCACCTGGCCGGCCGATGATTTCGCCCTCGATGATACTTCCGTACACCCCCCTCTTGTTCAAAACGACGTTTTTCTGAGTAGTGTAGATTTCAAGGAAGATTCTGGAATCCAAGCTTTGAAGGCAACCCTTACGGATAAGAAAACAAAGGGAGGATTGACCGAGACGACTGATGAGAAGAATGACTTATTGACCACGAAGATGTTCGAGTGCACCAAAGACACGGCGACCGTGCCATTTCCCACCGATGCTGTTGTTGAGCATGACATTCCTAGTTCCATGCGGGAGAAATCCCTAGACATTTATTCTTGTAATAATATTCATGACTGTGCTAAGCGTTTTGTTGCTTGGGCTGATCCGATCGCCGTCGCGGTGCCGGAAATGACGCCATCGATCATAAAATCTAGGAAAACTGTGGAATCCACTCCTTGGAAGTCTCCATCGGTTGAGAAGCTGAAGGAGGCCAAGCTCTTGCGCGATAAGCGTTATTCTTCCTTCTGGCGCGAAGACACGCACCATCTGAGCAAGGGGAAATCCCCTTCTCAAGATGCTATGAAAAATTCTGCTTCTCCTTCGCTCTCCACCGGAAAGACTTACCACAAATCGGCATATAGCTGATTGCTTCTTTGCCGCTCTGCCTCGCTTTTCCTGCTTATTTTCCTAGTTGCTTTGGGACCTTATTTCGCTCTCTATTTCGTAGCTTTTATTTTGCTGCAAAAACATTATATACAACTGCTAATACAGGTATTTGGTCCACCTTAAGGACGGTAAACAAAAGGGCTATTCGGGAGACAACCCAAGCTTGGACCTTTTGGTCCCCTCGTTTATGCTTTTTATTTTATGTTTTCTATTTTTTTGTATTTTCTGTTGTTCGGCCTAATTCGCAGGTTCAGCTTATCTTTTGTGCGAAGCAGCAACTCTCGCGAATCATCACGCAATCTTCTGGCATGCTCCCCTCTTTGGAGCATAGGTACTCTCTCTCGCTTCAGATTTCATTCCTTGGTTGAATGTCTATTTTACTTGCTTATGTTTTTCATTCAAGTCTGGGGGGAAGAGCCGCTTGTGCACTCCACGAGCACATTTAATTTCGCATGCCAGTAGTTTTCCTTTTTGCTTCATTGTTTTTGACTCCTGCTGCACACACTTTGGCACCCACATGAGCGCACACTTGACCACGCATGCGGCTCGAGTTGATGTATTATTTCGTGTAAACTTTAAGATGGTGGTGCTGACGTAGGATTTTGATTTAGAGTAGTTCGAAACTCGTGCAGTGCTCCTAATCGAGTGCTCACGTTGTGTACAAATTGTATAGATTTAGTTTTTCTTTATGCTTGCAATTTATATTTTTTCTGCACTCGTAAATACTGTCTGTCCTACTCAAATCTATGAATCCGGAGTAATCACTCGGTAGTGTAGGAATGTGTTTAGGCGTCGCTAGCTTTGTATTGCTCGAGTCGGGAGGACAGATCACTTTTCTCGGTGACTAAGAACTTGCCCCAGGCTACTTTCGAAGCATTGGTGCACGGTTAGTCGAGCGTGAGCGTGACGTAGGCCATCACTTTGGCCCGGTTGAGCCTTGCACCCGTCCTAAAATAGCCCTCGCTAGCCCCGTTGAGCCTACCTTCCTTTTGTTTCAGCTCCACACTCAATTCACCAATGCCTCAAGCCAATCCTAGTCGCACACCTGCGTCGAGCTCTAGTTCCAAGCATTTTCTCGTTGGGTTGTTGATGTGGGAAGTGGTTTTGTGAAAAATGTTGATTTGCCATCTTGTTATATTTGCTGAAATTCAAGAATTTGAAAAAGAAAAATTTATAAAAGCAAAAATTGTGAAAAAGAGACGAAAAAGAGAAAATAAAAAGTATAAATGAAAATCTGTTTTTGAGAAATCTGTTTTGGGGTAGGCGGTGCACACACCCATGTTGTAAAAACCAAGTCTGGGGGTGTGGTGCACTCGCATTCATTTTGCTAGTGGGAAATCTGTAATTGTGCGAGCTCCGTTGGGTTGTGCGTAGCCTTCGTTTTCATCTTTTTCATCCATACCTACGTCTACACCCAAGCCCCAACTCTTCACCTAAAGTCCTACGGATTTATGCTCGAGTCGAACTAGCATCGTGGAGAAAGTGTGAACGGGCAAGCATATGGTCCCCGACATTGGTGGATTCCTTTGGAGGTGATCACGAGCCCCGCTCTTTGGGAATGCTCCACCATCCGACTTGCCTATTTTCTTCCTACACATGATCGCGCGATTCTCCGGAAATTCAACCTTTGAGTAGTGACAGTATTTATTTACGTTTATCGAAAATTATAAATTGCATAGCATGATTAAAAACTCCTATTATATTTTCTATGCACTTGTGTTTCTGGATTTCTCGTCCTACTGTATTTTGAAATTACTACGTCAGCTAGCCATTTTTGAGTCCACAAGGTGATTATTTGCCCGGGACGTGCAAATGGTTAAGTCTGGGGGTGTGATGAGTCCCTATTTTATACCTTGTTTTGGACTCATCTAGGCCTTTTTCCTCAGCTTTGCACTATCTTTTAGCGCCATTGGTACTCCTTTTGGATTAGCTACGACATTCCACGCCCTGTGCACCTTTTTAGCCCATTTCTGTGCTTGTGTGCATTTGCATTCTTTCTATGATTATTATTGTTTGCTGTGGCTGCCGCGATCGATGTCCCGTGCAGTTTTCCTGCAGGTTTGGAGATCGTGAGGGCATTCGGGATAGGTGTTTCACTATTTTTGGCAAAGGAGTTAGTGGTCGTGCGTTTTTACCCACGCACGACCATCGACCTCCTGGCGCACGATCACTGATCGTGCGCAGCCCGGACTCATTTGTGAAATCTCTGTCTTGAACCTTCCGCACGATCACTTGCCATACCACGCACGACCACTGCTCGTGCACCGCCGATCGTGCGCAGTCACACCCATTTTACAAAGTTCTGCCTGGCTATTTCCGCACGATCATCAGCATTGCCTCGCACGATCACTGATCATGCGCTGCTGATCGTGCGCGACCATTGATTTTCTGATGCAGGTCTACAGGTTGCTCGCGCACGGGCGCTGACCTTGGTCGCGCATGACCACTGGTCGTGCGCCAGTGGTCGTGCGCCCTATTTATTCTGCAAGCTATAAAACGCCCTGTTCCGCGAATTAGGGTAACGGACATTGTTCCGAAACCTCCGCCAGTCCGCCGTTTCGCCCTCCAGCAGTTCCATTCGCCTCCACCTTCATCCCTACCATCGGGAGGACCTTCTCCGGCGATTCCGAAGCATTCCGCATCCTCCGGTGATCCTCCCGGCCATTGAAGCATTCTTCTCCGAGCTTTCCACCAAGGAAGAAGACGAAGCATACCTAGAGAACGGAATTACAGGCCCTCGAGGTGACAGCTCGGTGGTACCGGAAGCCCTCCTCAGACTGCGCTTGGAAGCGGATTGACAACCCGCACCTCCGGCCAACAACCGCGGTGGATCTTCAATCTCGTGGTTTTGCATTTTCTACCTTTCCTTGTTGCATGGAATGTTTCTGCATGTAATGAACATCAATTTATAGTGCTAATTTGATCATTTGTGTTTCTTCTTGCTTATGAGAATTAGTCTTGGATGCGCCTCGCTCCTTCTCGCTCCACTCCACACGTTCGTTTCACTCAATTTCACTCCGCACTAATCACCTCACTCGCTAGACTTCCGTCCACTCACCAACCGAAGTACGGCATCGCGGCCGCTACATCCATCTCGCCTTGAGAAGCGGTGATTGCGACCCGCATAGTTTACATTAGTGTAATCGGTCGTAAGACCACCAACCAAAGCCCTTTCTTTTTCTGTTTATTTCAATTAACTCTCATAACAATAGTTCTAGAGTCTAAATCGTTCGACGCTAATTGCATTCCTCAAGAGACCGACATCCGGGGATTTATTCCCAACTTTATTACTTGTACAACCGGTACGCTTGCCGTATTTTACGCGCATCACCAGTAAAAACCCGCGCAAAGCACATTGTGAGCGGTGCGAGCAGCTTGATAGTGCCCACCTGTCGGACCTTCATGTAAATGTTTTAGAATATCGATTCCTTCATCATAAGAAACACATCTCCTTATCACTTGATCCGCACAAATTCTGAAAAGATGCGGGTCTTCCCAAAAGTAGTTCTTCAGCTCAGAAAGGAATATCTCTTTTGCTGAGAGGAGAACTCTTTTGGGAGCACCCGGGCCACTAGATAGTTGGCGATATGCGCGAACAAAGGAGAGGTAGATGTGTTAACTAAAAGCAGCTTCCCATCAGGAAAATAATCATTAAAAGATTTTTCATTTAATTTTTCTATAAAGGGGTTATCTAATCTTGATAGATGGTCGGGGGCCAAGTTCTCGGCTCCTCGCTTATCACGGATCTCTAAGTCAAACTCCTGGAGGAGTAAGACCCAGCGAATCAAGCGAGGCTTGGCATCCGTTTTGGCAAGAAGGTACTTGAGGGCCGAGTGGTCCGTAAAAACAATGATTTTTGAAAGTGTAATGTAAGGGTGGAATTTATCAAATGTGAATACTACAACTAAGAGATCTTTCTCGGTTGTGGTGTAATTTTCTTGTGCAGATGTGAGGGTTTTACTAGCGTAATAGATGGAGTGGAAGTTTTGAGATATGCGTTGACCTAATACGGCTCCCACCGCAAAACTACTCGCATCGCACATATTCTCGAAAGGAAGGTCCCACACCGGAGCTATCATAATCGGTGCGTTAATTAATTTTTCTTTAATTGATTCAAAGGCAGAAATACAAGAGTCATCAAAAATGAATGGAGCATCTTTTTCTAAGAGATGGGTGAGGGGCTTAGTGATCTTGGAGAAGTCCTTTATAAAACGAAGGTAAAATCCAGCGTGGCCTAGGAAACTTCTTATAGCTTTTATGTTTATAGGCGGTGGCAACTTCTCAATAACTTCTATCTTAGCTTACGGTAATCTATACACATATGCTAACCCATCACCGTCCGTTTCAGGATTAATTCATTATTCTCATTACTAATAACGGTTATCCCTCCCTTCTTTGGAACTACCTGAACGGGGCTAACCCACTTACTGTCCGAAATAGGGTAGATAATTCCTGCGTCTAATAATTTCATAACCTCGCCCTTAACTACTTCTTTCATATTCGGGTTTATACGGTGTTGAGGTTGAATAGAGTTACGCGAATTATCTTCCATTAAAATTTTATGGGTACAGAAAAATGGGCTTATGTCCTTGATATCAGAAATTTCCCAAGCAATAGCCCGACGATGCTTACGTAGAACAAGAATATGTTTATCGTTTTGCGTATCCGTGAGGTAGGCCGAAATGATAACTGGTAACTTGGAATCTTTTTCTAAGAAAGCATACTTAAGGTGTTCAGGAAGTTCTTTAAGTCTAGGGTAGGGGGTTCTTCATAAGACGATTTAGAGATTCTTTCTTTTTCAAAAATAATATCTTCATAAACTTTTTTTATAAGGAACGTAATAAGGGGTGGGGCTAGCAGCCAAGACGGCTTCTTGTAGCGATTCAGTGGGAAGAAAATAGGAAGAACAAAAATCAGAAAATTCTTTTTCAAACTTAGAAAGACAATCAGAAGATTCATCACTTCCCTGCAGCGATTCAGCGGGAAGAGAAGAAGAAAAACAAAAATCAGATAGTTCTTTTTCAAAGTCGGAGAGGCAGTAGGAAGATTCATCACTCACGGCGTCTACGAAAAAACATGAGTCATCATTTGCTAGGGTGTTCTTCATCGAAGGTGTGATAGAAAAAGTGACTTCGTCTTCGCCTACTCGAAGGAAGAGCTTACCATTGCTTACATCAATGATGGATCTGGAGGTGGCAAGGAAGGGTAGGCCAAGGATCAGGGGAACCTCGACGTCTTCTTCGATGTCCAAAATGACAAAGTCCACCGGGAAGATGAACTTGTCGACTTTCACTAGAATGTCCTCCACGATTCCTAACGGGTACTTAACGGATCTATCGGCTAGCTGGATACTCATACGCGTGGGGTTAAGGCTACCAATTCATAGCTTTTTAAACAATGAAAAGGGCATCAGGTTTATACTCGCGCCTAAGTCGGCTAACGCGTGTTTAACGAAAAGATCACCGAAGACACACGGGATAGAGAAACTACCCGGGTCACTGATTTTCTTCGGCACACCATTTGTTAAAACAGTAGAGCACTCGGCGTTTAGCGTGACATGCGAAAGATTCTCTAGCTTCTTCTTGTTGGTGAGGAGGTCCTTAAGATACTTGGCGTATTTCGGCATCTGCGAAATAGCCTCGTGGAAGGGAAGATTAATGTTGATTTGCTTGAAGATCTCTAAAAAGCGGGAGTACTGATCATCTTGACGTTGTCTATTAAGTTCAGAGGGGTATGGAGGAGTTGAATTATTTTTTAAGATGGGTGGTGGAGTGAGATTATTTTCTAAAATAGGGGTGATAACTTCTTCAGCATAGGGTGGAAGCGGAGCGGAGCTTTGATTTTTAAAGGTGGGAGCGGAGCTTGCCTCGGGCTCTTCACTTACCATACCGGAGACTTGCTTCCCACTCCGAAGAGTTTTAACTTTCGCTTGCTCTCTCGGGTTGGGTTCGGTATTGGAAGGAAGAGACCCTGCGGGTTGCTCAGAAATTATTTTCGCGAGCTGTCCTACCTGATTTTCTAGAGTTTTTACGCTTCCGGTTAAAGTTCTTATAGTAGCGTCATTTGTGGTGATATATTTAGAAAGTAATTCCTCCAAGCTTGGAGGTTTTGGGTAATTTTGAAGAGGTGGTGGTGGTGGTGGTGCAGAAAAATCATTTTGCAAGGGTGGGCGCATCGCACGGGTTTCGACATCGTAACGGCTAAGGGATTCACGCGCTCGCTTAATTATAATTACTATTACGCTCACACGAAGAATAAACACAGCCACTACGCAAGTTGCAACAATTAATTTAATAGGATTCGGGGGTTCGCTAGGCCCCTTAAGATAATATCAAGGCTATAGGCCAAGATCCTCTCAAGCGAAATGAACCCACACGGTTCGGTCGAGCGTACGTTGTACCAAAAGAGACACCACCGAAAATAAGGATTCGGATAACGGGTGGTTCTCTCCCAACGAAATAAAATGAGGGCCGCCACGCCTCACGAATTCAAATGGGAATTAAATAACAATAACAATAATTTAATAGATATTATCCACGAAAATTCTACCAATCACAAATCACACGATATGCTAAATGCCCAAAGAAAAGATCTAAGAGAGAAACACACAAGAGTGGAGACGTTCGTTACCCAACTGGAATGGATGATTCCGATTTAACTCTCTTTGGATCACTCCGTTCCGGATCCACCGAAAGCGTGCCGGTTGGAGAGAAACTCCAAGTTCTTCGTTGCCTTCTGACGCCGTTGAAGTTTCACAAGATTCACCACAAGCTTGGACCGATTCTTCTCTTGGATTAGAAGATGGGGGAGGAGGGAAGGAAAGGGGGGAGGCCGAAATTTTGGAGAGGAGGAGAGGAGAGGAGGAGGAGGAAATGAATTTTCCAAGAGGGGAATAGAGAGGAGGGGGAAATTCAAAATTTGAATTTTGGTTTTAAATTTTTCATTCTCTAATCCATCATGAAAACAACTTGCCTATATATAGGCTACATCATTAGTTTGGCTATTTGCAGCCCATAATAACTAAATAAAAACAACACTCATTAATAAAAAAACACAATATGGCATAAACATTGCCAAATAAAAACATAATTAAAATCTGAAATAATATTTAAAATGATGCGGCGATGGCGGTGGATGTCGCGGCAAAGTTCCAACATTAAAATGGCGCGGCGATGGCGGTGGATGTCATGACGCGGCGATGGCGGTGGATGCCGCGGCAAATTTCCAACATTAAATGACGCGGCGATGGCGGTGGATGTCGCGGCAAAGTTTCAACATTCCGACTTGCGGCACGGTCATAAAGATCTTCAAGTTCCATATGGCGACGAGCAACGGCACCAACAAGTAAACCATCATCTCAAGGCGGCGAGGGAACATCAAGTGTGAGCCGGCACCAACATCAACCGGGTCACCATAGTCATCTGGAAGGGGATCTTCTGCAGCAACATGACGCGGATCTATGACATGTATCGGGTCACCATCATCATCCAGAGGATGACGCTCCAAATCAACAAGCCGGGGGATGACGATGCCATCAATCCTCCCCCTCTCAAAAATACTCATCACTGATGAGTAGTACCGTGTATGATCGTCGAGGAAGAGGAACCTGCAAGGCAAAAAGTGGTCTTGGGGGGACCTCAAAGACGCATTAGTCAAATAAGAACAAGAAATTTCCACAACATCAATCAACATACCTCCGATGGAGACCGGAGAAGAGAACGATCCAAACAAACTATCACCACCCAACCCAATAGAAAGCATAGTGGAATATGTAAATGGAGAGATAGACTTTTCAAGGGGCATAGAAGCATGACGCGTAAAGTATGAAAAGTAGAAAATAGGAGCAATGCCCCTATCAATGGAAAATTCTACAAGAAATGTCATGCTACTAAATTTCCATAAGATTCGCAAATAATGGACTGGCCGGTTCATAAATATTTCTGAGATGCCCGGAGGCATCCGTTCAGGGATGAGACAAACCAAAACCAAATCACTTATATAACGGTATGATACGCTCCGATTCCAACAAATAATCTTAGAACTGTGTGGGGAGAACCCATGTGTAACGTGACTTGCCTTAACAGTGGGCAGTAACGGGACCAAGTCAGGTGGCACGGGTGCTATAAAAGCAGTGGCGAAATCAACGCCATACAACGTCGTAGTTTTAGATTTAAACTTAAATTTAAATTTTAAAACGTCATGAATAAAAGCTAACGGAAAGCACTCATCACTATATATAGAACGGGGCGCTCCCGGATTTGACATGACGTACGGGCAACACAACTTAACATTCGTAATTACGTTCACTAGCATGTGCGTGCACGGGTCATCAAAAGGCGGGGGATAAATGCGTGCGACCGGGCTTGGCAAATAATTTTGTCGAGGGGACATCACGTCATACGGCACCATCGCCAAGGTACCACTAGTATTCCAATTCGAAACCTCAAAACACAGATTTGACTTCCAATAAAGATCATCCGGTCGCAACCCAATAAAGTCGTAAGAAAATTCAAACAGTGGATTCGCTCTTACGGAAAAATCATCCGACCTGTCTTCTAAATCATGTGGTAATTCATGTATTTCAGATTTAGTGATCGGATCATAGATCGGCAACACTACAATGAGATCAGGCGTTACCAATGGTAGAGAGTTAAAATCACATTCAAGTTTTGGTAAAGGTGTTAGCATAAGGGGATGCTCATCCGGTTCCACTTCAATATCGTATTCCAAATGTTTAACTCCTTTACTAGAACAATCTTCCAACACATCAGTCCTGACATCAGTTACAGTGAAAATCTCAAAAACGGGCACTTCGATACGTCTCGGACTAGAAATAGCAAGCTCATGTCCTAACAGATCGTCAAATGAATCACGACTGAGTAAGCTCTCAGCAGACTGTAACTCTTCTGACTCAGCTAGAATATCAATCGACTTAGGATCATCAAAAGGCTCCACAACAGTCAAAGGGGATGGCTCCAAAATTTCATCGAAAGGGAGTGGAGAGGGTTCCTCAAATGAGAAATCCTCATCCAAGTCACTCGGGTAACCAATCTCCTCATCGTCACTCATGTTGTCAACATTAACAACATCGTCCTCAGTGACGGGCGTACTCGTAATCGCAAGCTCAGATTCAATCACGCTGATAGGAACACTCTCGTAAACATGAAAGGGTTTAATGCCCAGACGGGGAGAACTAAAATCATGAGACATCCTCATACGGGAGTACGAGGGAACATGCTGGTTCGATGTAGGCAAAATCTTAGGCGGCGACTCACTCAAATAATCAGACGACGGAGAGCGGCAGTATGGAGGGTAATACTCATCCGTTAATAAATTCTTCGTAATCTGCCAACCTATACGTGGGTCGACGGAGGGCATTCCTAAATGTCTTTCCTCATTGAGCCAGAAAGTTTGGGCTCGACCAAATAATTGCAGTCTCGCAACGGGAATCTTGTGGGGATCCACAATACGATATTGCTCAAAATAATGCTCCATGTCGTTCACCCAACATAGAAACACTCGCGGTCCACCTATCCCATCATATGTCGGAGCAGGAATCCTAACACGCCTAGAGGTGCGCGGAACAACTTGATTAGCCTTTAGCTGGCCAATCAACCCCTTAATCTCTTCCACTACTGGGCAATGGACTGGCTTTCTAACTTTCATGACGGAACCTAAAGATTTCATTCGGGAAACGTGAACATCATAGGCCATTTTTTGTGTTTTAATTTTCAGCGGGAAAATGGGGATAGACTACTCGGATTAAGTGCACAAATACAAAGAAATATAGTCTGGTTCTATTTAATTTTTCAAAATCGATTTGTTCCCGCTAATATTTCAAAATAATATATCTATTTTTTTTGATATTCTTGCTTGCAAAAATATGGAGATTATTAAAAATTTTTGCTGGATTTTTTTTACTGAGAAAAAAAAAATCTAGGCGGCTATTTGCACACCAAATACTAAATTTCAAATTTATTAATAAAAATAAATACTTAATGAAAAATAAATTTTTTTGATTTTCTTACTAATAATTAGATGGATAAATTCCAGAAATTTTAAATTTTAAATTTTAAGAAAATTAAAATTTTCTTAAGGTCGCTATTTGCAGACCAACTATTAAATTTTAAAATAAATTAATAAAAATAATGACTTAATGAAAAATAATTTTTTTTTTGATTTCTTATTAAAAATAAGATAGAGAATTTCCAGAATTTTATTTTTTTAGATTTTGAGAAAAATTTTAAATTTTGAATATGGAATTGGAAATTTGAAATTTGAAATTTTGAAATTTGAAATTGGAAATTTGAAATTTGAATTTTGAATTTTAAATTTTGAAATTTGAAATTGAAATTCGAAATTTGAAATTTGAAATTTGAAATTTGAAATTTGAAATTTGAAATTTAATTTTTAATTTTGAAATTCGAAATTTGAAATTTGAATTTTGAATTTTGAAAACTTGAAATTTGAAATTTCGAAATTGGAAATTTAAGATTTGAAATTTGAAATTTTAAATTTGAATTTTGAAATTCGAAATTGGAAATTTGAAATTTGAAATTCGAATTTTAAATTTTGAGAGGGGTGGATTGCCAATTAGGAAATTGACGAGAACCTCTCCTCTAATACCAAATTGATTTAGGGCACGGGTTTCGACACCGTAACGGCTAAGGGATTCACGCGCTCGCTTAATTATAATTACTATTACGCTCACACGAAGAATAAACACAGCCACTACGCAAGTTGCAACAATTAATTTAATAGGATTTGGGGGGTTCGCTAGGCCCCTTAAGATAATATCAAGGCTATAGGCCAAGATCCTCTCAAGCGAAATGAACCCACACGGTTCGGTCGAGCGTACGTTGTACCAAAAGAGACACCACCGAAAATAAGGATTCGGATAACGGGTGGTTCTCTGCCAACGAAATAAAATGAGAGCCGCCACGCCTCACGAATTCAAATGGGAATTAAATAACAATAACAATAATTTAATAGATATTATCCACGAAAATTCTACCAATCACAAATCACACGATATGCTAAATGCCCAAAGAAAAGATCTAAGAGAGAAACACACAAGAGTGGAGACGTTCGTTATCCAACCGGAATGGATGATTCCGATTTAACTCTCTTTGGATCACTCCGTTCCGGATCCACCGAAAGCGTGCCGGTTGGAGAGAAACTCCAAGTTTTTCGTTGCCTTCTGATGCCGTTGAAGTTTCACAAGATTCACCACAAGCTTGGGCTGATTCTTCTCTTGGATTAGAAGATGGGGGAGGAGGGAAGGAAAGGGGGGAGGCCGAAATTTTGGAGAGGAGGAGAGGAGAGGAGGAGGAAATGAATTTTCCAAGAGGGAAAGAGAGAGGAGGGGGAAATTCAAAATTTGAATTTTGGTTTTCAATTTTTCATTCTCTAATCCATCATGAAAACAACTTGCCTATATATAGGCTACATCATTAGTTTGGCTATTTGCAGCCCATAATAACTAAATAAAAACAACACTCATTAATAAAAAAAACACAATATGGCATAAACATTGCCAAATAAAAACATAATTAAAATCTGAAATAATATTTAAAATGACGCGGCGATGGCGGTGGATGTCGCGGCAAAGTTCCAACATTAAAATGGCGCGGCGATGGCGGTGGATGTCATGACGCGGCGATGGCGGTGGATGTCGCGGCAAAGTTCCAACATTAAATGACGCGGCGATGGCGGTGGATGTCGCGGCAAAGTTTCAACATTCCGACTTGGGGAGACGATCATAAAGATCTTCAAGCTCCATATGGCGACGAGCAACGACACCAACAAGTAAACCATCATCTCAAGGCGGCGAGGGAACATCAAGTGTGAGCCGGCACCAACATTAACCGGGTCACCATAGTCATCTGGAAGGGGATCTTCTGCAGCAACATTACGCGGATCTATGACATGTACCGGGTCACCATCATCGTCCAGAGGATGACGCTCCAAATCAACAAGCCGGGGGATGACGACGCCATCAGTTCGGTTTTCGCGTCAGTTTGTATTTTATGAAAAATAAAAGTATATAATAATTATTATATTAATAATTATTTTTAAAGGGTGCGGGTGCTTGACAGTTTTGCCTTGTCATTTCATGCCTTAATTAATTGATTAGCTAATTCAGATTAATAGGATGCTATATATAGGATAGTTAAGACTTAATAAGTAAAACCGCTCGTGTTCATCTTCCCGAAAACAAAACCAGTATGTGCCTGTTCGCGAAAAGATGCGGAGAAACCGCCGGAACCGCTACCTTCGGACGCCGATTTCGGGAGCGTTTGTGGACGAAATTCGATTCCGAAAGCGGATTTGGATTGCTCATGCCTAGACCTTCTTTCCTACGGAAAGAAATTCAGTTTTCGTGGTATTTCTATGGGTCTCAAAATCCTTGGGTTGTCCGTTTCCGCCATTAAAGCTCCAGTGACGTAGGCCACCAGATCGCGGTGGCCGCACACGTTTCCGAATAAGAACCAACGCCGCTCCACTCTACCCAAACACACAAATAACGCAGCCCCGAATATGCCTAATCTCTTTTAACGCAGCGCATGTGTAGCAACCGTTAGAGTGTGAGTATAGGCTATAGGCTTATACCCCCACAAGCTAAAAGGAATAATATTGATTCCGGACGAGCGCGGAGTTGTACCAAAGAAAGATCCACCAAAACAAAACGATTCGAAAAGGGTGGATGTTTCCCCAACAAGAACAAAGCAAGGATCGCCAATCCTTTCGTATTCTTAAAGAAATATCCAAAAAAAACGCAAATCCGCAAGAAAAATAACCACGAAAATTCCGATGCTTCCAAAGTCACGCCAAAACTCAACCACCAACAAGAAAAATCTAAGAAAAGAGCACTCTTGGTAGGAGGTTTCGTTACCCACTCGGAGTTTGTAGATCCGAGATGTTGGATCCACAACAAATGATCGCTCCCTCCAATAGCCTACCGGAGATGAGCCAAGAAGATGTACACATCCGCCTTCGTCGCGTCATGACCGGTAGAGTCTTCCCAATCCGTTGTTGAACCGTGGAGATCCTTCTTAGTGTTGGCCGAAAATGGGGGAGTAAGATGTGTGGGAGAGTTAGTGGTGGAGAGGGAGAAGAGGAGAGGGGAGGATGAGAGGTAGGCGGCCGGCGGTTTGAAGGAGGAGGAGGAGAGTGTTTGGCCAAGCTTGGCCGAAATTTTGGGAGGGAGAGGGAGAGAGTGGGGCGGCGGCCACTAGATGAGAGAGAGAGTGAGAGAGGTAAGTGATTTAGGGTTTCAATTTTCTTCTTTCAAAATCAGCTTTTACATAAGAACATGGCTTAATATATAGCCAAGCACACACCAAAGGCTATATGCAGCCCAAACAAAATAAAAACAGCAATGGCCGGCTAAACGCATACCAACATAAAAATGTAGCTAAGGCTGGCTAAACGCAGGCCAGATTAAATGTCCAAAAATAATATAACATAAGACATGCTAAAATTAATTAAAGTTCTTCATGTGCCGAGGGCGAAGGTTGTAACGTTGCCCGTCAAGATTGTTACGGCGTCGCAGATCCTTGGATGGTGGCGGTGGATCATCATCAACTGCATCGTCATCAAGAAGTGGGTCGTCGTCCCCATCAACCCTCCCCCGCTCGAAAGGACTCATCTCCGATGAGGGGGGTGCAGGTACTGCTGTAGGAGAGCTTTGTCCAGAGTGGCCACCTCCGAAGTAGAGAGCCAAGAATCATCAGAGGCGGGTGGTCACGCCAACGGATCAAGAACCGTCTCGAGTCGCCATGCGGAGAGGGAAACACCTCATCCCGAAGAATCCTGTCAGGCACATAAACAGTCTTGGGGAAACTTGAAAAAGCGTTAGTCGACGAAGAAGAAAATGTAGCATGTTCATTAGGCGACATACCCCCGGTGGCAGCTGCTGGAGAGAACGATCCAGATAAAACCTCACCCCCAAACCCATTAGAATTGGTAGTGGACAAAAACGGAGAGACAGATAATTCTAGTGGTGGTGAGATATAAGGCGTTAAATCAGAAATATTGAAAACAGGGGATATACCCCAATCAGTGGGTATTTCCAAAAGATAAGCATTCTCTCCTAATTTCTTTAAAATACGAAAAGGACCGGCTCTCCGATGTGCTAATTTCTTTATGGTTCCCGTCGGAAACCGTTCGGGGGAGAGACGCACCATAACCAAATCGCCAATATTAAAGTGGATTTCCCTCCTATGTACGTTGGCGTTAGCTTGATAAGAGGCATATTGTTTTGCTAACGTTTGATTGATGTTTTATGTAGGGTGTGAACATGCGAGGCGAAATCCTGTGCAAACTGACTAGATTTATAAGTTGGCGGTAACGGGACTAAGTCAAAAGGCACGGGTGCCTTGTAGCCGTGCACAATTTCATTGGGTGAGAGTCCGGTGGACCTATTTTTGGAGTTATTGTAGGCCAACTGTGCATGTGGTAGGATGAGATCCCATGTGCCCTTGTGATCCCCCACAAGACAACGAAGTAAACTACCCAAACTTCTATTAACTACCTCCGTTTGGCCATCCGTTTGTGGATGGTAAGCCGAGGAAAATAAGAGCTTGGTGCCCATGATCTTCCATAACGTTTTCCAAAAGTAACTCGTGAATTTCACGTCCCTATCAGTGACAATAGTTTTCGGGACACCCCTATGGCCTACGACCTCTTTAAAAAATAGTTTAGCGACATGAGACGCATCATCGGTTTTGTGACAAGCAATGAAATAGGCCATCTTTGAGAACCGGTCAACGACCACCATAACGGAGTCGTGACGTCTAAACGTGACGGGAAGGCCTAGGACAAAGTCCATGCTAATATCTTCCCAAGGAACGGAAGGGATCGGGAGGGGGGTATAAAGACCCGCATTCGTCTTATTCCCTTTTCCCAATTGACACGCTCTACAACTTCCGACCACCTTGTGTACTGTTGACTTGAGGCCGGGCCAATAAAATTTTTCCTCCACTAAGGTAATGGTTTTGTCACGCCCAAAGTGATCGCCGAGGCCGCCACTATGTAATTCCCAGACTATAAAGTGGCGAAGGGAAGAACGAGGGATGCATAGCTTAGCGTGCTTAAATAAATAGCCATCACGGAGATAGTATGCAGAAATGGTCGTGGGAGACTCGCCCTGGGTGGATAAATAGATATCTTTAAAATCCGGACAATGAACATACTCGTCCTTAATACGTTCGAAACCTACGACCTTAACCTCAAGTGTGGTCAATAATAGGGAGACGCGGCTCAGAGCATCAGCTACCCGATTGAGGTTCCCCTTCAGATGTTTAATATTAAAGGAGTACTCCTGCAGGAAGGAGACCCACTTCGCGTGGCGTGGACTGATTTTACCTTGAGAGTTGACGAATCGTAACGCCTCGTGATCGGAAAGTATAACGAACTCCTTAGGAAGGAGGTAATGCCTCCAGTGTTGGAGACATCGAATAATGGCATAAAATTCCCGGTCGTAGTTGGAGTAATTGAGCTTGGGTCCCGCCAGCTTCTCACTAAAGTAGCCAACCGGGTGCCCCTCTTGACTCAAGACGCCCCCAATACCAATCCCCGAAGCATCACAAGACAACTCAAAGACCTTATTGAAATCCGGTAATCGCAAGAGGGGTGCTTCCGACATCCGGCCTTAATCGTGTGGAATGCTTTGGTGGCGGATTTGGACCACACAAAGTCACCCTTCTTCATGCACTCCGTAATGGGAGCCATGATGCTACTAAAATCGCGTATGAACCGGCGGTAGAAGGTAGCTAAACCATGGAAACTTCTAACTTCCCTAATGTTGGTGGGTTCCGGCCAATCCACAATGGCTTGGACCTTCTTGGGGTCTACGTGTATGCCCTCCGAGCTAACAATGTATCCTAAAACTCCACTGATGGCACATAGAACGTGCACTTTTTAATATTGACAAACAGTTCCTCCATTCGGAGCGTCTCCAAAATAGTCTTCAAGTGCCTCTCATGATCGGAAGTCGAGGTGCTAAAAATGAGTATGTCATCAAAGTAGACAACGATGAACTTCCCCATATACGGTTGAAATACGTGAGTCATCATCCGAGAAAATGTACTGGGGGCATTGGAGAGCCCGAACGGCATTACTAGCCACTCATAAAGTCCTTCCTTTGACTTAAACGCTGTCTTCCACTCATCCCCTTCCCTAATCCGTATTTGATGGTAGCCACTCCTAAGATCCAATTTCGAAAAGATCGTGGCCCCGGCTAACATGTCCAACAGATCGTCCAAACGCGGGATGGGGAATCGGTATTTAATAGTGATTTTATTGATCGCTCTACTGTCCACACACATTCTCCATGACCCGTCTTTCTTGGGTGCTAGCAAGGCGGGTACGGCGCAAGGGCTTTTACTATGACGAATAAATCCCTTTTGTAACAATTCAGCAATTTGGGTTTGCAGCTCCGCGTGGGCGGACGGATTCAATCGATAATGTGGTAGGTTGGGTAGGGAGGAACCCGGAATGAGATCGATGGCATGTTGGATATCCCGCAACGGGGGTAATGTTGCGGGCAACTCTTCCGGATACACATCCTTATATTCTTCTAAAAGATCACGCAATGCCGGCGGTAGACTCTCGAATGACGGCTCATCGCCTTTGACTTGTAGGCAAACTAGCGCATAAAGGATACCCTCAACGAAGGAGTGACGCTCGAGTTCCTTCCTACCAATTAAAGTTAACGTTTTCTTCTCCGCGGTACAATTGTGTCCGAAGAGGCGATCGAGGGATCCTTAGGAGGAGTGGGTGCCAAGGTGACGGTCTTGCCGTTAAACTTGAACTCATAAGTGTTTGCACGACCGAAGTGAGTCACATCGTAGTCGAAGAGCCACGGACGCCCCAATAATACGTGACAAACGTCCATAGGGATTACATCGCACCACACTTTATCTACATATCCCTTGATAACTAGAGGAACTAGGCATCGCTTGGACACCCCAATGGAGGTTTTGTTGACCCAAGCGATCTTATATGGTTGGGTGTGGTTCTGTGTTTACCTTCATTCGCGCAACGGCATTCTCCGAAATGACATTCATACAACTCCCGCTATCAATGATCAGTTTACACCACTTATCACCGCTTTTAAAATTCAGAGAAAAGATGCTCGTCCTATTATAATCGTCCAATACTCGCGGGTGGCTAAAATGCGACGCATCACCATCATGTAAGACTCATTTTCCATATCACTAGGCTCGCCTTCAGACTCGCCCGCGGCCTCATAGACAATCTCAGCGGGCTCAGAGGAGGAGTCCATAAGAGCTAAGGGCTTCGATTTAGAGGGGCACTCACTAGCGTAGTGCCCTTGTATCCCGCACGTAAAACAAGTGGCGTTAGTCTTACTAACTCTCCCTATCGGAACTCTCTCGCCGTTGGGATATTTGTTATTCCGAGCTGTAATAACGATGGAGCTTGAATCAGTAGAGCGGAATTTTCCCTTGTCCCTCATGGAGGACGTGGGCGGGGCACCGAGAATAGATTTTCCTTTCAGAAAGGATCGCCCCTTAGTTTTGTGGGCGTTATGCTTCTCGATATCCAGGGCAGCGTTGAAGGTAGTGTTGAGGTCCGTGTGACCATAACGCAGAAGCTTGCCTTGGATGTCCGGGTTAAGACCCTTACGGAAACGGGAAAGCGTAACTTCGGGAATTTCTCTAACCTCGCAACGTACCATCATATCCTTAAGGAGTCCCATGTACTCCGCTACCGATTTGCTCCCCTGGTGAAGGGTGGCTAACTCGTCGAACATTTGAGTTCGGTGATACGTGGGGACATATTGATCAGTCAGAAGAGCTTTCATGGCATTCCACCCAATTGGGGGTAAACCATTCGCGGTACCTAGTCGCCTCTCTTCATTTAACCAGAAGGTTTTGGCCCGTCCCATAAGTTTCATTCGTGCTACCCGCACCTTCTCGCCGTCCGTTAGGTTACGCCACTCAAAGTAACACTCGATCTCCATGACCCAATCTAGAAATGCTTGGGGTTCACCCATACCATCGTATGAGGGTGGGTCAATCTTAACGGCTCTAGCTAAATCAAACTCATAAGGGGCTCGTGGCGTGTGTTCATCATCCTGCTCGTGGTATTGGTGGTGCCTATCATCGCGTGGGTGAGCGGCCTGGGGAGGAAAACCCGGTCTGGGTATCCCAGCAGCAGGATTACGGGGCACCGCTTGGTTGACAGCCAACCCTTGTATTAATTGTGTCAGAGCATCGAACCTAGTGTTGAACTCTTCCCGAAGCTCCGCGATGGTGGCCGGTGTGTGGTCATCATCATGGTGGTTAGCCATTTGAGAAGTGGAGGGGGAATATTCAGTCCCAAGCCTAGTGCGCATGAACAGCTGAAGACTAGGATAGGTCTGGACAGATTAATTTTATAAAGGAAGATTTTCTTGACACAAATCCGTTGAGCAAACAAAAATGATTTTTTTGACCTTTACGCTTAGAAAAAAATGACGAGCTCCCAGAATTTTTTTCTAATTTTTTCTGAATATTTTTTTTTTCTGTTTTTACTATTAGCAGACCAACTTCAGCAAAATTTCAGATTTAGTTAGATTTGTGACGGGCTGCGCGCAACCTAGCGAGAATCGCAAATCCAACAACGGAAGAGCAAGAGGATGGTGTCGGTTGGGAAACCAACACAACCTCCCTCTGATACCAAATTTGACGTAGGCCACCGGATCGCGGTGGCCGCACACGTCTCCGAACAAGAACCAACGCCGCTCCACTCTACCCAAACACACAAATAACGCAGCCCCGAATATGCCTAATCTCTTTTAACGCAGCGCACGGGTAGCAACCGTTAGAGTGTGAGTATAGGCTATAGGCTTATACCCCCACAAGCTAAAAGGAATAATATTGATTCCGGACGAGCGCGGAGTTGTACCAAAGAAAGATCCACCAAAACAAAACGATTCGAAAAGGGTGGATGTTTCCCCAACAAGAACAAAGCAAGGATCGCCAATCCTTTCGTATTCTTAAAGAAATATCCAAAAAAAACGCAAATCCGCAAGAAAAATAACCACGAAAATTCCGATGCTTCCAAAGTCACGCCAAAACTCAACCAACAACAAGAAAAATCTAAGAAAAAGAGCACTCTTGGTAGGAGGTTTCGTTACCCACTCGGAGTTTGTAGATCCGAGATGTTGGATCCACAACAAATGATCGCTCCCTCCAATAGCCTACCGGAGATGAGCCAAGAAGATGTACACATCCGCCTTCGTCGCGTCACGACCGGTAGAGTCTTCCCAATCCGTTGTTGAACCGTGGAGATCCTTCTTAGTGTTGGCCGAAAATGGGGGAGTAAGATGTGTGGGAGAGTTAGTGGTGGAGAGGGAGAAGAGGAGAGGGGAGGATGAGAGGTAGGCGGCCGGCGGTTTGAAGGAGGAGGAGGAGAGTGTTTGGCCAAGCTTGGCCGAAATTTTGGGAGGGAGAGGGAGAGAGGGGGGCGGCGGCCACTAGATGAGAGAGAGAGTGAGAGAGGTAAGTGATTTAGGGTTTCAATTTTCTTCTTTCAAAATCAGCTTTTACATAAGAACATGGCTTAATATATAGCCAAGCACACACCAAAGGCTATATGCAGCCCAAACAAAATAAAAACAGCAATGGCCGGCTAAACGCAGACCAACATAAAAATGTAGCTAAGGCTGGCTAAACGCAGGCCAGATTAAATGTCCAAAAATAATATAACATAAGACATGCTAAAATTAATTAAAGTTCTTCATGTGCCGAGGGCGAAGGTTGTAACGTTGCCCGTCAAGATTGTTGCGGCGTCGCAGATCCTTGGATGGTGGCGGTGGATCATCATCAACTGCATCGTCATCAAGAAGTGGGTCGTCGTCCCCATCATCCAGATTCCTGCTTTAGGTGTTGTTGCTGCTCGTGCCGAGTGTGAGTAAGGGAGGCCGACCAAGCTTCGCTGGAGATCGAGGCAAATGTTGCTCTTACCCTTGCCATGTAGTTTTTCCTGTTCATTTGGTTCCTTACTGTTAATGGTTTTAAAATTTCTCTTGCTAAAAGGTCTAATTTCCTTTTGATTATGACCAAGTTTTGCTTAAGCCTCTAGGTAGTTTCCTGTACAGATTTTATTTTTTCCGAAATCAGCCTTGCTATAAATTTTTTTTCCTTCATGCTTTTAAGTTGGCTAGTTCTCGGGTTAGGAGTAGAGAAATGATTGTTGGTTCAAGCATTGGAGATTTTATGGCTTGGCATTGAGTGTGGTGCACACACTGAACGCCAGGTCTGTTTGGGCTTGGCGTTGAGTGTGGTGCACGCACTAAACGCCGAGTCTGCTTGGCCTTGGCGTTGAGTGTGGTGCACACACTCAACGCTGGGTTTTCTTGGACTTGGCGTTGAGTGTGGTGCACACACTCAACGCCATTGCCCTTGATCTGTTCTTTTGCGGCTAAGTACTTTGGCGTTGAGTGAGTCGACCTCACTCAACGCCAAAGCTGTTTTATCATTGAGAGTGGTGGACACACTCAATGACGCAATTTTTTTTTGCGGCTAAGTACTTTGGTGTTGAGTGAGTCGACCTCACTCAACGCCAAAGCTGTTTTGGCATTGAGAGAGGTGGACTCACTCAACGCCGCAGTTTGTTTTTGCGGCTAAGTACTTTGGCATTGAGTGAGTATACCTCACTCAATGCCAAAGCTGTTTTGGCGTTGAGAGAGGTGGACTCACTCAACGCAACAGTTTTTATTTGCGGCTAAGTACTTTGGTGTTGAGTGAGTCGACCTCACTCAACGCCAAAGCTGTTTTGTCATTGAGAGTGGTGGACACACTCAATGCCGCAGTTTGTTTTTGCGGCTAAGTGCTAAGGCATTGAGTGAGTCCACCTCACTCAACGCCGTAGCTTTTTTTTGCGTTGAGTGACGTTAGCTCACTCAACGGCACAACCTGTATTGCTGAAGGCGTTGAGGGAGTGGACCTCACTCAACGCCGTAGCTGTTTTGGCATTGAGTGAGGTTAGCTCACTCAACACCATAACCTGTTTTGCTGAAGGCGTTGAGGGAGTGAACCTCACTCAATGCCATAGCAATTTTGGCATTGAGTGAGGTTTGCTCACTCAACGCCACAAGCCAATTTTGCAGAAGGCGTTGAGTGGGTGAACCTAACTCAACGTCATAGCCTTTTTGGCGTTGAGTAAGGTTAGCTCACTCAATGCCACCGTCTGTTAGGCGTTGAGTGAGTGGGGCTCACTCAACGCCATGCCGTGTTGAGGCATCTCAACGCTTTTCCCTTACCTTGATATTCTCTCCCGAGTGAATTCCTTTATTTTGAGGTTCCTTGTCGGCTTTTTTTTTTCAAAAAGCTGAATCATGGGTCATGGTTAGTAGTGGTTGTTTGAAGCTCTTAATGGGGGAGGTGTTGTGTAATTTAGCCTAGGCCACCCTTTTTCCTTTATCTTGCTCCAGGCACGGGCTGGGCAAGGGGGTGGGAGGTCCCTAGTGCTTTCACATGTAGACCCCTGTGCTTTGTTTCTTGGAAATGGTGGTTGGGGGACTGAGTTTGCCTCAAACCCGGATTCGCGTTGTTTTTGCTACTACCATCTCTCACAGCTTAGGATGTTAGACGTTTCTTCCTTTGTAAATTTGCAACGTTTGGGCTCATGGTAGCCTGGTAAACTCTGCAGGATTAATTTTTGGGCAGGGTTGTTGCTATTTTCTCGCACTTAGTGCTTTTCTTTTTGTCTAGTCTTGGACAGTGGTGCTTGTTTCGGTTTGCTTACTCTTCTTTCTTACCATATAACCTAACATTTCCGTACAGCTTTTACTTGTTTAGCTTGCTGCGGTATTCTTTTCTACTTTGAATGCCACATGTTGATGCACGAAAAGCAACGGGGAAGACGAGCACCACCAGCTAACTGTTCGAGCACTGGGGGAAGAAATGGGGAAAAGACTGTCGGCTAGTCGGTTACTAGCGGCTAGGAATGGCGGATAAACCGGGCAGAGAAAGGAGAGAAAGGGCCGCTACCTTGCGGCGGCACACCAGAGTTCGCCCGCCGCGGCCTGAATGCCTCTCCTGCGGCGGGCTTTCCTTTTATAAGAAAATAAGCGGTTACACTTAGCGAAGAAGAAAGAAAGGAGGAAGCCGGCCGGACAATAGACCGTAAAGGACTAGAATCGAGGCCGCAGCTCTTAACAAGCGAGCGGCTCTTGGACTCGAGTCAGCGTGCTTTGGGTGTACTCCTCCCGCCCCCTATTTATAGGCTTGGGGCCTGCCCAAACAGGCAGGGCTAAAATTACCGGCTGCCCGAGGTACAAGAGAGTCGGGCAGCGTGACGGGAATCGAAAAGGAGAGAAGAGAGCAGAGGAAAGGCCGCGCGGCCTGGCGGACTTCCTCCGGCGAGTTGATCTGGATTCCCTCTGACGGCGACCTGGAAAATAGGTCGCTCGGCTTGGACAAGACATGCCGACCCTCGGACGAGGATTGTCCCTGAGACTTGACGTTGACTGGACTGGAATCAGCGGCGGCAATACGTATAGGCCGACCGGCTTGTCTGCAAAAAACCGGCTTGCCGAGAATGACGGCTAGAAAGGACAAGCCGCCCGGACTGCAAGGCCTGAGGAACTAGTCGCGGATTCTGGGTTAACACCACAGGTTCTGGTTAGTAGCCGATTAGGCAGCTAGTTGTGCTGTGCTGTTGTTGGTGGTCTCTCGTACTGTGGAGTTTAGTTCCTTGGTATTGTGAGGTAGTTTTGTACTTCTTTCTTACAGACATACATACTTTCCAGTGGGGTTCGTGTCAGTTTGTTGGCGCCCACTAGTAGTTTTACCTTGATACTAGATATGTTATTTTTTTGCTGCTACCTTTTTCTTGAGATATTCTACTTGCTCTAGGGATTATTTATGCTAGCTTGCTAGTTACTTTTAAACCTAAAAACACTATTATAAGTATACCTCATGATCAGCATGTTTTATAAACTCATCACTATTTTCCAAATAACGTAAAAAGATCGTTTTCCTATATATATTGTATAAATTAAATCTAGGGTCCTGCATAGTATAAGTTGTCCTTTGGGGACACTTATGCACTCTTTTAGAATGTCGAACCTCAATAAAGTATTTTTCGCAGCGTACAAGTATAGTTTTTAAATTGTGGACTAGGTGATCCATCGAGCCGAGGGATACGACCTTTAAAAATATAACTGATTTTCTAATCATATAACTTATATATTTTCGGGTTGGGGGGGAGGTCGGAGTATCCCCTGTTGATAGTGTTTTCTTGCTCTGAGCGTCCGGCATTTATCCCCAATAACTCGACGTGTATGAAGTCACCCTTTAACTAAGTTTTTCTATTGTACTCTGATAATCCTTTTTCTTCAGAGAAATGCGGGGTTCATGACAGATTGTTGTTATTTTATCCACAATAAGCCAAGAGTTGTGAAGAAGACACCTTTAACTAAGATTAATAAAGTTGTATTTGATGTATTGTTTGAGTTTTGTGTTTGCAGGATTTATTACCAAGTGTAGAGCAATGTCAGTCTATAGTGGGTCACTAAACACAAGACCATACAATGTAATCCCTCATTTTATGATCCATGGTATTGACTCATGTGTAGCCTACACTTCATTTTCAAGCACAAGAGTTGCTGAAGAAAGACATTTTCCTGATTCCATTGAAGAAAATGTTTTTTCAGGAAACAAAATTTTTTCTAAGTGTTCCACTCGAGAAGAAGTTAAGTACTCGACTAGATCACTTATTAGTACTCGAGTAGGTTATATCTGAATTTCGAGTAAGGGAAATGATTCTCAAGAAGTTTGAACATATCTCTCGAGAGGATAGTTTCTTTACTCGAGTAGATCCTTTCTTCTTCTCGAGTAAAACAGATTTTCTATTTCAGAATTTTCTAAGTATTGTCCTCGAGTATTTAATATTATCACTCGAGTAGATGAATACTTTGACTCGAGTGACAGAAGGGCAGTTCTCGAGAAGTGTCTACCTTATTCGAGTAGTGAAGCTCCTGTACTCGAGAAGACTATCTACTTCTCGAGAAGTCTAGACCTAGCACTCGAGTAACCAGTTTTCTTCCCAGGATTTTATCCAAGTCTTTTTCTCGAGAAGTTCACTTCTACTTCTCGAGTAGAATTTTAAGTACTCGAGTAATCCACATGCTACTCGAGTGATATTGCGTCTTATCCTATTTTTCTTTAAGTGCTTCTTATCGAGTAGCTTGAGACTGTCTTCTTAAGTACCGACAAGCAATATTCGAGTAGTTCTTCCTCCACTCGTGTAATCCAGTCATTTTATCAGAAAAATTTTCAAGTCCTGACAGTCATATTTTTCAAATGACTTGACGTGATTAGTCCACGTGGTCGTCATTAATGATAATTATTACCGTTAGTGATTTCATATAAAATGTCTTGTCATTATGACTAACCCAAAGCTTTGAAAAGAAAATTATTCTAAGAATTCTGGATCGGCCAACTCTTTCTAAATTCAGAAGCTGCCGCTAATCGTGATGATCACCAAGGAAGATTTCGATCCAAAACGACTTGTAGATCAAGATCTTCTTTAATCTCTTCATCCTCTCTTTGATCTTGTGAGTCATGAAATATCAGATCAAGGATATACACTAGAGTCTTTTTCAATAATTTCTGATAAAGCCGCAAAGATCAAGAAGGAAGACCTAGGCAGAAATTTCCAAATTTGAGAGTGATATTCTGTTTGTATTTATTATTTCAATCTATTCTTATAGGAGATTATTCTCCGAGTGTAGGTGCTATTTTCTCCAAGTTGTTATAGGAAGTTTTCATCTTCCAAGTGTAGATCCGTTCTGTGGATCGAGTTGTAGGAACGTTGTTCCAAGTGGTAGGATTGTTTTTTATCCGAGAATAGTGGAGTAGCCGAGTCTAGTGCATTACTAGATCGATGAGTGGAAAGTGTACGTACCCAAGGTTGGGGAACCACTATAATTCTTGATGTCATCGGTGATTGCCTTATTATTTCTCTATGCATAGATCGCTAAATTTTTTTATTCCCCAGATAGACGCAGAACTCACCTATTCACCCCCCTCTAGGTGATTTAGGTAGATAACCTAAACTTTTTTCAAATTCTATGTCATAGGTATGTATAAATCACTTGGCCACAAGCCGATCCTTGTAATGATCATTAACTCCATATGGGAGAAACTTGATGACGAAGACCCAGCAAAAGCCAACCACATCAACTCCAGGATGGATTGGAATACGAGTCCAAGTACCTGTCTCAATTAGAGTGTTCATCTCTTCATCCATAGAAGCTTTCCAATGAGTAATAGCAAGAGCATCATGATAAGAAGCCTGAATCACTCTTACGGACAGAGCAAGATCAAATCCTTGAGACGAAGGAGACAGATGTGCATAGGAGACTACATCTTGAAGAGGATGTTGAGTACACGAGAGAACTCCTTTCCGATGAGCAATCAGAAGATCCAAATCTATCCTGTCTACTATACCAGTAGTATCAAAAGAAGATACTACTGGCCCAGGAGCTGTCGGCAGCAGCTCAGGAGAAGAAGAAAGAGCAGAAGAATTCGGAACAGAAGGAGGAGAGAAGTGCAAGATCCAGAAGAGGCGCTGACACCATCGGAGAAGATGCATATGCAAAAGAAGGAATAGTAGAGGGAAGAGAGAATAAGGGAGAATCCTCAAAGAAAGTGATATCCGCAGAAACATACTGTCGGCGATGAATAGTAACAAAATAACGATACCCTTTTTGTGTCGGACAGTACCCTAAAAAGATGCACTTAATAGAGAAAGGAGATAGTTTGTCACGACCAGAGGAAGGAGAGTGGACAAATGTTGTACACTCGAAGACATGAGGAGGTAAGGGAAATGGTATCGCATCAGGGTAGAGTATAGAAAATGGAGACTTTCCATAAAGAACCGAATACAGAACTCGGTAAATGAAAAAACAGGATAGAAGAACGGCATAGCCCAATAAGAGCGAGGAACATGCATGTTGAAACCAAAAACTCGGTCTCTGTGGAGTTCACCATTGGGGAAGGGGTGATCACACACTTAGTTCTCTCATGCGAGCCCAATAACTAAGAAAAAGGATAGGGAACTTAACCAAGGGCTCGGGGCGGAGGACTCATCACACTCCCGGAAGATCTTAGAGCACTTCCACTCCCAAGCTAAGTGTCAAGCTAAGGATACCTCAAAAAGCGCAAGAAGATAGGGGAAAAAAAGCATGACTTCTGAGGCACCCCCTTGGGTCTATTTATAGATTTTGGGAACGGCCTGCAAATGGCCAACCACTGCCGTTCTGAATAGCTATGGGCAGGACAACGAGGGAAAAATACTAAAAGAACAACATAAATCACTTGGTGAGTGGTCCTTGAGACCACCACTTGCCCGGGGCTGCGAGCATGGGCTCGGCAGGCCCTACTCGCCTGCCAGTTGTAGAGCTCCCATAGGGAGAGTACGAGCCCGCCTGCTCCACTCGACCCTCAAACACTCCATCCCGCCCCCTATTTGCTTGCTCGCCTGGGACATGGACTACTAGATCTGGGCCACCTGTCCCCTGCATGCCTCACTCACCGGATACGGGGTTGTACACAATCCCCACTCTTTGAGAGGTTGGATCTAGCTTGGAAAAAATCATCCAACCCCACAGGATTCGGCGAGTGCAGCAGGTGCTAGAGGGAATCTTCAGGTGGGGTCCACCTGCGGCTATATATATCCTCCTGCAGAGCTGGGTTACCTCTGCCATTACTTTAGCTCTAAACTTGTCGAGATGCCTATCCCCAAAGAGATCCAAGAGAGGCTTGCCTAAGCTTGCGAGGCTGCCAGTGCCCGCATTGATGGCTTGACCAACGTGTCCCTTAGCAAATAAACGAGCACCCTGGCAGAATCCAACACCACCAAGAAAACTAGACAGCTTCCAAAGGCGGTCGAGCCCATCTATCAAGAGCTAAAGATTGTTCTGGATGACGGGGCTGACTCCTCTACTCGGTCTCCCCCTGAGTAAAAGAGTAAATAAATTGTTGATCTCTCCGCCGACCCGGACAACCAACGGAATGATGGCGAGTCCTCCATGCCGCAAATAGGCACCCCTCATTGCAACTGGCGACCTCAAACTCCGGACACCCTCCTGCGGGTCCCATCCTCCCCTTCGCGACACTGGGGATGGACCAAAAGAAGCAGAAGTCACCAGCTCACACACCTTCTCGACAATCTTCTATCACTCCTGATCTTGCCGAGTGAACCGATGGAACAATCCCGGTCCCGGGCTTTGGCCTTCTTCCTAAGGAAACTCATCGCCTAGGTTGAGGAAAGAACCTGGGGCTGATCCCTCTTCTCACCTCACTAGGGGAGCCGAGCTCCCCAGGTAGGTTTCTTCTAATGTTACTCCCCTTATGTAAGGTTGATTAAACATCCTGCAGATGCCCCCAGCGAGCATGAAGCAAATGACTCTTTGGAGTCAGCTCACTACTCTCCCCTTCCTTCCACTAGCTCGATAGAGGCCTTCCTGGGCCCTTTGGTGGAGAACGACGAGCTGACGAGGTGAGGGATCGTTGGTGCAGGCCAAAGTTTCCGACAGATTATACTACGCGCTCTTGGGTTTAACAATTAAATTAGATTCGCAGCGTGTGGTTTCTCTACATATTACAAACGATACCTCAAGCAATTAATGGAACAAAACTTTAACAACGCAAAGGGTCGCTACCCCTTTTAGATATTGAACAAGGTCTATATTCCAATATTCACTCAAGCGAATAGGACCTACCCGATCTGGACAATTAGCAACTCAAATTAAAATTACCCGCAAGCATTCACAAAACCAACATGAGATGATCCATACTAAAATACCGATTTAAAATAAGTCCAAATCGATCCCAAATTAATTAATTACGAGGGGCGCAAAATCACTTGAACTCAAGGAGAAATCAAGGCTAAGGAAAACTGATTTCCTCTGGCATTCACGAGATCTATCTGTTCCAAGTTAAACAAAAATATTCAGAAGAATAAACGCTTAAAAATCAGATTTTAATTAAGGCACTAATTTCAATATAAATGCGAACAAATTACTAGCCTTCTAATCAACCAAAATCTCACAATAATATAGAAGAAACACACAAGAGAAGATTTAGGAATCGTTACCCAAATCCTAAGAAAAACAGTCCACAAGATGAGTGGAGGAATAACACATGACGGTGGTTGAATCTATCCCCACGCAAATCCACAGATCTGCACCAGACGATGAAGACGCGAGCTATTTTGCTTTTGCAATGCCCCTAGGCGAGGGAGAAACCTTGAAGGACAATTTATATATGGAAAGAGGAGAGAGGAAAGGTGGTGATTGTGATATTCCAAGGTGGTGGAGGATTAGGGGTTGGTCGGCTTTTGTTGGAGGGAGAGGGTGGTCGTTTGTGGGTGGTCGGCTTAGTGTGGGAAGGGAGGAGATAGCTACGGTTGGTGGAAGGAGATGGTGGTCGGGTGTTGGAGATGTGGAGAGAGGGTGGCGGCTAGGGTTAGCCGAAATTCCAAGAGGAAAGAGGGGGGCGGTTTTTGGGAAGAGAGAAAGGATGATGGTGGAGCCCTTTAGGATGAGGGAGAGAGGATGAGGAAACCAAGAATATAGTGTGTGAGAGGAAGGAGGTCGGAGCCCAAGAGAGAGGAGAGAAAGTTTGGCCGAATTTTGCCAAGGAGAAAAAGGAGGGGGAAATTTCAACTTGAAATTTTAAGTTTTCTTTTCATTCATTCTCTAAACAAATCCTTCATAACATGGCCTATATATAGCCTACACCACTCTATCTCTTCCATTAAAAATTTAATATGAACCTATGAGAGTTATAAGCACCCATCATAATAAAAACAATACAAAAATTAAATGGATGAAATAAAAAAACTCTTGATGGTTTATAGGCACCCATCGTACATGAAATGAAATAAAAACTTTAAATAAAATGCTTTAAAAAAATTGCAAAATATATAATTATAAATATTTATTTTATAATTATATATTTTTATTTGATGGTTGCTGGCGGACGACGAGCAAAACATGTAGCAGCGGCGGCGTTGGCGAAGACTTGTCATTGTAAAATCTCATCCTCGAGCTTGCGGCAACGTTCGTCCAAATCAACAAACTCTCTATGTCAGGGATCAACAACCGCATCAGCAACGTCGCCATCAATCCTCCACCACTCAAAATTACTAATCACCGATGAGTGACCCGTGAGGGGAGAAGAGTCAAAAACAACATCAACATGGGGCAAATATGGCCCCGTTATCCATATCGCAGAACTAACACTCCCAAACACAAGAGAACATTTAGTGGGACAAAACGATGGAGAAAGCCATTTAGGTGGAACAGAGATGTACAATAAAAAGTCTGGAAACTTTAAATAAAGTGAAACACCCTGTGCTGTATAAAAATCTGAAATAAAAGAATAAAATCCGAAGTTCTTCATATCCATGGATTGGTCGGGATTCCTACGTATTAAATTATTAACGGAGCCAGAAGTCATCCGCTCAGGGACTGACCAGACTAAACTTAAATCACTAATTCTAGCATAGGATTGTCTCGGACGGGAGTGGAATTGCATGAGACATAACTTAAGATAAAATGCTAACGTACAAGATACATGAGGAGTGAAACCATGTGCTACATGAATTTAACCAAATACGGTGGAATAAAGATATGCCAAGGAGAACCGCCCATCATAAACAATAGAGTTGGTTGCTCACGTATGTGAAAGGATGTGCGAGTGATATACCTCAAGGGGCCCAACTATAATCACTAACGTATGGACATGAGGGTCATCAAAAGGCAGTGGGTAAATGTGTGCAACCGGATGTGGTATATAACTATATGTTGGAGACACCATATCTAGAGGCACAATAGCTAAGGAATCAGAATCGATACCACATCCCAAGGATTCATCTAATGTAAGGCAAATAAACTGGAGGAAGGGTCGGTAAAATAAATCCCGGGATAAAATCCAAATCATTATAAATTGCACCCAACTGTGACATCATCAAGGAACTCTCATTCGGGTATACAACAAGAGAAGCATCCCAAAGTACCCTTCCCTCAGATGGTAACTCATCAACAATAACACTAGGGACATTCTCACTCTCAGGCTCCAAAGAATACTCAAATACATTCTTAGTGGGTGTAATCGTAGGCTCTATCATGATGGGGATCATAGCCTGGAGAGGGCACTCAATACTAGGGTGATCAGTCACAACACTATTAGGACATGTAAAAAGCAACTGGATACTCTCACAGATTCGAATATCTTCATCTCATACTTCATCTTCCAAATCACTCGGATATCCAGGATCCTCGTCATCACTAAAGTAATCAGTAAAATCGGCCTCGCCCTCAGTGGATGGCTCAGTCCAAGAAACGTCCTTAGACTCATCAGGAGAGTTAATGACTAGATCAGGCAGCTCAGGGGGAGACTCAAAAAGGACTACGTGCATATTCAGAATAGAACGCACATTAGAGCCAAGATCAGATACACCACTAAACTCACATGTCGTAATCGTCTTCTGCCGCTACAGATAGGACTACTCTCACCTCGCGGGCTCATGTAAGTCCATGCAGTCACTTGTATATAACATGGGATAGGGTACCTCACCATTTCCTTTCCTCCATAGGTGGGTGCAGGTATTCTATGGGTAGCACTACCAACCTGGGAAAGGGTCTATCCTGAGGGGATATGTCACTCCTATAATCAGGTGGGTATCTAGTTCCATAATTATTCTTGTGAACGGGTATGGTGCTATTAGTACAAAGGTAGTCGAGATCAAATTGATTCGAGAGTAAGCTTCGCATGTGCGGCCAAGCATATTGATAGCTACCAACACGTCGCTCTTCGTTTAACCAAAACACGCGGGCATGACCTACTAACCGATCTAATGCGATTTTAACCTTTTGGTGGTCGTCCCATACGTAGCAATCAAAATAAATTTCTATCCCCTTAAGCCAGTTTCTAAAAATTTGCGGACACCCTAAACCTTCATAAGTAAGATAAGTGTGGGGTTGCTTCGGGGGTGGTGGTGCCACTTGGTTAGCCTTTAGTTGCAAAAACAAAACCTTAATCTCATCAGGGGAATGGACTGGCTTTTTAACGTTCGTCATGGAACCAAAAGATTGTAATCAGGCAACGTTAACGTCATATACCATTTTCAAGTAGTGACAGGATAGAAAAATCTACTCAAGTCGTGTGCACATGCAATGAAATAATGACTCTAATCCTATAAAATTGTCACAGATGGAATTGTTCCTGCTAAACAACTAAGGCAATAAATATTTTTGTATATTTTCTTGCTGAAAATAAATAGGAGATTATTAAAAAAAATTTGATCTTTTTTGCAGAAAAATAAAAGTTTTAGGCCGCTATTTGCAGAATAAAAATAAAAATTCATTTTTATTATTTTGGCAATGAATCGTGCAAGTGCGTGTTGGCGTACTAATAAAAGAGTGAGGGTACCAATTATGAAATTGACGTAAACCTCCCTCTGATACAATATTGATGCAGAGCAAAGGATCCGACGGATTAAAATATGCACTCTTGGGTTCAACAATTAAATTAGATTCGCAGCGTGCGGTTTCTCTACTTATTACTATCGATACATCAAGCAATTAATGGCACAAAAGTTTAACAACGCAAGGGTCGCTACCCCTTTTGGAGATTGAACAAGGGCTATATGCTAATGTTCGCTCAAGCGAATAGGGTCTACCCGATCTGGACAATTACCAAGTCAAATTAAAATTACCCGCAAGCATTCACAAAACCAACCCGAGAGGATCTAGACTAAAATAGCGATTTAAAAGAATACCAAATCGATCCCAATTTAATTAAATACTAGGGTGGCCAAATCAGTTGAACTCAAGGAGAAATCAAGGCGAAGGAAAACTGATTTCCTCTAGCATTCATGAGATCTACCCTATACAAGTTATATGAAAATATTCGGAAGAATAACTGCTTGAAAATCAGATTTTAATTAAGGCACTAATTTTAATATAAATCCAGACAAATTACTAGCCTTCTAATCCACCAAAATCTCACAATAATATAGAATAAATGCACTAGAGATGATTTAGAAATTGTTACCCAAATCCAATGAAAAACCATCGACAAGAGTAGTGGAGGAATCACAGACGGCAGTGGTTGAATCAATCTCCACGCAAATCTACGGATCTGCACCAGAAGATGAAGACGCGAGCCGTATTCCTTTTGAATGTCCGTAGGAGAGGGAGAAACTTTGAAGGACAATTTATATATGGAAAGAGGAGAGAGGAAAGGTGCTGATTGTGATATTCCGAGGTGGTGGAGGATTAAGGGTTGGTCGGCTTTTGTTGGAGGGAAAGGGTGACCGTTTGAGGGAGGTCGGCTTGGTGTGGGAAGGGAGGAGAGGGCTCTTGAGGGTGGAAGGAGCAGGGTGTCCGGGTGGTTGGAAGAGAGGGAGAGGGTGGCAGTTAGGGTTAGCTGAAATTCCAAGAGGGAAAGAGGGGGGCTCAGTTTTGGGAAGAGAGAAAGGATCATGGAGGTGACCTTTAGGAGGGTGGAGGAGGAGGAGGGGAAACCGAGAATAGAGAGGGAGAGAGGAAGGAGGTTGGTTACCAAGAGATGGGAGGAGACAGGGTTGGCCGAATTTTTCCAAGGCTAAAAAGGAGGAGGAAATTTCAACGTGAAATTTTAGGTTTTCTTTTCATTCATTCTCTACCAAATCCTTCATAACATGGCCTATATATAGCCTACACCACTCCATTTCCACCATTCAAAATTTAAAATGAACCTATGATGTTATATGCATCATCATAATAAAAACAATACAAAAATTAAATGCATGATGTAAAAACACTCTTGATGGTTATATAGAAACCCATCATACATGAAATGAAATAAACACTTAAAATAAAATGCTTAAAAATAAAAATTGTTAAATATATAATTATAAATATTTATTTTATAATTATATATTTTTATTTGATGGTGATGGCAGACATCAAGCAAACATGTAGCGGCGGCGGCCTTGGCGAAGAAATGTCATGGTAGAATCCCATCTTCGAGCTTGCGGGAATGTTCGTCCCAATCAACGAACTCTCTATGTAGGGGATCAATGGTTGAATCAACAACATCGCCATCAATCATGCTCTCCAAGAAGTTGGTGCGCGGGCTGCACGCGGTCAAGGAGGATAATGAGAGGTTGTAGCAAGACTATGCACGACTTGCATACCAGGTGAGGTGATCCCCGACAGGCGAGGAGGAGGGCAGTCTAGCGGACTAGGCATCTTCTCCAACTCCATTTTTGGATGAGATCAGCGAGAATCTCCTGGTTTCCCAGAAGAACCTGGAGCTGATACGCGAGTTCCACAAGTCGCAGTGAACTGCGGAGAATTGGACGCGAGGCCGGGGTAGGTAGAAACGGCTCCCATACTTAGCCTACCGGTACTCGCACCAGACCCCCTCAACTCGTGTGCATGTGAGATATCTCCTTTTTCTGCATTTAATTTCTTTGATCTGTATTCGCACCTCTATCTGTAATAACTTGGAATATTATTTAGATTTTCAGTGTTTGCCGTTCAAATAAGATATTGGTCTTTTGGCCCAGCTCGATGTGTAATTGAATAGGCTTCAGAAGTGGGCGAGCTGGGGTTAGCGAGCTAAGGAAGACTAGCCGGACTGATCGGTCGGCTCGACCTAAGATTTCTTTTTCTATAAATAGGCCCCCTCACAAAGCCCGGTCCACTTCCATTATTGCTTTCGCACCCCCCTCCTTTTTCCCTTTCCACTACCTATACTCGTGCCTCGATAACTCTGCAATCATGGGTAAGACAAACCCTAATGCTGATTGTCGCTCCAAGTGTGCTCGACATTTTGCCAAATACCTCTTTTTCGAGGGAAACACTTCGGAGGAAGAGCTCGCAGAGTTCATCAATGGCTACGTGCCCCTTGGCTTCGAGGCGCGCCAACCCAGGGAGGGCGAGTCCATCAACTCCTTTTACCCCGACGAGTTCGCCTTCCCCATCTCACATTTCGAGGTGGGTTTGCGCCAAGCCCTCTGGCCGGAAATCCGCCAGATCTTCATGTATTATGGCATGGTGACCGCGCATCTGCACTTGATCTCAATTGCCATGATGGTCGCATTTGCGTGCTTCCTCCGCCGAGAGTGGATCAGTTTCAACTTGACCATCTTCAGGAAGCTTTTCACCTATAAGGAGACTCCTGACGACATTGCCTACTTCGGGTGCTCGTTTATCAAAGTTTGTGAGATCGCGAACAAGCACCATAACTGGATGTCCAAGATCGTCTTCATCGTGGTGGAACTCCGCAACATCCCCTACTCTCCACTGCTGAAAGGGGAGGAGGTGTACCGCCCCCCCCCCCCCACTATGTCCGAAAACAATGCTGAGCTGAACAATTTCTTCCTCCACAAGGATTTTGAGGTCGCCATCCTCCGAAGGGGCATCGAATCGCTCCTCCCTATCCTTCTCGGCGAAGGTATTCCTCGTACACTTCTCTTCTTGCTGAAATCGCCAGATGCATATGAATTTCTAACCAAGTTTTTTCATGTAGGAGAGAGACAGATTCCCGAGAACCCACCCTTTGCGATCTTGGGACTCCACCCCGACCCACTCGCACGTGAGAAGGCAGCCGCTACCGCCTGCTGAGATGAGTTGGCGCCCTCCAAGCCCTTATCCAGCAAGAAGCAACCGACTCCTGTGGGGTCCAACTTGCCTCTTCGCCCACCACTGCCAAAGAAGATGAAAAGGGCGGCGGGGACCCCCACGACGAGACAACAATACCAACAAAGCTTAAAATACATGAGCTCGCCTTAGCCCTCTCCCGACAGATCACCGAGAGCTCGCTGAAGGAGGTGACAGATAAAGGGGAGGGAGATGGCGAGCCCTTCGCTCCTTCTACTGTAGAGGAGATAGCGGCTTGCGAGCTTTGCCCGCCGAAGAGACACCACCTCATCGATTTTGTGGGGAAGGTGAAGGACCCGGTCGGCGAGCCGATGGTCCAATGGGATGAGTAGACCCACCGGGTCTCCATATAATCCCTCCACCCCTACTAGTCAGAATGCCAACCCTCCTTCGATCATTCTTAGGCCCTTGGCTTCGGCCTGTATGGCCACAAGGATGTCGAGGCCTACAAGGGCGTGACCATGCGTCTACTTGACCCTGAGGGCATGCAGGCCCAAATGCTGGCCCTGGAGCGTCACCATATGGTGATCCGCCGAGGCTTTACACTCAACCACCTCCTGCTAAAAGCTGGGAAGGAGCGAGACATGGCTAAGGATAAGGCTGCCAATCTGGCGAGGCGGCTCAGCATTGCTGAGAGCTTACTTGCCAAAGCTGCCGGAAGGTTGGTATGTACCGGGCACCTCCTTTTTTTTACTTGAAATTTTTCATTGTGGAAATTGCTGACCTTTTCTTCTTACTGGATGTTGAGGCCGCTAGCAATATACGGGCTCGCACCGTCGGGTTGGAGGAAGAGAATAACTAGCTATGCTCCCGCACCACCGAGCTGCAGAAGGTCGATAAGGATCTGCTGGCTCGCGCCACCGAGCTAGAGGCGGACAACAAAAGGTTGAAGGATCAAATCAAAAGACTCCAGAGTGAGATCCTCCGCTAGGCGGGCGTCTTCCTTCCCTCGGGTGGCAGTGACCCCTCTCTTTCGCACAATAGTTCGAGAATCTTTGGAAAAGCTGAGGTCACGGAGTGGCTACGGGTCAACTCGATTGAGTCCGTCGAATGCACCCTGTATATCATGAATGATACAGGGGTTCTTGTGGAGGGTTATGAGGAGATATCGGTCCGTGATATTATGTCGATCTTGTTCCCCCCATCTCTGCATGGTTAGAGGGAGGAGGGCTTTGGCTCGCTCTTCAAGATGTCCAAGGATTTGGAGGGTGGGCACAAGTCTGGGGGCGAGGAAGACCTCCAGTATGGTGGAGGAGGAGGGAGCTGATGCGCACCCCCTTCTTTTTGTAATTCTTTTATTTTCTCACCCCCCCCCACATCTTGTAACCTTGCTGAGGCGGGCTCCCCCTTGTAATATAATTTTTCTTATTAAAGAAATGATTTAACATGAATTTTTCTCTCTTCTTATTTCTTTTTTTAAAAACTTACTGTATTTTCTCGCGAGCTTTCCCCCTGGGCATCCTCGCTAGGATAAAACTCATCGTTAGAATGCATGTGTTAGGACTTGTACCCGCGAGAAGACTTTGAGGGTGTGCCAACTTAAGGCAATCTTGAGGTGAACTACTTATCGCGCCAAGCTCGCTAAAACCCGGCTCGCCCGCGAGCTGCCTCTTTTCTTATTTGTGATAAATTTAAATCATTTAAAATTAACAAGTAAAATATGAAGTGGGGTGGAATGCATTTGCCAATGTTACCTAGCTTGTCATTTGCCGATCCGCGCCCACGAGTACCAGCTTGCTGAGGGAACCCCCAGCTCCCCCATTGTCTCTTTCTACGACATCCTCCAGGTGCTACCACCGACCCAATCAGCTAAGTGAAAGCCTGACGGTGAGTTTTGAACATCCTCCGAGCTCAGCCCTCTAGGGTCATAATGACGTCACTCAAAGTTTGGGGCTTTCCAGCTTGGTGGGAGCCTGACAGCGGGAGCGTCTCGAGACCTAAGCCTAGAGTGAGAATACATGCCTTCACTCAACCCCCGAGTCGTACCACCGGCCCAATCAGCTAAGTGAAATCCTGATGGCGGGTGTTGAATATTTTCCGGGCTCAGCCCTCAAGTGTCCTAATGATGTCACTCGAGGCTCGGGCCCTGCCAGCTAGGTAGTAGCCTGACAGCGGGAGCATCTCGGTTCTTTACCTCAGAGCGAGAATTCGTGCCTTCACTCAACCCCCAAGTGCTACCACCTGCCCAATCAGCTAAGTGAAAGACTGATGGAGGGTGTTTAAAATCCTCCGGGCTCAGCCCTCTAGGGTCATAATGACGTTATTTGAGGACCGGACCATGCCAGCTAGGTGGGAGCCTGACATCAGGAGCGTCTCAGGACCTAACATAGAGCGAAAATACTTTCCTTCACTCAACCCTCGGGTGCTACCACCGGCCTAATCAGCTTAATGAAATCTTGATGGAAGCTGTTGAACATCCTCCTGGCTTAGCCCACTAGGGTCATAACAACGTCACTCGAGGCCCGGGCCCTGCAAGCTTGGTGGGAGCCTGATAGTGGGAGCGTCTCGAGACCTAACCTTAGAGAGTAAATACATGCCTTCACTCAACCCTGCGGTGCTACCATCTGCCTAATTGACTTAGTGAAAGCCTGATTGATGGTGTTAAACATCCTCCGGACTCAGCCCTAAGGGTCATAATGACGTCACTCGAGACCCGGGCCCTGCCAGTTAGGTGGGATCCTAAAAGTTGGAGCGTCTCGGGACCTAACCCCAGAGCGAGAATACTTGTCTTCACTCAACTCCGATCCTGCCAGCAAGGTGGAAGCCTAGCAGCGAGAGCTTCCAGTACTTAGCCTCACAAATTAAAAGGTTGATCTGCGAAAGAGTTGTAGTATCAAAATATTTCATGTTTATTGAAGGAATGGAGTATACATTTTCATGGATAGAAAGGTTTTAAGTCATCACCACTCTAGGTGTGACTTAGGGTCTCTCCCTCCACATTTCGGAGACGATACCCCCCCCCCCCAACCTAAGAGCTTCCTGGACAATATATGGGCCTTCCCAGCTGGGGTTGAGCATCCCCACTACTGCTGACCTTCCTGCTGCATCCACTTTCTTCAGGACCAAGTCCCCTTCCGTGAATTGTTTGACTCTGACAAGCTTATCAAAATACTCTTCGCCGCTTGACCTCTTCTTGTCGGATGGTTTACAGATCATTATGTTCATCAACAAAATTATGGGAGAGTCACAGCTCCTCCTTGTTCTCGGCTGTCCACTCATCCCTGTATTCCCCGGGCCTTTGCCACCTGAAATGTTTAGACTTCAAATTCTATGGGAAGGACTACTTCGCAGCCATGGGAAAGATTGAACGGTGTCTCCCCTGTGGATATGTTGGCGGTGGTCCTCAGAGACTAGAGTATCTTGGAAACTACTCCACCCAACTCATCATCAAGTTTTCAACTTTCTTCTTCAAGAGGTTCACAATGATCTTGTTCGTCGCCTCCACCTACTCATTGCTCCTGGGGTGATTGACTGATGCAAACCTGAGATCAATCACGAGCTGCCCACAGTATCTGATGAACTTGGCACTTGAAAACTGAGGCCCGTTGTCCATGAAAATTGCCTGGGGTAACCCATGCCTACAGATGATCTCCCCCCATACGAAGTTTCTAATCACTTAGGATGTCACCTTAGCTTGCGCCTTTACTTCTAACCACTTAGAAAAATAGTCGATCATTACTAATAGGAACCCCCTCTACCTGCTGGCTTGGCGGAAGGTCCCTACCAAGTCTATTACCTAGATGGCAAAGGGCAAGAGGGTGATCATGTTTCTGAGTCGCTGGGCTGGTTGCAGTTAGAGGGGGGCAAACAACTGACACTTGTGGAAATTCTTCGTGAACTCTGTAGCATCGTGGACAAGGGTAGGCCAAAAGTATTCTTGCTTGTCAATCCTTCCTTCCAGGTTCTGACTCCCGGAGTGACTCCCACACTCCCGATGTGGACCTCTTCCAAGATTCTCTAGACCTCCCTCTTGACCACACAACGAGCCAATTGCCCCGAGAGAGTCTTCTGATACAACTTCCCGTCACGGATGAGATAGTATGCTGACTTATACTTGAACTTCTTATTGTGAGCAAAATAGGTCAATAAGGCCGGTACCCCCCACCCGGAGACCATACTTTGCCAGCTGATCAACCTGTTCGTTTTCCTCCCTGTACATGTGTCAGATTGAGAAGGACTTTAACATGCCGATGAACCCCTTCACCTTTGCTAAGTACAATTGAAGAGTAGGCTCCCTTGCCTCAAACTCACCATTAATCTAGGATGCCACAACCATGGAGTCAGTGAGGACGTCCACGTCATGCACTCCCAGCTCCCTGGCAAGACGTAGCCCTGCAATCACTGCCTTATATTCGGCCTGATTGTTAGTAATAGGAAAATGGAAAACTATTGTTTGCTCTGTCTTTGTTCCTTAGGGGCTTTCCAGGATCACCCCCACCCCCAAGTAATGCTTACTTGAGGCACCATCCACAATTACCCTCCAAGGAACTTGGCGGGTGAGTTTCGCCTCCACCACCTCGACCGTATAATTGGCCAGAAAGTCTGCCATCGCTCGGGCCTTGATCGAGAGGCGGGGGGCAAAAGAAATGTCAAACTCGCTCAGCTCCACCGACCACTAAGCCAACCTGCCTAAGTGCTCCACCCCCTCAATGATTTTGTAGAGGGGATGGTCAATCACCACTCGGATGGAGTGTACATGGAAGTAGGGCTGGAGCCTCCGGGCCGAGATTACTAGAGCGAAGGCCAGCTTCTCCAAGATGGGATAATGGAGCTCCGCCTTCCTCAGGAACCGACAGACGGGAAACTGCTTTTTCCCCTCTTCCCGAACAAGGACAGAGCTCAGGGCCTCGACTCCCACCACAAGGTAGAGGGACATGTCTTTCCCTTCCTTTTCCCCTTGGAGGAATGGAGCCTGAGTCAGCTACCTCTTCAAAGCTTGGAACGCCTCCTCGCACTCCTCGGTCCACTCGAACTTCTGGCCCCTCTTAATGTCTTGAAGAAGGGGGAGCACTTTTCCCCTGCATGGGAAAGGAACTTGCTCAACCCGACCAACTTCCCTGTCAACCGCTGCACCTCCATAGCATTCAGATGCAATCCCAACTCCATGATTTTTTTGACCTTATCAGGGTTAACCTCCACCCCTGCGGGGTGAGAATATGGCCCAAGAACTTTCCCCTGCTGGCCCCGAAGATATAGTTCAAGGGGTTCAACCTCATCTTGTACTCGCGCAAGGTGGTGAAGGTTTCCTCTAGGTCCCAGAGGTGAGAGTCAACGTATCGACTCTTGATATTCAGATCATCTACATACACCTCCAAGTTCCTTCCCTTTTGTTCTCAGAAGACCCTTTCCATCATCTTCTAGTACGTTGCTCCTACGTTTTTCAGCCCAAAGGGAATCATTTTGGAGTAGTATCTTCCATCCCCTGTGATGAAGAAGACTTCTTTTATATCGTGGGGGGAGGGGGGGTGCATCCTGATTTGGTAGTAACTTGAAAAAGCATCAAAAAAAACTGATTATAGGAAAACAGACGGCTGAGTAAACCAACGCGTCGATCCGAGGCACAGGATAACAATCCTTAGGGCATGATTTATTAAGAAAAGAAAAATCGACACACAAATGCCACTGGCCGCCCCCCTTTTAAATCTTGGCTACATTGGAGACCAAGCCGAGGTACTGTATTTCGGATACAAAACCAACCTTGAGGAGTTTGGCCACATCCTCCTTGATGGGCTCGACCAGCTTGTTCTCCACGGACCTCTTCCTCTTTTGGATGGGTCGTGCTTCTAGATCAAGGTTGAGGTTGGGGAAGGCAATATCTGTACCGATCCCTGGAATTTCTGCAGCGCTCCATGCGAAGATGTCAACAATTTTTGGATGCACTCCAGCATCCCGCCCTTATCCTCAGGGGTCATCCCCCCGCTAATGCGAACCTTCTCTACCCTGCCCTCCTAGGTGAGAACCTCCATCTCCACTACCTCTTCTACAGACTCCAGCCTAGACTGCTCACCCATTCACCAATGTCGCCCTCTTTAGGGACAATATAATTTACTTCTTCCACGACCATTGCCTCGGCAAGTTCTTCCAGAATAGGTTCCACCACCACTACTCGGGCGCAGACTTCATCCTGTACTTCCATATCCTCTGCCTGTTCTATGGCCTCCTGCCTGAATAACTCCTCCATCCCCCTCTTCATCTCCTCGGCCCCCTCCTGCTGAAAAATGAAGTTCACCGTGGTGATGTGGCACTCCCTCGCCACCTTGGGGTCTCCTCGGACCCTGACCTGGATCCCCTCAGCATCAAACTTCAAGCACTGATGGAAGGATGAGGGGATACAATGGAAGGCGCTGATGAGCGGTCGCCCGAATATGGTGTTGTAGCTGTTGGGGGCATCCACGATGACGAACCTGAATTTACGGGACTGACCCCCAAAGCAACCTGTAGTCCCACTCCTCCTTCATCTTTCTTCCTCTCCACAAAAAATCCAAACAGAGACCCATCCGAGGCCAACACCCTCTTGTCCTCTACCTTCTTCGCATTGAATGCCTTCTTGAATATTGTAAGACCCTTTTTTTTCTTTTAAACCACCGGGGTTTTATGCCCAGAACCGCCGCATTGTGGTGACACCAACACACCCGGGAAGGTCGTCACTACAAAACGCTGATCCTGCCCGGCATACCAATCGCAGAAGTGTAAAATAAATATAAGAGTACATGAAAGCTCAAATCTTGGTCCACAGAAAATCACATGAATTCAATTAATTCTCCACGAAGGGACAGTCCATGACAATGATAAATCCAAGTACTAAATAGAAAAAGGGATCATACCCGATACATCATATCCTCAGTACAAGTCACTCAATCGCGGAAGCAAATCTATAATATTTACTAATGATTGGGACTCACTGTCCCAACTGGCTGGACTCCCGTGCTAGACTACCCCATCTCCATGCACACCGACCTCTGGAGTTGCATCTCCTGGTTCGGCTCCACGATCCCCTAAAATGATTTGGTCAACGACCATTAGTCGAAAAGACTAAGTCCTATCATCCCCCACCCCACCCCCAAGGCTCCTAGGCACCGAGCGGGGAGTAGGAAAGGGAAGGTAATGAAGGTGGAGAGTAACAAAGGTAAGGAGATGGCAGCAGAACTATTATATCATGAGTTCATAAATAGAGAAAATAAATGTAAGCAGTAGTAGGTAAACAGTATAAGTATATACAAGAGCGAGAGAACAACTTCAGTATGAGAAAAATAAACTAAGTAACCATGACCTATAAGAATGCCCATACAAACCTATATACCAAGGGGTCGTTTTGCGAGGACAATTGTATAAAGAGTTCCATACATATTTATACAATAGGTGTCAAGGGTTATATGCAAATATGATGCTATGTCATGGAAGTATTCTATGAAGTGAACATGCAAGTGCAGCACACACACTCGACTCTGTGCACACAGACCTTTAGTTCCCCCTTTCTGGAGTGTAACCTCCCAGGATTCCTTCGAAATGACAAACAGAGGCGGTGGGTTGGGCCGCGCCCAAATCTAACCTGTATCATACTACCAGTAAGACCTATCATACGCCTCAATGCTGGTGCACTAAGCGGAGCTCCTGCATACTCTTGTCGACTGCGCACTAGAATTTATTTAGCAAAGTGCTAAACCACACTTGTAGAGTCCACGTACTAGTGTCAGTGTGACGAATCTCCAATACTGAAGACCCACCACCTTTATCTTATGCACATGAAATATTACCATATTTTCCCACCAAGCCAAAGCTCCCCGGACTATCCTGTCCATCACAATTATCTACCGAGCCATCAGCTTGCCGGGTTAACCTGCTCATCACCAAAACCACTGAGCCTACCGCTCGAGTGACCCAAACTAATTCCCACAACCCCGGGGAGTGTGAGTATAAGTGTAACCCTTGATTATTTCTACTTACTCTTGTAATGCTTTTAGTCTTGCGACTTACTTAATGTGAGTGTAAGATTTACCTTTACTCTAGAGGGGGGTGAATAGAGTATTTTAAAATAATTTACAATTTAAAACTATAAAGAAGTGGAAGTCTTGATTTATGTATATGTATAAGGTGCTTGCAAAAAGAAAAATTAAGTAAGCAAGAAAAAAGAAATCACAGCACACAACAAAAACAAAACACAGCAAGCCAGATGACACAAGGAGCTATAGTGGTTCCCCAACAACCTGGGTATATCCACTCTTTTACCAACCTAGGTAGGAATCCACTGTAGGAATAGTTGATCAGGTGTCCTGGGCACCAATGAGCTTTTGATAAGGTGCTTAAAAACCAAACCTAGATTTTTTGATAAGGTGTCTTGTCACCACTGAGTTTTGACAAGGTCTCAGAAACCAGTCACAAAACTTTTGAAGGGAGTTTTGAGAAACCCTTTTACAGAAGGAATAAAGAAAAATAAAAAGTTTGAGTTGTTCTTCTCTGTCAATTATCTGAGAGAAGACAAGTGGAAGATGTTGTCAAAGCTCCCCCTGAGATCTGTAAGGGTTCAGGAAGATGAGCTTTGCTAAGGGTGATAGGCCTTCAGTTGCTTTAGATATCAAGCAATAGATGATTTCAACAGATGCTGAAATGTGTGATGTCTGGAGTCCTTGATGAAGAAGCTTTTGAACACTTGATTCTTGAAGGAGTAGAATAGCAGATGATCTCCTTCACAGTAATGTTCCTTATGTTCTTGAAGAATTCTGACTCAGTAATTCTGTAAACTTTTGTCTACGGAGTCTATTCCCAGAAGATGAATTCTTGATGAATAATTTTCTTATTTTCTCTTCTGTATTCTTTTTCAAATCTTGTCTGTTCACTTTTTATGAATGATTCTCTAGGGAGTATATCAGATTCTGACTTCTTGATAGCCGTTAATCAGTCATAAATGACTACCTTAACTGATATCTGCCTCTGGAGGAAAGTCCTTAAGAAACATTCCAATTAGTCTTCCTTGAAACGTGCTCCAGATTGATTAAAATGGCTACAAAAACCTGTGCCATAAATGCTGAAAATAAGTCTTAATGAATTCCATAACTGTCCTGAATTTTAATCCTGAAATCGTCGATTTCTCAGAGAAATTGTCGATCTGAGCTAAACGATTGTCGAACTGAGCTCAGAGATTAGATTTAAACTAGAAACAGAAATCGTCGAACTAAGCTCTACGATCGTCGAACTGAGCTCAGAGACTTGGAAAACAACTAGAGACAGAGCGTCGATCTGAGCTCGAAGATCGTCGAACGGAGTTCGATGACTCGTTGAACTGAGCTCAGAGATCGTCGAATGGAGTTCGACGATTCATCGACCTAAGCTCGACGAAAATTATCTTGGTCCTCAGCACTGAATCCTTATCTTTAGAAGGTATTTAGGGCAGCTTTCAAACCTAAGTACTAACCCTAAGACTCATTCTAATTGACCTATCAGACTATACAGCAAGGTCAAAACAAATTCCAAAGCACATAGTGATCCTTACCCAAATTAGTAATAGGGTGTTCCAACAATCTCTCCCTATTTGGGTTAGGATTACTATTTACATGACAGAATATGAAATAACAAGCATACAGACAGCATTCAAAAGTTAAAACAATAATGCAGAGAAAAGAGATTGCAGTAATGCAAAAGCATAGACAGAATTCAGCAGACAGTTAAAAATAGATGTATTGTCAGCTTACATATTCACTTCTTTTCATTGCCCTTCTTAAATAGAATTTCCCTGTTAGGATTTAGAGCTTCCTTCTTTGGTCTCCAGTCATCATCTGCACCTAAGGAGGTTTGAGCTTTGGGCCTTAGAACAACAGCCTCTAGATGCAGCTTCATGTAGCTTTCAGGATCAAAGAACTTTCTGGATGAGTATCTTTCTAAATCTTTCTTTCTTTGCTCAGATAAGGTTGAGATGTTGAGGTGTGTTTCCCTTATTCTTTTGCCTTCTTAATCTGATCCAAAGCTGCTAATTTTTTCATTCTGGAAGTCCAAGATAGTGGATTGTTTTCAGGGTCTTCAAATTGAACTGGAGGTTCATATCTGTTTAAATCCACTGAGTCAGTAGGAGGAGATCTAGTGACAACTGTGTCTTTCAGCTTGTAATGGAAAGGACCAGATGTAGAATCAGTAGGGACTTGTCCTTCCCTTTGATATGGGTGTTGTCTAGCTTGATTTCTAGAGTGAGTCCTGTAATCTCTCTGTCTGCCTCTTGAATGATCTCTCCATGACTGATATCCTCTTTGCTGTTGGCCTCTTTGTTGATATCTATCTTGAGACTGGTCAGAGCTTGTCCTAGCAGTACAAGAAGACTGAAAAGCTGAACCTCCACAAGATCCTAAATCTGGAGGAGGAGGACGATGGAATTGGGAGGATCCCTTTTCATACTTATCAAGTTTTCTCCTTTTCTTCATGGCCTTAAGTTGATTTCTGGAATATTGCATCCAAGGCTCAGAAATTGGACAATCATGAAGAATGTAATAAGGTATATCATTGCCATCTTTTACTTTTTCTAGAGGAACTCTTTTTAGTGCCTTGCTTCTTGCTTTCCTCTTGCATGCAATAGTTGTAGAGGACTCATTAGAATCAGTATAGAGTTAGTCACTGTCTGAACTTGGAGGATTATCATAAAGCTCATCAATCCTTTGAATATATTTCTCCTGTTGTTTGGTTTGTTCAGCAACAATGATGGAAGCAGCACTCTCAGATATAACAGTAGCAGCATCAGGCTTAGCAAGAGCAGAAACACTATCAGCAGCAGCAGGCTCAATAAGAGCATTAAAAACTATCTCATCAGAAACTGTATCAGCAATTGTATTAGCAGTAGCAGGAACATCACTAACAGCAGGCAACACATCAATTTCAGCAGACTCAACAATTTCATCAGCAACTTTATCAGCAGCAGCAACACCACCATCAAAAATAATAATTTCCTCAGCCTTAAGAGAATTGATATAAGAAGCAATCAGGCTAGGATCACAGCAATCAAAAGGCACCATGGCCTTGGATAGATCTTCCACTTCCTGTACTCGAAAACAGTTGAAGTGAAGAATGTCAAAACTGGATAACAGTGACCTTAGGTCAACTTCTATTACTGGTGCTAGAGTTGAAGCTTGCACTTCTGGAGTCTCTGAAGCAGGCAATAACTCTTCTTCATATGGCATCTCCCCTGCATAGATTCAGTGTAAATTGGATCAAGGCACCCCATAGAAGGGATTGCATAATGAGGAGAAATGGAGGAAAGCCTGTCAGATAACTCTTGTATAGACTTCAGGAGTGGAGGCAAGGAGGTCTCCAGCAAGGCTACTAGCATGGGAGTAAGCATCCCATAAAGCTTATCTGCCAGGGCAGAGAAATCCACTTGCTCAAGTGATACTTGAGTAGAGGTAGAAGATGGAGTGACTAAGGCTGGTGATGGATGGGCTGCAGAAGGTGTGGTTGTGGGTGGTAGGATGGTTGATTGAGATATTGGAATGGTTGAGATAGAGGTTATGTTAGTAGAAGTGGATGGAAGGAATTATGGTTGGGAAAGAATATAATGAAGGAGTTATTGATAGGATGTGGTGTATGATGGAAGCTCAGTAGGTTAGTAGGGGAATCATCCATAAAGGAATCTTCCGTGAGATTGAAGGATTGTATGGTGGTGTCTAGGTCAAGAGGTATATAGAAGTGTAGGGGATGGAATTGGTCTTCTGTGGTTGGAGGTTGAGATGAAATGGTTATGGGGGAAGAGATAAAGATGGTGATGGTGGATGAGTGGATGGTTGAAGGAATAATTAGAGAAGGTGGAGAAGAGGAGGAGGCAGGCAAATCTTCCATGAGGGCAGTTGCCTGAGAGGAAAAGATTGCAACAGTCCTTGTGCCTGAAGAAGCAGTAGTCCTGGTTGGCTTAACAATCTGCCTGTCGCATTTGCCAAAAAGGGCACAGGTAAGCCTCTTGGAGGCATTAATATGCATGCTAGAGGACACCAGCAGCTGAGGGCACCTGTTGTGCAGGAATAGCCCTAAGATCCTCCCAAAATTAACAAAACTTTTGTTCACCTTCTTCTTGATCAAATGAAAGAAAATATCTCCCAAATTGAGATGTTTCTTATCCACTAATGCTCCCATCAAACAAAATTGATAGCTGGAAATGGTATCATGTGTAGAGTGCTTGGCCAATAGCACTTTTCTTATGACATCAGCTAAGAACCTGTATTCAACTGACAGATTCTTCTTCAGCAGTTTGTTAGTGTTTGCTGCAGTATGACCCATTATATCTAACATACTAGCAAACTCTTCTCCAGATAACTCAATAGAATCGTTTCCAGTGCTTAGTTGAAAAACTTCAGTCAGTAGAGCAGGTGTTAGGGGTAACTGAGTCCCGGCTATAGTACCAATTACTGCATTCTAATCAAGATTGTGCGCCGTATATACCCATTCTTTCATTTCATCAGCACCAATCTTCATCTGTGTTGTCATAATCTGTTCTAACTTCTGTTCATTGAATAATTCCAGAATGTCTTTGAAAATCTAGTCACTGCCCTCGAACGAGTCCATATCAATATCAAATCCAGTGTCGAATTTCATGGCGGCAATAACTGCGACTGAAACGGCCATGGTTTACCTGCAAAAATGAAACAAACACGACCAAGTGCAGAGAGGTTTGGAGGGAAAGAAAAGTTTCTGCAGAGAGTATGAAAGCGCAAAAGGAGAACGACGACCGAAGAATTAATTTTATATTAGGGTTCAACTCCAGAAAGGAAAGATCATTGAACTTCGTTCGATGATCTGGGCTACTAAAGGAATCTGAAGAGTCTTCAACATCATCGAGCTCCGTATGACGATATTAGAGAGCGTCGATCTCCGATCGATGATCGCTGACCAGAAAGAAGATAGCCTAGCGCTATCTGACGGCGCTGAAATGCGGTTGACGATTTTGGAAATCGTCGATTGCCGTTTGACGATCTTTGGGAAAATCGTCGAGCGCAGTCCAGAGACTAAAAAAAAGCCTACAGACACTAGAAAAATCAAGTTTTTAGCCTAGTCTTGGTCTGTTTTTAGAGTTATAAAATAATGGGTTTTATTTTAAACTTCCTCCATCTAACATTCCTAACTGATTTAGGAAGAAGGTATGTTTCTTTTTATCCAATGGTTTGGTGAAAATATCTCCCCTTTGCAAATCAGTTGGGATATATTTAATTTCAATTTTATTTTTCTCAACATTGTCTCTTAAGAAGTGATGGCTAACCTCTATATGTTGTGTCCAACTATGGAGGACTGTATTTTCTGCTATAGAAATAGCACTTGTGTTATCAAAAAGAATTTTAGACCTTTCTAAATTGTAGCCATAGTGTAGGAGCTGGTTTTGAATCCACAAAATCTGTCAGCAACAGCTACCTGCTGCCATATATTCAGCTTTAGCGGTTGAGGTGGACAAAGATTTTTGTTTCTTATAGAACCAGGAGACAAGTCTGTCACCAAGAAACTTGCAAGTTCCACTGGTGCTTTTTCCAGTCTACTCTACATCAAGCATAATCAGCATCTGAAAGTCCAGTTAATTCAAATCCTGAGTCTTTTGGATACCAGAGACCTAGATTTGGACAACTTTTTACATACCTAAGAATCCTCTTAACTAATGTTAGGTGTGAGTCTCTAGGGCTTACTTGGAACCTAGCACATATACATGTAGCAAACATTATATCAGGTCTACTAGCTGTAAGGTACAATAGAGAGCCAATCATTATTCTATATGTTGTCTGATCAACATGTTTTCCATGTTCATCAGCATCTAATACAACATTAGTAGGCATAAGTGTTTTCATACAAGATGCTTCTGACATACCAAATTTCCTAACCAGTTCTTTTGCATACTTGGTTTAAGAAATAAATATGCCTTCAGCATGTTGTTTGACTTGCAATCCTAGAAAGAAGGAAAGCTCACCCATGTTACTCATTTCAAATTTAGAATGCATTAGGTTAGAGAACCTTCTGCACAAATTTGAATTAGTAGATCCAAATATAATATAATCTATATATATTTGTACTAGTATGGTATGGTACTTATGGGTTCTAATGAAAAAAGTTTGGTCTACTCTACCCCTTATAAAATCATTTTCCAACAGAAAGCATACTAAGGTCTCATACCATGCTCTAGGAGCTTGCTTGAGACCATATAAATCTTTATGCAATTTGAAAACATGGTCAGGATTAGTTGAAGAGATAAAACCTTGGGGTTGTCTAACATAGACTTCTTCTTTGATGTCTCCATTGAGAAATGCACTCTTCACATCCATTTGGTATACCTTGAATCCTTTGTGGGCAGCATGAGGTAGGAATATTCTTCTGGCCTCTAACCTTCCAACTGGTGCAAAGGTCTGGTCATAGTCTATTCCTTCTTCTTTAGAATATCCTTGAGTAACTAGCCTTTCCTTGTTCCTTACAATAATCCCTTGATCATCCAACTTGTTTCTGAACACCCACTTTGTTCCAACAATGGAGTGATTCTTAGGCCTTGGCACTAGCTCCCAAACTTTGTTTCTCTCAAATTGATGTAATTCCTCTTGCATTACAATGATCCAGTGTGGATCTTGTTCTACATCTTGTATGGATTGAGGTTCAATTTGAGATAGAAAGTAAGTGTGCATCAGGTTTTGGTTGACCTTATTTAAGGTTTGCACACAAGCTGAGATGTCTCCAATCACTCTGGAGATTGGATGATCTCTTATTGTTACTAAATCAATAGGGGGTGTTGATTGTTCACCAACCTGTGTTGTTGTTTCCTCTAGTGGAATAACAACTGGCTCTTCAAGATGGTTCTCTCCAAGATGTTGAACATCTTCTTCATCTTCACTGCTCTAATCCTTATGTTGGATAGGTGAATGTACTGAATCCTTCTCAGCAATATGCAACCTGTCTAAATTTTCTGAAAGAGAGTTTACCTGCAAGGGTTCTATGGTAGAAGTATTCTTCTCCTTGTAAAACATGTTAGTCTCATCAAAAGATACATGAACAGATTCTTCAATTTTAAGAGAAGTTTTATTATAAACCCTATAAGATTTACTGATCATGGATTATCCCAGAAACACTCTTTCATCATCTTTAGCTTGGAATTTTGCTAAGTATTTCTTGTCATTATTGTGAATATAACAAATGCAACAAAAATCTTGAAATAGTCTACTTTAGGTTTCTTCCTTTTGAGCAAATCATAGGGAGTCTTGCCCTTCAGTTTATGTATCAAACTTCTGTTCAACAAATAGTTAGAGGTGTTCACTGCCTCTGCCAAAAAAGATAGAGGAAGGTGAGCATCTGTCAACAATGTGGTGGCAGATTCAATAAGGGTTCTATTGTTCCTTTCAGCTACCCCATTTTGTTGAGGAGTTGTAGGAGCTGAGAATGTGTGCCTGATCCCTTCACTCTGACAGTACTCTTGCATAAGAAGAGAATCAAACTCTGTCCCATGATCACTTCTGATCAGGGCAATGTGAGTATTGAACTCAATCTGTATGCATTTTAGAAACTCTGTCAAACACTTAAAGTTATCAGACTTCTTCCTTAGAAAGAACACCCATGTGAATCTAGAGAAGTCATCTACAATCACCAAAGTGTAAGATTTCCCTCCTAAGTTGTGTACTGTAATGGGTCCAAAAAGATCCATGTGTAATAGATAAAAGATCCTAGGTGAATCACTCTTATTAAGTGACTTAAAACTATTTTTAGTTTGCTTGCCTAATTGACAAGCCCTGCAGTGTCCTTCCTTCTTGTAGGGGCCAGAAGGTAGTCCTCTAACAAGGTTGCCCTTGGATAGCCGAGAAATGGTTCTAAGATTTAAATGCCCTAGTCTCTTATGCCATAAGTCATTTGGTTTGCAAACAGAATTGAATAAACAAATATCTATCTTAGTTGTAAGAAAATCTACAAGATAAATGTTACCTTTCGTTTTACCTGTTAACACTATTGTGTTATCCTCTGATTTGATTTTGCATGAGGATTTGTTGAATATCACTTGGTAGCCTTCATCACACTGTTGACTGATGCTGATTTGATTGCGCTTCAGTCCTTCCACATAAGCCACCTTCTTGAATGTGACTGAGTCAATCTGAACAGCACCATATCCTTTTGTTTGACCAAAGTTTGAATCACCAAATATCACTTTGGGTCCAAGTTTGGTATTGAAGGATGTTAGATTCTCCTTGTTCCCTATCATGTGCTTTGAGCACTAACTATCCAGATACCATTGTTGGTTAATTGCTGGATAGGTGTTCACCTGCACATAAACAATTTATATGTTTTTGACCAATTTTACTTTGGGGCTAGGTTGATAACCATTAAACTCAGAAATAAAAGACATCCCTGGCTGACTCTTATATCCTTCAGGATGGTATCTCCTAGGAGGTACTATCCATTCAGTATAAGGGTTGAAGCTTTGGGATATAGGACTTCTAGGATTGATTTAAGATTTACCTCTGAAAGATTGTTCAAATCTCTGAGCTCCGTTCGACGATCGTCGAGCTGAGTTCAACGATCTTGGGTCAGATCATCGAGCTCGGTTCGAAGATAAACTATACCAGAGTTCAGAGTTCAGAAGTCGTCGACCTGAGTTCGACGATTCAGCCTGAGATCGCCGAGCTCTGTTCGATGTTTTCTATTGAACTTTGTTTTTCTTAGGTAAATCAGGATTCTTACTAGCTACCTCTACAATCCCCTTTCCTTTATCTGAGATATATTTAATTGGGGTTGTAAATACTATAGGTTGGATGGATGAAGCAGCCAAGCCCAGTGTACTATTGAGTCTTGAGTTCACTATGCTTGTGATGTCCATCAATCTGATGCTTCTCCCATTAAGGGATTCTTCAAACTTCTTTGCCTGGGATACTTCACTTTTCAGTGAAGCTATCTCCTCCCTATAGCATTCTAACTCCTCAGAGAGTTTGAGGTTGTCTGATTTTAGAGTGCTATGTTCAGACAATTGATTTCTTAGAGAGATAATCTCTTTCTCAGACTTTAGCAGGTCTAAACAAAGTGCCTTGAATTCAGATATAAAGTCCTCTTAATTAAAATCAAAAGAATCTATTACCTGATCTTCTTCATTTTCATGTTCAGATTCAGATTCTGACTAATGTTCTGCATCAGAATTATGTTGGGAGGCATTGATAGCCATCATGCAGAACTCCTTTTCTTCAGCATCATCTTCATCATCACTTGAGCTTGATGAAGCCTCTGATTCTTCTTCAGTTTCACTCCAGGTTTCAGCTACAAATCCCTTCCTGGTGTGTTTGTTCTTACTAGAGGAGGATTTGTCATTTTTTTTCTCTCCTGGAGTCCTTGTCTTTTCTCCTATCTTTCCTGTCCTTCTTGTCCTTATTCTGATTTTTTGGGCAATCAGGCACAATGTTGCCTGGTTTCTTATATCCAAAAAAATAATTTCTTTATTATTGGATTTGTCATACCTTGGCTTCTTATGCCCTCTGAATGACCTCTTTCTGAAATCTTTCCTGGCCATCTTATAGAATCTTTTGTCCTATAAGCACATTGAATCTTCATTGCCAGTGACCTTGTCTTCAAGCTGATCTTCTGTAGCTTTGAAGGCAATTGTCTTCTCCTTCCTGATTACTGGAGAAGCAACCTTTTGTTCTTCCTCTCTATTCCTGATGAGCAGCTCATAAGACTTGAGCTTGCCCAACAAAGGTTCAGTAGTAATCTCAGTTATGCTTCTGGCATCCTTGATTGGTCAGATCCTTGACTCCCAAGTGCTGGGAAAGCACATTAGCATTTTGTCATTGAGTTCAGTTAGTGAGATCTCCTTGTCCAATGTTTTTAACTAACTGACTATTAGGCTGAGCCTGTTGTACAAGTCAGCAACTGACTCAGTTTCTCCCTTTTTGAGATTCTCATACTGGCTAATGAGATGGGATCTTCTGTCATTCCTTTCATCAGCAGATCCTGAGACAATTTCAGATAACTTGTCCCATATCTCTTTTGAATAATTACATTCAGCCACTTTTTGAAATATTTCATCAGACATAGTCTGAGCCAGAATATTCATTTCTTTGGCATCTGCAACTTTCGATTTCTTGATTTCTGCATCTGTTCCTAAAGGAGGTGGAACAGCACTTGTACTTATAATTACTGGGGTCTTGAACACACTGTCAAAACAAATTGTATATGTCCTTATCAATAGAATTAAAATATAATTTTATCCTTGCCTTCCAAAGTGCAAACATAGAAAGATTGCACACTAGAGGTCTGGTGCTAGCATAATCTTTATTTTGTGCCATGGTTTTGTATGAATATATATATAATACAAAAAGTAATAACCCTCTATTGAATATTTATGTTATCAAGGATCTTTTGGTCCATGTGTTAGCCTGTTCAACCAATCTGTTGAAGATTCGGTTGTTGAGTAACCAACCTGGCTCTGATACCAATTTAAAGTGAGTGTAAGATTTACCTTTACTATAGAGGGGGGTGAATAAAGTATTTTAAAATAATTTATAATTTAAAACTGTAAAGCAGTGGAAGTCTTGATTTATGTATATGTGTAAGGTTCTTGCAAAAAGAAAAACTAAGTAAGCAAGAAATAAGAAATCACAGCACACAACAAAAACAGAACACAGCAAGCCAGATGACACAAGGAGCTATAGTGGTTCCATAACAACCTGGGTACATCCACTCTTCTACCACCCTATGTAGGAATCCACTGCAGGAATAGTTGATCAGGTGTCATGGGCACCAATGAACTTTTGTTAAGGTGCTCATAAACCAAACCTAGAATTTTTGATAAGGTGTCTTGCCACCACTGAGTTTTCACAAGGTCTCAGAAACCAGCAACAAAACTTTTGAAGGGAGTTTTGAGAAACCCTTTTACAGAAGGAATAAAGAAAAAAAAAGGTTGAGTTGTTCTTCTCTATCAATAAACTGAGAGAAGACAAGTGGAAGATGTTGTCAAAGCTCCCCCTAAGATCTGTAAGGGTTCAAGAAGATGAGCTTTGCTTAGGGTGATAGACCTTCAGTTGCATCAGATCTCCAGTAATAGATGATTTTAGCAGATGATGAAATGTGTGATGTCTGGAGTCCTTGATGAAGAAGCTTTTGAACATTTAATGCTTGAAGGAGTAGAATAGCAGATGATCTCCTTCATAGTAATGTTCCTTGTGTTCTTGAAGAATTCTGACTCAGTAATTCTGTAACTTTTTTTTACTGATTCTATTCCCAGAAGATGAATTCTTGATGAATAATTTTCTTATTCTCTCTTCTGTATTCTTTTTCAAATCTTGTCTGTTCACTTTTTCAGAATGATTCTCTAGGGAGTATATCAGATTCTGACTTCTTGATAGCCGTTAATCAGTCATAAATGACTACCTTAACTTATATCTGCCTCTGGAGGAAAGTCCTTAAGAAACATTCCAATTAGTCTTCCTTGAAACTTGCTCCAGATTCATTGAAACGACTACAAAATCCTTTGCCATAAATGCTGAAAATAAGTCTGAATGAATTCCATAACTATCCTGAATTTGAATCCTAAAATCGTCGTTCTCTCAAAGAAATTGTCGATCTGAGCTCAATGATCGTCGAACTGTGCTCAGAGATTGGATTTAAACAGGAAACAGAAATCGTCGAACTGAGCTCTACGATCGTCGAACTGAGCTCAGAGACTTGGAAAACAACTAGAGATAGAGCGTCGATTTGAGCTCGAAGATCGTCGAATGGAGTTCGACGACTCGTTGAACTTAGCTCAGAGATCGTCGAATGGAGTTCGACGATTCGTCGACCTGAGCTCGATGAAAATTGTTTTGGTCCTCAGCATTGAATCCTGATCTTTAGAAGGTCTTGAGGGAAGCTTTCAAGCCTAAGTACTAACCCTAAGACTCATTCTAATTGACCTATCAGACTATACAACAAGGTCAAAACAAATTCCTAAGCACATAGTGATCCTTACCCAAATTAGTAATAGGGTGTTCAAACACTTACGTTAACCTTGGACTGCGCAGGGCATTCCCTGTGAAGGGCTCTTGGGGGCACTAGAAACTACGATGTGCTGAAGCCCAAAGCTCCCTTTCTTAAGGCACTTACTATTATTGGTTAATACCCAATTCCCGATCCCTTTTAATATTATTCTAGATCTAAACCTAGTGTATTTTGACTCTCTCTCTCCACAGGAAAGACGATCTTTCGTCGATCCCGAGAACCTCTTAACACTAGTCCACCCAACACTCTCCTTATCATGACTCCTAATGAAGCTCTCTTTTTCTTTCTCACTTTACCAAGACCAGTAAACCAATAATCCGATCTCCTTATGACCATTCCACTTGTTATCACAATTTCTGCAGTTTTACTAAATGCAGACCAACCTAAGCTATATGATGTACATGATAGGAGGTACTCCAAATTTTTTTCCAAATGCCCTAAGATAAATATTGTGGGTCTATTATGACATATTTTGGCTAAATACAGAAACTTGAAATTTTCCTAACTAATTTAGTATTTATTTTATTTTCCCAAAAGTTTGGCCTTGGGTAAATTTGAACATGAAGTACTAGATTTCCTTAAGTTGTGGCCACCAAAAAATTATAAATACTATATGACAGCAATATGTCAGTGAATAACAAATTTCACAGATTCTTATAAATGTCATAACCTATAAACCATTAATTAAAAGTAATTCAAATAATTGGAGTTAAAGAATGGAGTACCATAATCCATAGTCCAAAAATTAAATAAAAATTATAACAGTCTTATAACGATCAGAAAATACTACTGACTAAGTTTCATGCAATTCCAAGATCAGAAGGCCATATAGGAAAATACTTCAAGTCAATCCATTAAAGTGCACTTTGTGAAGAAACATTCTTATACACTCATTTTAATAACATGTAATAATTATCTAAGCTTTATTATTCAATAAAAGATTCTCTTGCAAAGAAACACAATTTTATAGCAAGATATAATATTTATTATCTACTTTGCAAAATATGGTGCACTAGTTCCCTTAACATATGAAGTACTAAGAGGAAATGTCCAAATGATCCAAATAATTTACTATAGCCTCTAAATGTATTTAATTAACCTTGCCAAAGTTTCACATCATGTTAAGTTAATCTAACCATGGTCACTTCAAAATTATCACTAGGGGCAAGATGGTGGTTATAACTATAATTATAGGCTACTATTTTCTAAACATCCTATAATAAATTTCAGAGGTCAATAGCATTATAAAATCACTTCTACCAACATTTCATAAGGATCAAAGGTCATATGACCCTTCAACATTTTCATAAAAGGTATAAGCATAAACTATCCCTAATTGGTTTATGTTGTGTGCCTAAGTCTAAATGTTACCAAATTCCTTCCAATGGCATTTCACCACCCTAAGATCACATGGACTAAACACCAAATCCATACAAGGATATATCACCCCATGTCCTTCACAAACCCCCAAAGTTCATCCTTAGGGTTTGAACCAGGGTTTTAGGGCAAATCCACCCTAATCTACCCCAAACTCCATGTGAGGGTGTTTAATGTCTTAATAAATTAGTGGCCCAAGTTTCAACCTCTGTTGTTGTGATTTTGCCACCCAATACAATAAAGGGCATTTTACCCTAATTAACCCTTTTTGGGCCTAGCTAGGGTTTACAAATTCCATAACAATTCTTCTCAAAATTAAATGAAATATTATACAGAGTCTTAGATTAAACCAAAGGACCACTCAACAAAATTTGGGTGGGTTTGGAGGTCATTTGACCTTTTAAATAATTCATACGTGTATTATAAATTTCTTCAAAAACTTTAGGAAAACTTTTTCCAAAAATTCCCATTTTTGGATATGTTCTAGGTATAGGTAAGATTGAACCCATCCAAAATTTCAAGTCATTTGGAAGGCCCGATTGATGGAGGCACTTAAAAAAATCTCTGGTATAGCCTAGGTATAGACCTCACGAAAATGAGTGATGTGGTCTGACCTGAATTCAAATTTGGTTTAAACCAATTTTAAAATAAAATAGTCTCATAGGGCTACAACTTTCATGCAGACCACTTGTATTGTAGGGGACACTAGGTATCTTTAATAATTAATTTAAAATAGCCTAATAACTATTACAGAAAACAAAATAAAATGAATGAATAGATTCAATCACTGCACAAATCTTAAAGTAGATCGGGCGATTCCTTGTTTTTTTCTTCCTCCAGCTAATGGCTGAGATCAACCCGACCTGGAGCACATTCCAAGCACATTTGCTGGCCCCCCATCCACCTCCCAGGCCGGCCACCACCGCAACCACCTTCGGTGAGGTGGGGGATATCATCGGGCGGTGACACGGCCACCGGAGTGGCGGTTTCTGGTGGACCCGCAAGGTAGAAAATCCATTGAAATTTCAGAAATTTCTGTCACCCGATCGGGCTCAATTGAACCCGATTTCTCTCCAAAAAGATTTAAGATGCTAGCCCACGTAGAGAGGAGTAGAGGAGGACCTGTAACCGGGCTTGCCAACGAGTGTGGTGGTGGTGCGCCATGGCTAGTGGTGGAGCATTTCGGTGCTCTACAATATCACTACCAAAGTGCACGGTTTCTTCAGGGGAAGAGTTGAAACTTCTCCTCTGACATTGGGGAAGCTTTTAAGATCATCAAATGGGGGAGGGGAGAGGTCATTCTTCAATGGCCATTAATGGCCATTTTGAAATTTTTTGCCAAGGAGGAGTTTTCAGAATTCAGCCACCTAGAGGCTGGGAAAAATGTTTGGTCTCCTCTAACTTATGAGGGGAAGATGAATCAAGACTCTGAATCAATTGTAGAGGGACTCTTGCTCTCACATGTACATTAATGGCTTTCTCTCTCTTCTTTCTCTCTCTCCCTTATGGAAGAAATTAAATTCAACCACTTTGGTGGCTGGCTATGATTATTAACCTCCTCATAACCGATGAGGGGGAATTTTTCCATTTATAGGAGAGGCCCTTCGTCACCCTTTGCCATGAATGACCTCCTTTTCACTTTCTCTCTCCTCCATTAATGGGAAAATGGGGTTTTCTCTCTCCTAGTCACCATGGCTAAATTTGATGACCAATCCAGCCTAATTGCACCCCATTAACTCAGATTATTAATGGAAATTAGGTTTGCCAAAGTGGGGGAAATTGGCTTGAGCTCGGGTTTACCCATTTGAGCTAGTTTGACCTAATCTTAGGGTAGAGTTGACTTTGGCCAACATGACCATTTGGGTTGCCCCAAGGGGTCCTTGGTTACCCATTGGCTTCCCCTAATGTCTAGGAAGGCTTGGGTAGGGTTGGTTGGGTATCTTGTAGGCCACTTGACCCTTAATTAGGGCACATTGACCACTTTAGGGTTTAAATTGACTGTTGTCAACTTGATCGCTTGGGTTGACCCAAATGGGTCCTTAGTGACCCAATGGACTTATTAAAAGGTTAGGGAGGTTTAGGTGGGGTCATATTGAGAAGTTTGAGGTCGATTGGCCCTAGATAGGTCACTTTGAAAATTTTAGGGTTAGGGTTGACCTTTGTCAACTTGACCACTTTGGTTGACCCCTGTTAACCCGGAATCCGCGACTAGTTCTCTAGGTTTTCAAGTCCGGGCGGCTTGTGCTTTCTAGCCGCCGTTCTCAGCTAGCCGGCTTATTATCAGATAGGCCGGGCGGCCTCTTCATCAGACAGCCTCCAGTTCCAGTCCAGCCATCATCTAGAGGTCGGCCTATCCTTGCCTAAGGTGCGCGACCTATGTCCCAGGTCGCCGTCAGAGGAGGCCTGGACCAGCCCGCTCAGAGGCCTAGTCCTACAGCTCGGCAGAAGAAGACCGCCAGGCCGCGCGGCCTATCTCTTGGCTTTTCTTCTTCTTCTCGATTCCTGTCACCGCTGCCCGATTCCCTTGTACCTCGGGCAGCCGGTAATTTTAGCCCTGCCTGTTTGGGCAGGCCCCTAAGCCTATAAATAGGGGGCGGGAGTACACCCAAAGGGGGCTAACTCGGGTCCAAGAGCTCGCTTGTTAGGAGCTGCGGCCTCAATTCTAGTCCTTTGCGGTCTATTGTCCGGCCGGCTTCTTCCTTTCTTCCTTCTTTTCTAAGTGTAATCGCTTATTTTTCTATAAAAGGAAAGCCCGCCGCAGGAGAGGCATTCAGGCCGCGGCGGGCGAACTCTGGTGTTGCCGCTGGTAGCGGCCCTTTCTCTCCTTTCTCTGCCCGTTTTTATCCTCCATTCCTAGCCGCTAGTAACCGACTAGCCGACAGTCTTTTCCCAATGCCTTCCCCAGTGCTCGAACGGTTAGCTGGTGGTGCCCGTCTTCCCTTTCGCATTTCGTGCATCAACAGTTAACACGCGACCTTCAGATATCGGCTTGTCGCTGAAGTTCAGCGGCCATACTATGTCAGACCGGCAGTCCGTTCAGAACAACCTCAGCCCCAGCGAAGTTCTGCTCTTGGAAGCTCTTCTGCAGTCCCGCCGGGAAGAAAACCGAACTCGCCAAGAGATGATCCGGCAGCTCGCCGCGATCAATGCAAATCTAGCCGCAATTAATCAGCGGTTAGGCTTGCAATCCTCAATCATTCCGGTTACACCAGCCAACCAGACCCCAGCGGACAGCAAGCAGGTCGATCCGCCGGCCTACTCGCCTACCTGTCCGGGATATTCGCCGGGCTATTCTATCTCCTACCCGGTCTGTCCGGCCGAGTTGCCGACAAGGTTTCCAGTCACGAAGAAGCCCCGCGTTTCAGAAAAAGGACAGAGGAATTTGTTAGTCGTGTACCAGATCGAGCAACGGGAGGGAGAGCCAAGTCAAAAGAAACCCGCCCGGGCAGCAGGCATAAAAACCAGATCCAAGGATCAGTATTGCGAATATCACAAGGAAAGAGGTCATTTAACAAAAGATTGTAGAGCTCTCCAATTAGCTGTGAAAATGCAGAAGTCAAAGGAATCTCGTAGCATGATCTAAAAAGGACATCTCATTCCTAGGCTGGCAGACACAACATCAGCAACAGAAGCAATCCTGACAACCAATTCCTTAACCCAATATGTTTTTCTGTCTTTTATTTCCTCTTATGAATTTCTATTAAGAAGGATTATAACTCATCTCTATATTTTGTTTCAGAGATTCTATATCAGTACTCTCGCCTGGCAAGTCATCATTCTTATGGGTTCGCAACCCAAAAATTAAAAGATCACTGAATCAGGAGATATCGCCGAGTCTAGCTACATACCCCTTTAGAGCCGTTGTCATTAGCGTAACACCACTAGGACCACGTGTTGCGGGGAGATTTCGCACCGTGCAGTGGCAGCTTACCGGCTTTGATGCGGTGGAGTACTAGATTGCGGATCCCAGCTGGTATCTACCCCCACTTCTGCATTTTGGAGGGACAGGGTGGCTGGTAGCGCTACCATGCTTTGAGAGGGATATCGTTACTACTCGGATGGGTCTGTGCGGGAAGCCACACGCATACCCCTCAGATCGTCCCAGCATGTAACCCTCGAATACTCCTTGATACTCTCAAGCAGTGCCTGCAGGAGACCCACAGTCTTGTCGATCTTAGGGGGAAGCAATGCCGCTCCGGCCGCACCTGCCCCGAAAGATCGACCTAGACTGTACTCCAGGCAAGAGAGCAGTGTTTTCTTTTCTTCAAGCAGAAGTCTAGTCGGCAGTCAAAGATCAGACCGCGCGGTTATCATATCCTGGCTAGAGACAGTATCCGCTCGGGTAATTGGGTATTATAAGGCTGTGGATATTGTTATTCTTACCACTCGGTCTTCTTTTCGACCAATTGGTTTTCTTAAATTGGTCTCATATTCGAAGTTGCCGATATCATTCTTACTGCACAAATATATTAATAAATCGCGCGAGTCATTTGGTTATCTTCAGCTCAATACAACAGATATCTTTATTAATCGTGCGAGTTGGTTGGTTATCTTCAGTTCATTATAGCGGACATCAGTCTTATCCGCGCGAGTCATGCGCGAAAATCATTCTGCGATGACTTCACACTCTAGTCGCCTGGAAAAGTAAACTAGCAGGGCGGCTTACAAGGATCGTGCCGCGCGGCTTATAATCGATCAAGTAGAAATGCAATACCGAGCGAATAAAGCATATTCAGCAAAATCAAACAGTATCATTTATATTGTCGGAAATTACAAAATGTATTATCCGCGCGGCTTAAAAGGATCATGCCGCCGGATCAAAGGAATATCATAACATATCAACTTTTCTTCTTTTTCTGCTCCGGCCGCACCTACCCGCTTGGCCTCTAAACTCCAGTTGTCTTATCCGCTCAGCCCGCCGGCTTATGGTATTCATTCGAATCAATTCGCGGCTTGCACTGTAAAGAAGTCGCAATATGTTTATCTCTATTGCTAAGTAGTTTCCCTATTGAAAGCCAATTTTGTATTAAAGTTCGGACAGGCCTCCACAATCCGCTTGGTTTTTACAATATCAATCCGGTTGATCTCCTTAGTCGAGCGGCTTGTTGGTCGCCATTTGAACTGGCTTATCTTCTTGGCGAATAGTCTCCTAATCGCCCGGCTTATTGCTCTATGTACGCTCAAGGATGATCGGATTATTATAATTTCACAGACTAGTATATCTGGTTAATGGTACTCTACTCGAGTTTAACCGCAGCAAGTTAGTTATTATTCATTGAAGTCATAAATAAGATTTCTCAAGTCGGAAACGAGTAAGAATGGTTAAACCGCATATACAAATAAGCAAGTAAAATTACAATAGATTCTCACAAAAGGTAAAACATTTTCATTTCTAATGTCAAGTATAAGGGGTAGACCGCGCGGTTTACAAAATCTTACCGGCGGTCTCAAAAAATGTAAAAACTTTTACAAGTAATCTATTCTAGCTGTTCGGCCTCTATCTTTTGGACGCAGGAGTACCAGAGTCCGGTTCACCGTCAATATCGATCTCAGAAGGCGAGTAGTCGCCGCTGTCCGACGAAGATGAACGCGAACTGCCAGTGCCCCTGGTCTCTGACGTGCTGGCACCAACCCGCGCGGTCTCAGACGCTTGACCGCCGGTCTTTGAAGAAGCGCTCTCGCTCCTGCTGTCCTCCCCTTCCTCTTCTGCCTCGCCCTCTCCATCAATCTTCTCCTTGCCTTTCAGCGCGCGATAAACCGCAGCCACCCTTTTCTTCAAGGGTGGATACAGGTCGGCGCAGGTGAAGTCGGTGAATCCCGGGGCGAGGCCGCCCTGATCTCGAAGGCGTTTCAGCGCTCCGTCAATCCCTTGGACAAGTTGGGGAAAGACCGCGTCTTGAAAGGCTGAGTTCGTCGGATCGTATATTTTCTGCAAAGGAAAGAAAAAGGTTAGTTCGGGCGGCTTAATGAATTAAGCCGCAAAAATCAGGTAATGTCTTACCGCATGTGACTCCTTTAGCCGTGCGATTTCTTCATCTTTCTCGGCGAGTTGCCGCTTCAGGTCACCTTCACTTGCAACTAACCGCCTATGGGCTAGGCCCATATAGTGGTTGGCTACAAAGCTTCTCGCGCCGACCTGCGCGGCAAACCGCGAGAAGTCTTCTGTAGGTATCTTCTCCAGCGCTTTCAGGTTGCGCCTGCCATACAAAGCCGCGCCAACCACAGAGGCATGGCGGCTTACAGTTTCCTTCCCCCAGTTCGGTAGGGCGGTGGAAACCTTTACCGACTCGCCGTCGGCACTCCACTGCATGGTGGGGTTGCCGTGGAGATCTTTCAAGCGGCTACCCATACCATGCAGTGTGAAGCCACTGGAGGAGTCCGATTCATCCTCCTCTGCAGCCCGCTCCGGCCTGGCCCTCTTCGCCCTCCTCTCCCTCTGTGTCAGGGTTAGGCCGCCTGGAGTGAGCGGCTTGTTCAGCGGGACCGCGACAGCAGCTGCAAGGCGAAGTTAACAAGTCAGTCGGTAAGCCGCGCGGCTAGCATAGCAGTTCGGCTGAGTGATACTTACTGTCCTGCGCATGAACATCCTCCAAAGTCGGGAGCAGCGGGAGGTAGTGGGTGACGTCGAGCCGCTCCCCCTTGAAGAAGTTGAAGATCTCCTTCTCCACGCCGTCCAATCCGCTACTTCCAAAAGCGGCTTCGTCGCGAACTTGCGGATGGACCGGCAGGAGTCCGAGGTTACCCTCGAAGATAAGGTATCTTTCTGACCAGTTCGCGATTTTGTTCGCCAGGTTTACAACTTTCAGGCCGCGGCAGCCGAAGTAAAGATGGCCTCTGAAGATCTTCGTTCCTGAGTCTGGGATAGACCGCACAGAGAAGCATTCTCTGAACAGCCTTATCGAGAACCGAACTCGCTCTGACCTAAGGTAAGAGACGAAGCTGTAAATCGCCACGATCGAGTTCGGGGGCAGCTGTCCTGGCACCACTCCGTAATGGTCGAAGATCGCGACGGCTTCCATCAGCACAGGGAAGCCGAAGCCGCAGTCAAAGTGATCGATTGGGATAGCGATCTGGTTGGCTGCAGAGGTGTTAATCCGCTCATGAGGCAGCGGAAGCCGCGCGAGCAGCAGGCTGTCTTTCATGTGCTTCTCTAAAAAGCTGTCGAGCTCGGCTTGGGTAAGCCGGCCTTCCTTATGATCCACCGAATGGAAAGCAGAAGCCGCGTCGGTCCTAACGGCTGGAGCTTTGTCAGACCGCATCGCAATTGCTTTAGCTCGCATTCTGATCTCCTGTGCCGAAGACTCCGGGATCATCTCTATTTATAGATTTCCTATGCAGCTACAGTAGTTGTTGTCAAATCGCGGTTAGGTACCAGGCCGCACGGCTAAACCTGCAAGGCAAAGTATTCTAACCGCATTCTAGTTCGTCAGGTCGAACGATTAAAATTCCAGTACTTGGCGAAATTTCTAAAGAAGAAAAGACAGCGACTAGAAGTAATCAAACCGCACAAAGCCGCATACAATTCGGAGTGATATACAATCAAACATACAACAATTGTCCACAGGAATCAAACCGTCCGGCATCACGAGTTGATGCTTATTACAAAGCCAAATAAAAGTTCTCTTAATTATCTCTCTCCACTCTCTGGAGCCTCTCGCCCAACCCGCGCGACTTGGTCGCCGGCCTGTACCAGCTGGACATACACTTGACTAACGAGGTTGTGGATATTGTGCAGAGTCCGGTGAACTCGTGAGGTATCACGCTCTACGCGGGTAAATGGAACCAGCGACAGAGCGCGATCTCCCGGGTCGCCAGAAGCAGCGACCTGCCTAACCGCCGCGACTACTGGGGAGTACGAAGTCTCTCCGGAAGCCGGGCAATTTGGTAGTTGCTGCTGTTCAGCAGTCGTCCCAGCAGGTCGCAAACCTCTGCCGGCCTCCTCTGGTCGATCCTTATCCCTTTCCTCGTCAAGTCGAGCGGTGTCCGCCCTCTCCCTCTCAATCCGGCCGAGCATCAGCACTAAAGCCTGCAGATCTAGTTTCTCTTTCTTCTCCTGCTCCAGGTGGGCCAGCACCTCTAGAGTTCTTTGTTCAGCGGCCTCAAGCGCAGTCCGCATCGCTGTCTTCTCCTTCTCCCAGCTGGCCAGGGACTCCTGCATCCTTTTGTCAGCGGCCTCCAGTGCAGTCCGCTTCGCCGTTGTCTCCATGTCCGCGCTGGCCAGTGCCTCCTGCACCCTTTTGTTAGAGGTCTCCTGCGTAATCCGTATCGTCACTTTCGCCAACTCCAGGCTGACCAAGGCCTCCTGCGTCCTTTTCTCAGCGGCCTCCACCTCAGACCGCATCATTCCCCTCTCCTGCTCCAAGTCCTCCAGCACTTCTTGAGTTCTCTTTTCAGCGGCCTCCAGCATAGACCGCTGACTTTCTTCTTGAAGCCGCCACTCTTCTTCCTTGGCTCGAAGGGCCTCGGCGTGCTCCCTTATCCTAGCCTGCAAGGCGGCAACCTCCTCTTGGAATTCGGCCGCCCTCTGGTCGCGGACACTGGGAGGTAGCGGCGGAATCAGTGGAGGTAAGGAAGTCGTCAGATCGCCCGGCTTGATGAAAGTTCCATGTGCACCTGCAGCGAATAAAACAATCGGTTAGATTCAGTGGCATGACCGGCACTTGGTAGAAGATCTCGTTAGAACGAGACCGCAGCTCGTGGTTATCTCTCCTTTGAAAGGCGCAGTATCAAGTCTAGCCGCGGGTCGCCTAACCCTTTCTGAATCTATTCGCTTTAGCTTTTCTTTCCATAACCGCGCGGTCTCCTTAGCTTTGCTTTGCAGCTCAGCCGTGGTCAAGAAGAAGCTCGCCGGCGGATTGTAAATTGTGTCCGCTCCCTTCTTCCGTGACCGCAGCTTGTAGAATTTTACAATATGCTTAACTTCTTCGTGTTTACCTTGCAGGGCAGGAAATGTAGTCGCCACCTGCTTCCCGGCGATTAGTTTCTTCATCTCCTCTATCTTCTCTCTGAGTTTTAATTTTTCAGCTCCTTCTGAAACCGCAGGAGCCGATTCACCAAGCTTCTCTCCTGTAACTTCGACATCGGTGATGGCGACCTCCGCAGAAGCCGGCGGAGTCGCCAGTAACTTGTCCTGCTGCTGAAATACCTCCATGCCCTTCAGGATATCGCTCAGGGATTCGCTAACCGAAGGCGTACTCTCGGGCTCGTCCGGCTTGGAAGATGGAGTCGACAGACCCTCAGATATTTATTTTTCCCGCGACTTGAATTGCACACTAGCCGCTCCGGTCTTCACAGAAACATTGCGGTTATCAACCCGCATCTTCCGCGTCTTCCTCTCCATCCTTTCCTCAAGAGTCTCGACCTTTTTCTTACGTCGCTTCAAGTGGCCGACTATTGTCTCTGTCCGTTTTCTCTTCTCAGTCAGAGACCGCTCGGCCTCCAGTAGCTTCTTCGAGTCATCCTCTTCAATAATGATCAAGTCAGCAGATGTGGGTAACTCGCGCGGTTTGGAAGAGTCAACACTCTTCTCCTCCGCCCCGGCGATCTTCAAAAGAGGTTCACCCGATGGCGAGTAGGTAATATCGAAAGATTTGGTGGCACCAGCTTGCGGGAGAGCAGATTTGGAAATCGGTTCAACTTTTGTCGCGGCCTGCGAGGATTCTGCGACGACTTCCATCGGTTTCTTTCCAGAATCAGAAGCCGCCGGTGCGATCGGCTTCTCGGTTTTCTTCTCAGGCTGTTGGTCGGAACTGTCCGCTTTTCTGCTCCTCTTCTTCGATCCAGACGACTTCTTTTCGCGATCTAGCATCGAGGACATGACATCCATCTTGTAGAAGTCTCTGTCGGCTTGAAGGATTCTGACCGCAAGTGGCGAGTAGTGACCCGTGGCTTGGCAGAAATCTTGAAGAAATGGCAGGGCCCTCGGCATTTTATAGACGCAGAAGCATTAATGGCAGTCGCGGTCTCCGGCTTAGTTCTACATTTTCGAAGTTTTTCAGAAACTTAAAAATGTGCGGGGATTATGTTAACCCGGAATCCGCGACTAGTTCTCTAGGTTTTCAAGTCCGGGCGGCTTGTGCTTTCTAGCCGCCGTTCTCAGCTAGCCGGCTTATTATCAGACAGGCCGGGCGGCCTCTTCATCAGACAGCCTCCAGTTCCAGTCCAGCCATCATCTAGAGGTCGGCCTATCCTTGCCCAAGGTGCGCGACCTATGTCCCAGGTCGCCGTCAGAGGAGGCCCGGACCAGCCCGCCCAGAGGCCGAGTCCTGCATCTCGGCAGAAGAAGACCGCCAGGCCGCGCGGCCTGTCTCTTGGCTTTTCTTCTTCTTCTCGATTCCCGTCACCGCTGCCCGATTCTCTTGTACCTCGGGCAGCCGGTAATTTTAGCCCTGCCTGTTTGGGCAGGCCCCTAAGCCTATAAATAGGGGGCGGGAGTACACCCAAAGGGGGCTGACTCGGGTCTAAGAGCTCGCTTGTTAGGAGCTGCGGCCTCAATTCTAGTCCTTTGCGGTCTATTGTCCGGCCGGCTTCTTCCTTTCTTCCTTCTTTTCTAAGTGTAATCGCTTATTTTTCTATAAAAGGAAAGCCAGCCGCAGGAGAGGCATTCAGGCCGCGGCGGGCGAACTCTGGTGTTGCCGCTGGTAGCGGCCCTTTCTCTCCTTTCTCTGCCCGTTTTTATCCTCCATTCCTAGCCGCTAGTAACCGACTAGCCGACAGTCTTTTCCCAATGCCTTCCCCAGTGCTCGAACGGTTAGCTGGTGGTGCCCGTCTTCCCTTTCGCATTTCGTGCATCAACAACCCCAATAGGCTATTTGTGATCCAATGAACCTCCTAATGGGCTAGGGATGTTATGTTGGGGTCAAAGAGTCAAGGAGATGTCTTAAAGTCGAACCCTAGGTTCGATAGTTAGAATATGTTATTTGCAAACCATGGTGATCACACCTTCATTCATAGATTCACATGGTCTTCTTGGGCTTCCTAGGGTTTTGTCATGAACTAGTCCTGACAAAACCACTCCTAGAGTTCTAGTTATTTGAGAGATGTTACAAATCCTAATAAAAAAAATATTTCCGTCCCCGAAATTCACGTTTGGCTTGCGGGGTTTCTACTTAGAGTAACTTAATGTAACATCCCTCAAAAATTAAAGTTATACCTGAAGTAAAGAGCTCCAGGTACCTTTGCTGTATCAGATCTAGTTGCTCCCAGGTATGCTCCTCCTGTCCATGATTTGACCACATGATCTTGACAAATGGAACCTTCTCGCACCACAAGACTCACACTGTTATATCTTCTATCCTGACCAACTCTAAGTGGACCAATCGATCTCAAGCTACTGAGCCATCTATACTAGTAACTTGTTTCTCCGTCCATAATAGAGCATTCCTAAGAGAGGTGATGTGTAAGATATCGTGCAAACAGTCTAACTTCTGCGGTAGCTTAAGTCTGTAAGACAATGAGCCGATCCACCCCAGGATCCTGTAGGGCCAAATATTCCTTGGACTTAGCTTCTTTCGCCCGCTTACCCGCGAGACTCCATGCATCGTAACTATCTTTAAGAACCCATGGTCACCATCTTTAGACTCTACTTTGCAATGTCGCGGATCTTAATACTTGGCCGGTCTTCTTTAGGCCTCCAACATCCTGTCTCGAATCAATCGCACTTGAGTATCTAGGTTATCCACAAATTCCGAGTCGAGTGCCTTCGGATCCTCATCCTAGATCCAAGATAGTGGAGTCATGCACCTCTATCTATATAATTCCTCAAATGGGCCATGCCTATGCGGGATTGGTAACTGTTATTATAAAGAGCTGTGTTGAAAGTCGACCAAGAGCCCAGATAGGCCTAGACTTATCTTCTTTCCTTGTACAAAATCCATCCATCCCGATCTGATGCGATCGTCTTGAGCAATTGACCTCCTCCAGTCGATAAACCTCACCATGCATCACAGAATCCATGACACCTTTCTTTATTCCGGGGAATTACATATTCTGATAAACACAATTTCTTCGGGTGATTTGAGTTCTTATTTTTGAGTGTAGACAATGACTCTATAAACTTCCTCTACGTGATCATGTTCTTATTCCTTCGAGTACACCCGAGTAATCAATCAATTCAACTTTACGAGTCTTTTCTAAGGTCTACGTCCTTCAATATATTGTCGGCTAACTTCTTACAGTTTCCTAGAGTCATCATACTTTCGATGTTACAACATAGCGATTTAATCTTATCTTCCCAGATATCCTGAATCTTATTACCCGTCATCTAATTTCACGTGATATCTTGTAATAGTTAAATCTCATAATTACTCCTCCTTATTACCATGACATTGTCTTGGTAATGATACAGATCATCATTCCAAACACGCTCTTGAAAAATCTTATCTTCGCCTGAATAACATCGAATAAGATCAACTTCAATCTTACTATATTTTTGACACCACATTATTCTAAATTAGGTCTAAGGAAACCCAAGTCAATAACTAATTTGCCGAATAAATAAAATACAAGCCCCCAATAAACAAAAGATAAGACCCTATCTACCTTGGGCTAAGTGTCTTTGATATTACAAGGTTATATTAATGCTAGATCTATACACAATCCTTAGGGCATGCAACCTTAGACTTGGGGTTCCATCCTGAAACTCATTGATATACTACATACTTTAAACTCTCTAGGTTACCATTTACGACAACTTTCTCAAAGTCAATATGTTACATTGTCCCAAATGGGTCTCTTCTAAACCTTAATTCTTATTCGATCCTAGGTAATTTTGTATGATTGTTGTCTCATCCTAATTGTGCCATTGATACGAGAGTTGAGTCTTGAGTCCCCTACTATTCCGGTAATGGTTATAGGAATCAATTCTCCTAAAGGCGTTCCTGTCAGTTAGGTTACAAGTGATAGTACCACCTGATAAGTAAGGTAGGAACATCAGAGTTTAAGCCTTAAGTAGTTACTCTCGCATTAAACTCTTCCCCTCGTAATTTCGGGTATCCTCGTACCTTAATCAGATTTATACCTAAGGTCACTTTTGACAAGGATACTCTAAGAATAGTCTTAGTAAGTCAAGTTTCCTAGATGGGTTGCCTTACTAATTTATTTATGGACTATATATTGTGATTTTTACACGTGCGCACCCCACAGCTTCCGTTGCTTAGTTTGTCCCCAAACTAATGCTCGTGCGAGGTGACCCAGGTTTTGTGGACTTCTAATTTTCCGATCGATGTTTCCCTCTTATAATACTTTGTAAAACCCCATTTTTTTCTTGTAAACCACTGGGGTCTTATGCTCTGAACCGCCGCTTTGCGGTGACACCAACACACTCGGGAAAGTCGTCACTACAAAATGTTGATCCTGCCAGGCATACCGATCGCAGAAGAGTAGAATAAATATAAGAGTACATGAAAACTGAAATATTTGTCCACAAAAAATCACATGTATATAAATAATTCTCCATGAAGGGAGAGCCCGCAACAATGATAAATCCAAGTACTAAATAGAGAAGGGCTCCTGCCCGATACATCAAATCCTCACTACAAGTCAATCAATCGCTGAAGCAAATCTATAATATCTACTAATGACCGGGACTCACTGTCCTTGCTTGCTGGACTCCTGTGCTATACTGCCCCATGTCCATGGGCACCGACCTCTAGGGGCTGCGTCTTTTGGTTAGGCTCAACGATCCCATAAAATGATTTGGTAAATGATCGTTAGTCTAAAAGACTAAATCCTATCATCCCTCACCCCTCCCTCATAGCTCTGAGATACCAAGAGGGGAGGAGGAAAGGGAACGTAATGAAGGTGGAGAGTAACAAAGGTAAGAAGGTGACGGCGGAACTAGTCTATCATGAGTTCATAAACAGAACAAATAAATATAAGAAGTAGTAGGTAAACAGTATAAGTAAACACAAGAGTAAGAGAACATGTATAGTGTGAGAAAATAATCTATGTAACCATGACCTATAGGAATGCCCATACAAACCTATATACCAAGGGGTCGTTTTGCGAGGTCTATTGTATAAAGAGTCTCATACCAATTTATACAATATGTGTCAAGGTTTATATGGAATGATGATGTTATGTCATGCAAGTATGATATGATGTGAATATGAAAGTGCAACACACACACTCGACTCTGTGCAGATAGACCTTTAGTTCCCCCTTTTTGGATCCTAACCTCCCAGGATCCCTCCGGAGTGGAAAACAGAAGCGGTGGGTTGGGACTCGCTCACCTCACAGCCGGTATAACACTACCAGTCTGACCTATCGTACGCCTCAATGCTGGTGCACTAACTGGATCTCTTGCGTACTCTTGATGGCTGCGCACCAAACTTTATTTGGCAAAGTGCTAAACCACACTTGCCGAGTCCACGTACTGGTGTCGGTGTGACGAATCTATAATAACGAAGACCCACCACCTTTATATTATGCACATGCAATATTACCATGTTTTCCCACCGAGCCAAAGCTCCCCAGACTATCCCGTCCATCACAATTATCTACCGAGCCATCGGCTCGCTGGGCTAACCTGCCCATCACCAAAACCATCGAGCCTACCGCTCGAGCGACGTAAACTAACACCCACCACCCCGGGAAGTATGAGTTTAAGTGTAACCATAGATTATTTCTAATTACTATTGTAATCCATTTAGTCTTACAACTTACGTTAACCTTGGACTGCCCAAGGCATTCCCTGTGAAGGGCTCTCGAGGGCACTAGGAACTACGATGGCTGAAGCCCAAAGCTCCCTTTTGCAAGCACTTACTATTTTTGGTTAATACCCAATTCCCGATCCTGTTTAATATTATTCTAGATCTAACCCTAGTGTATTTTGACTCTCTTTCCACAGTAAAGACGATCTTTCGTCGATCCCAAGCACCTCTTAACACTAGTCTACCCAACACTCTCCTTATCATGACTCCTAATGAAGCTCTCTTTTTCTTTCTCACTTTACCAAGATGAGTAAACCATTAATGCCATCTATCTATGTCCATTCCACTTGTTATCACAATTTCCGCATTTTTACTAAATGCAGACCAACCTAAGTTATACGATGTACTTGATAGCAGGTACTCCAAATTTTCTTCCAAAGCCCTAAGATAATTATTGTTGGTCTATCATGATATATTTAGCTTAAATCCAGAAACATGTAATTTTCCTAACAAATTTAGTATTTATTAAAGTTTCCCAAAAGTTGGCCCTGGGTAAATTTGAATATGAAGTACTAGATTTCCATAAGTTGTCGCAACCCAAAAATTATGAATACTATAAGACAGCAAAATGTTAGTGAATACCAAATTTCACAGATTCTTTTGAATGTAATAACTTCTAAATAATTAATTCAAAGTAATTCAAATAATTGGAGTTAAAGAAGGGAGTACCATAATTCTTAGTCCAAAAAGTTACATAAAAATTATAAGAGTCTTTAAATTATCAACAAATACTATTAACTATGTTTCATGCAATTCCAAGGTCAGTAGGCCATATAGGAAAATACTTCAAGTCAATCCATTAAAGTGCACTTTTTGAAGAAACATTCTTATAAACTCATCCAAATAACATGTAATAATTATCTAAGCTTTATTATTCCCTAAAAGATTCTCTTGCAAAGTAACACAATTTTTCGACAAGATATAATATTTATTATCTATTTATCAAAATATGGTGCACTATTTCACTTAACACATGAAGTACTAAGAAGAAATGTCCAAATGATCCAAATAATTTACTAGAGCCTCTAAATGATATTTAATTAACCTTGCCAGAGTTTCACATCATTATAAGTTAATCTAACCATGGTTACATCAAATTTATCACTAGGGGCAAGATGGTGGTTATAACTAAAAGTATACACTACTGTTTTCTAAACATTCTATAATAAATTTCAGAGGTCAATCGCATTATAAAATCACTTCTATTAACATTTCATAAGGATCCAAGGTCATATGACCCTTCAACATTTTCATAAAGGGTATAGTCCTACACTATCCCTAATTGGTATATGTTGTGTGCCTAAGTCTAATGTCACCAAATTCCTTCCTATGTCATTTTGATACCGTAAGATCACATGGACTAAACTCCAAGTCCATACAAGGACATATCACCCCATGTCCATCACAAACCCCCAAAGTTCATCCTTAGGGTTTGAACTTGGGTTCGAGGGCAAATCCACCCTAATCCACCCCAAACTCCAAGTGAGGGTGTTTAATGTCTTAACAAATCACTGGCCCAAGTTTCAACCTCTGTTGAAGTGATTTGGTCACCCAATATCACAATGGGCATTTTACCCTAATTAACTCTTTTTGGGCCTTGGCTAGGGTTTACCAAATTCCATACCAATTCTTCTCAAAATTGAATGAAATTTTATACGGAGTCTTATATTTACCAAAAGGACCACACACCAAAATTTGGGTTGGTTTGGAAAGCTCATTTGACCTTTTAAATAATTCATGCATTGATTATTAAATTTGTTCAAAAACTTTAGGAAAATGTTTTCCAAAAATTTTCATTTTTGGATATAATCTAGGTATTTGTAAGAGTGACCTCATCAAAAATTTCAAGTCATTTGGTTGGCTGTATTGATGGGGGAACTCAAAATAATATCTGGTCTAGCCTAGGTATATACCTCACCAAAATGAGTTCTGTGGTATGACCTGAATTCCAAATTGGTTCAAACCAATTTTAAAATAAAATAGACATAGGGCTACAACTTTCATGTAGACCACTTTTACTGTAGGGGACACAAGGTATTTTTAAAAATTAATTTAAAACAGCCCAATAACTGTGACAAAAAACAAAATAAAATGAATTAATAGATTCAATCACTGCAAGAATCTTAAAGCTGATCAGAGGATTCTTTGTTTTCTTCTTCCTCCATCCAATGGCTGAGATCAACCCGACCTGGAGCACATTCCAAGCCCATTTGCCGGCCCCCTTCCAATTCCCTGGCCTCCCACCACCGCCACCACCATCATTAAGGTGGGGGATATCGCCGAGCGGCGGTACGGCCGCCGAAGGGGCGATTTCTGGCGAACCCGCAAGGTAGAAAAACCATGGAAATTTCAGAAATTTCTCTTATCTGATCGGGCTCAATTGAGCCCGATTTCTCTCCTAAAATATCTATGATACTAGCCCACGAAGAGAGGAGTAGAGGAGGACCGGTAACAAGGCTTGCCGACGAGTGTGGTGGTGGTGCGCCATGGCCGGTGGTGGAGCTTTTGGGTGATATATAACAGCACTACCAAAGTGCATGGTTTCTTTAGGGGAAGAGTGAAAACTTCTCCTCTGACCTTGAGGAAGATTTTAAGATCCTCAAATAGTGGAGGGGAGAGGTCATTATTCAATGGCAATTAATGGCCATTTTAATTTCGGCCAAGGAGGAGTTTTCTGAATTCAGCCACCTAGAGGCTGGGAAAAACCTTTAATCTCCTCTAACTGATGAGGGGAAGATGAATCAAGACTTTGGAATCAATTGGAGAGAGACTCTTGCTCTCCCATGGACATTAATGTCTTTCTCTCTCTTCCTTTTGGGAGAAATTAAATTAAGCCATGTTGGTAGCTGGCTATGATTATTTAACTCCTCATAACTGATGAGGGGGAATGTATCCATCAATTGGAGAGGGCCTTGGTCTCCCTTGGCCATGAATGGTCTCCTTTTTCACTTTCACTCTCCTCCATTTAAGTGTAAAATAGAGTTTTCTCTCTCCTAATCACCATGGCCGAATTTGATGACCACTCCAGCCTAATGGCACCCCACTAACTCATATTATTAATGGAAATGAGGTTAGCGTAAGTGGGCGAAATGTGCTTGAGCTTGGGTTAGCCCATTTGAGCTAGTTTGACCTAATCTTAGGGTACAATTGACCTTGGTCAACATGACCATTTTGGTTGACCCCAAGGGTTCCTTGGTGACCCATTTGCTTCCCCTAAAGTCTAGGAAGGCTTGGGTTTGGTTGTTTGGGTATCTTGTAGGCCACTTGACCCTTAATTAGGCCATTTTGACCACTTTATTGTTTAAGTTAACTTTAGTCAACTTGACCCCTTGGGTTTACCCAAATGGGTCCTTTGTGACCTAATGGTCCTCTTAACGGGTTAGGGAGGTATATGTGACTTGACAGTTGGAGGTCCATTGACCCCAGAGGGGTCACATTGACCATTTTAGGGTTAGGGTTAACTTTAATCCACTTGACCACTTTGGTTGACCCCAATGGGTCATATGTGACCCAATGAACCTCTTAAAGGGCTAGGGATATTATGGTGGGGTCAAAGAGTCAAGGTGAGGCCTTAAAGTCAAACCCTAGGTTAGATAGTTGGAATGTGTTATTTGTAGACCATGGTGATCACACCTTCATTCCTAGATTCACTTAGTCTTCTTGGGCTTCCTAGGGTTTTGTCATGACCTAGTCCTGACAAAACCACTCCTAAGTGTCTAGGTTTTTGTGGTATGTTACAAATATGACGTTGACCGAGCTCCCGTTTTCGATGAGGATCTGGGAGAGAGTGAAATTTTGTACGAGTGTTTGGAAGACTAGCGCATTGCAAAAAGGATCCTCGTGATCCGGCATATCCTTCCTCAAGAAGGTAATCTTCTCATTGGGGGGTGGAGTTTGGGACATGGAGTTAACACTCTGGCGATACATGGTGTGGAGGCTCGCCTTTCGGGAAGCCTTGACTTCCTCCCCCCATAGATTACTCTGATCCCACCCTGGGCTTGAAAAACAACCCGACACTCGCACATGTGACACGCCTAACAAAAAGTTTTAGAATTTTTTAGTTATTTTTCTATTATTTTTCATCAATAATTATGCTTCTTTTTGTAAAAACTGATCTAACATAGTTTATTTTAATTTTCTGAAATTTTTCAGAAAATGGTAAAAAATTGACATGATACACCCGTGTCATGATGACCGACACGCCTGTGTCGCCCCTCGATGATCAACCATCATCGACCCCAGCTCGACACTAAATGCTTCATCAACCCGAGCAAGACACGCCCATGTCCGTAGACCCGACACAGCCATGTCAGCGCCTCAACGCCTTAATCCAGTCGACACTAAATGCCACTCAACGCTTGCAGCCACACAATACTTTTACTGTTCACCTCTCAAAGCCACTCAATGCATTTACTGTTCACCTCTCAACGCCACTCAACACCATAAACTCGACTATAAATTCCAGCACGTCGCACCCGTGTCCAAGCACGACACGCCCATGTCGGACACGTGTCCCATCCAAAAGCTTCCAGAAACAAGCCAGCTCGCCGGATTTTGCCAAGTGAAACACGACAACTGTTACACGCCCTCCGAAACTCCCGTGTTATAGGCTGTGTCACACCCGAAATTTTGTCTATAAATAAAAAATTTCTGTAAGGTCCAAGGGTTTTTTTGAGCCAAATTTAGTGTGTTTTTTGGGTTGCTTGGTGTGTTCCATTGCCATGTAAGGAGAACTTGCTCCCCCCTCTTTTTATTTTTGTATTTGCTTTGTAATAGTTCTTTTTCATCAATAAAAATATGTTAGCTTTTCTCTTCTTAAATGGTTTTGGAATGAACTTTTGTGCCCACTTTGTTTTTCTTTTTATTCTCATGTTTTTCTTAGTGTTTCTCTTTATGAAAAGTGTGTGTGTGTGTATGAGTTTAACTAGTCAATTTCTTCATTCTTTTAATTAGTTGTTATGTTTAATTTTATTATAGTTATTAGGATAGTTTTTCTTCAAGCTTTTATGATACTTTAAAATTGTTACTTTTCCATTCTAATGAGTTTTGTAAAACAGATTTTAAAAGTGATTTTAATTTTTTTTAACTTAGTCTTTGTTTAAGTTGTAAAACTTTTTTTCCTTTTAAATTTTCTTTTTACTTTTTCATCACTTTTATGAAATATTAAGAATGAAAAAGTTATAATTTTAATTTTTGAGCACCTTTGATTTTAACTTTAATTTCCAAAAACTTTTGCTCTTTTTATTTTTATTTCATCTTTTTATGTGTTTTTAACAAATTCTAAGAATAGAAAAGTAGTTGTTTTAATTTTTAGGTAATTTTCATTTGTTTTTAATTTGTGTGTGTGAGTGTATGAGTTAGGTTTTAATTTTGTTCTTTTAAATTTCATGTTGCGTGTGTGAGTTTATGAGATAATTTTTAATGCTTTATTTTATTGCTTTCTTCAATTATGTAGAGTGTGTGAGTGTATGAGATAAATTTTCATGCTTTATTTTATCGCTTTCTTCCAATTATGTAGAGTGTGATCATGTGCGCATTTATTTTTGCCTACTCATTTAGAGTTAAATGGCGTGTTTTTATTTACCGCCTACTCATTCGAGTAGGACTTGTCATTTACCGTCTACTCATTTGAGTAGAACTTGTACACGCATTTATTTCCGCCTACTTGTTAAGAGTTAAATGACGTGTTTTCATTTCCCGCCTACTCATTCGAGTAGTTCTTGTCTTTACTTTATTTTATGGTTTCGAAGTGCGCGTGAGTTCTCGTTTTAATTAGCTTTTCAATTTTATCAAAAAGTTTGTTATTTTATGTCTTCTTATAATTGTTTAGTTCCTAGTTTCGAACTCGCGCCTCATTAAAACCATAAAGTCGTCCCCATACCGATGAGTGTTCAATCGTCTTTAGCCTGGGTTAACGACACGTAGGACCACATAATCGATGTGTGGGCTCTATTTTCGTTAACCATATTCTAGCTTGCCGAGAGGCCATGCATATGGACTGATCCCTCTTGGGTATATAGAATGGGTATATACCCTCGAGAGAGGAGAAGCGTAGTTCTAACGGATTGGGTTCCCCACCCAATAGTGGGGTTCTTAGCGTAAAGCGGGCGTTAAGAGGAATCCTTCGTCGGACAAACGTTCGGTCGAATAGTCTTAGCGTTCAGGTGAGCAATATTCCTAGAGATAAGTGCGCTCATACTTGTGGAACCTCCACGGCCAAGTTGCCTTTTATTAATTTTAAAATTAAGTTCAATAATTATTTAGAATTATTTTAGTGTTAATCCGATTCAATGTCGAGCGTTAACCCGTCATCGAATTAATCTAGTAATTTTCAGCTTTCTTTTATTTCCGTTGTTAAGTGACAAACAAAAAAATCTACCTTACTTTCAGTAAAATAATAGTCCTCCTGGAGGAGTAGGAATAATAAACTCGTTCTCGAGAACAATACGACCTCGGTATTCTCCCGAATATCGAGTACTACATGTGATAGGTGCACTTGCCTCCTTTCATTAGAAACTTCAATTTTCTAGCAAGTTCGCGACGGTCGACTCATCGAACCAACCGCCCAAATAAGAGTCTGTGTGAGGGCTCCATAACGTTTTTGGTACCGTTGCTGGGGACCAACCTCGATTTTCTTTCGAATTCGGGAATCTATTACTTTTACTTTATTTTCATATAAAACACCAAAAAATATATAAAAATATATTTTTTACTTAAAAACTACTTAAAAACAACAACAAAAATTCTCCTCCCCCTCACTTAATTAACTTTATTTCTGTTTTTTTAGGGTGTATGACCCGTGGACAACCTTCGGATTCTGAATCTTTTGATATTGATCCTGAGATCGACTGCACCCTTGCGCGCATTCGATCTCAATGCCAAGATCAAACATTAGAACCCGAAGTATCTATTGGAGAACCCCCTACAGTTTTTATGGCCGACCATGTTCCAAATGTGGCCATGGAGCATACAAAGGCTGACTACGCCCGACCAAATTTGGACGATACCGGGTCGAGTGTTATTCGTCCTATGGTGGAGAATAACAATTTTGAAATAAAGTCAAGTGTAATCCAAATGATCCAAAATTACGCACAGTTCGATGGACTGCCAGATGAGGACAGTAATGTCCACTTGTCCAACTTTTTGGAGATTTGCGACAAGTTCAAAATAAATGGCGTCATTGATGACGCCATTCGTCTGCGCTTATTTCCCTTCTCCCTCAAATCCAAATACAAGGCATGGTTGAATTCCCTCCTGCGAGGATGTATCACCACCTGGGTAATATTGACAGAATGGTTCCTAACGAAGTACTTTCCGCCCGCAAAAACTGCAAAGTTGCGGGCGGACAATTCTTCATTCTTGCAAAATGATTTTGAGTCTCTATATGAGACTTTGGAATGGTTTAAGGAATTCCTCCTCCAGTGCACGCACCATGTGCTGCCAACGTGGTTGTAGGTACAAAATTTTTATAATGGCCTTAATTTCATGACGCGTCAAATGATTGGCGTGGCTGCTGGGAGCACCCTTAATAAAAAGACCCCCGAGGCTGCCTAGACTTTATTCGAAGAGATAGCTATGAACGTGTATCAATAGAACATCGTGCGGGGATAGCGGAAGTCAACGGCTGGCCTTTTTTATGTGGATTCCAAAGCTCTATTAACCCTTCAAGTTGAAAGGTTAACAAAGCAGGAGGAAGAGATGAATAATGCCTCCTCCACTCTACCTTTTTTATTCACCCTAACGTCTGCATGGCTAAAGAGTTCGTGGAATTAGGAAATTCAGGTCGCCCTTCCTTCAACTCCAACAATAACCCTTATAGTAATAACTATAATTCGGGTTGGCAGAACCACCCAAAATTTTCATGGAGCAACCCGAACAATGCGCAGTGTCCTCCTACTTCTTCTACGCCCGCATTTTATTCGCGTCCTCCTCCAAAACCTTCGCCGGTTGAGGAAAAGTTTTACAAATACATCGGGTCAAAAGAGTCCAATATCTAGAATATAACCAGATTGCTAAAAAAATTAGAATTACAGGTTGGACAGTTGACGCGACTCATGACGGAACGCGCACATGGGGCACTGCCAGGGAATACGGAGCCCAACCTACAAGAGAACCTCAATGCTATAACCCTCAGTAGCGAATAGGAGGTGTTCGATCCAAAACGGATCGATCCTCAGGTACATATCTCTCCTCCGACCCGTCTTCCCCCTTCTTCGATTATGCCGCCTTTACCCATTTCAAATGAAAAAAATATTTTAAACAAGGCCTTGTCGTATCCACTTGGGTTAGAAAACAAGCGTAAGCACGCGCAATACGATAAATTTATTTTATTATAAAAACAAATTCATATTAATGTTCTTTTTTGCGAGGCTATCTCGCAAATTCCCAAATATGAGAAATTTTTAAAAGAACTACTTTCTAATAAACGTAAATTAGGGGAAATTTCGCATATCTCTCTCAACGTTGTCTGCTCGGCGGCTCTTACTAATAAATTTCCCACAAAACAAAACGACCTGGGATGGTTTTCCATCCCATTCCTTTTTGGCAATATATTAGTAAAATACGCCTTAACTGATTTAGGGGCTAGCATTAATCTGATGTCGTTCTCGCTCTTTCAACGTTTAGGTTTGGGTACTCCTAGTCCTATGAATATGCACATACAATTAGTGGATCGCTCGGTTAAGTTCCCTATAGGGGTAGTGGAGGACGTCCTTGTCCGAGTAGACAAGTTTACCATCCCGGCAGACTTCGTCATCTTATACATAGAAGAGGACGTCGAGGTACCTATAATACTCGGTCGCCCTTTTTTCTCCACCTCCCGTGCACTAATTGATGTTAATAATGGTCAACTTCTCCTCCGAGTAGGAGATGATCAGGTTCCTTTCTCTATTAATCCCTCGATGGACAATTTGTCATCGAGTGATGATTTCTGCTATTCTTTAGATACCTTTTTTGGGGATCGTTCTTCTCCCATTTTCGAGTTTGTATTTTTAAACGACGATATTTATGCGCTCAACAATTTTTATTGCGTTGAGGATACCTCTATTGACTTGACTTTCTAACCAATTGGTAAGAAAGACATAGGAATTAAAACCTCCCTAGAAGAACCGCCCACCCTAGATCTAAAACCGTTACCCGAATCGCTCAAATACGCTTTTTTGGAAAAAGGTGATACGCTTCCCGTTATTATTTCTTCGTACTTGAGTGATTAAGAGACTTTCGATTTATTGGATGTATTACTTAAACATCTCCACGCAATTGCGTGGCAAATCTCTGACTTAAAAGGGATTAACCCCTCATTTTGCACCCATAAAATATTTCTTAATGATAATTGCCGCAAAACGATTAAGCCGCAGCGACGTATTAACCCAAACATGAAAGATATCGTTAAGGCTTAGATCATTAAGTTGTTAGATGTAAGGATTAACTACCCTATTTTTGCCAATACATGGGTTAGTCCCAAGCATGTCGTGCCTAAGAAGGGCGGTCTTACCATAGTGGCGAATGAGTACAACGAGCTCGTCCCAACTCGCACAGTTACGGGTTAGCTTGTGTGCATCGATTATGGTAAACTTAATGATGCCACCTGCAAGGACCTTTTCCCAATACCGTTTCTCGACCAGATTTTAGAGCGCTTATCTGGTCATCCATATTATTGTTTTCTTAACGGTTTATCGGGGTTTTTCCAAATCACTATTTCCCCCGATGACCAAGAGAAGACAACTTTTACTTGCCCGTTTGACACCTTCGCATACCGAAGAATGCCATTTGGACTTTGTAATACGCCGGCTACATTCAAAAGATGTATGCTAGTGATCTTTGGCGAGCTAGCAGAAGACATTATGGAAGTCTTTATGGATGAATTTTCTGTTTTAGGACGCTCTTTTCCTGATTGCCTAAAAAATTTAGATCGTGTCCTCCAACGGTGCGAGGACACAAGCCTTGTTCTAAATTAGGAAAAATGTAACTTTATGGTCCGAGGAGGTTTGGTCCTCGGTCATAATATTTCGATTAAGGGGATGGAGGTAGATAAGGCCAAGGTAGAAATCATTGAAAAACATTCGCAACCAATAAACGTAAAATCTATTAGGAGTTTTTTAGGCCATGCGGGCTTTTACAGACATTTCATCCAAGACTTTTCAAAAATAACAAATCCGATAACTCACCTCTTGGAAAATGAATCGCATTTCATCTTTAGTAACGAATGTGAGACTGCCTTTAATTTAATAAAAAAAAACTTATCACCTCACAAATTTAGTGGCCCATAGTTGGTCCCTTCCGTTCGAAATCATATGTGACGCTAGTGATATTGCCTTAGGGGACATTCTTGGACAACGCGGAGAAAAACATTTTCATCACATTTATTACGCTAACAAGACGCTCACTTCCTCACAAGTGAATTACACGATGACGGAAAAGGAACTCTTAGCCATCATCTTCGCTTTCGATAAGATTCACTCGTATTTAACGTTATCTGAAATTATCGTATATACCGATCACTCCGCCCTTAAATATTTATTAGCTAAAAATGATGTGAAACCCCGCCTTCTTTGATGGATTCTCCTCCTACAAGAGTTTGATTCGGAAATCCGGGATAAGAAGGGAGTGGAAAATCTAGCGGCAGACCACCTCTCCCGCTTAGAAAATCCGGGTGTGGAAGCGCTCTTCGAATTTGAAATCAATGACAGATTCACCGAGGAATGCCTCCTAGACATTCATTTATCTTCGTCATCTTCGCCTTGGTTCGCAGATTTTGCTAACAATTTCGTCGCTCGGGTACTTCCAAAAGAATTTTCAAGTCATCAAAAGAAGAAATTCTTTTCTGACATGAAAAATTTCTTTTGGGAGGACCCATTTCTTTTTCGTATCTGCGCGGACCAAGCGGTCCAAAGATGCGTTATGGGTGTGGAGTGCTTGCAAATACTTAGGCATTGCAACGAGGGTCCAGCCGGTGGGCATTATCAAGCCAACCAGACCGCTCGCAAGGCGCTAGAGGCGGGCTTCTTTTTTCCCACTCTCTTCAAAGACGCTCACACATTTCTGCGAACATGCAATAGCTGTCAGCGGTCGGGTAGCATCTCTCGTCTCGACGAGATGCCCCAAAATTTATTTTTAGAATGCGAAGTCTTCGATTTATACGGCATAGATTTATTGGCCCCTTACCTCCGTCTTTCAAAAATATGTATATTTAAGTGGTGGTCGACTACATATCGAGGTGGGCGGAAGCACAAGCTCTCCCCACCAATGATGCGCGAGTCATCCTTATATTTCTTAAAATACTATTTTCTCGCTTCGGCAAGCCTCGCGCAATTGTTAGTTATAGGTGAACACATTTCTGTAATGCTCTTAGGGCTAATACGTTAGCTAAATACAGAGTCATGCACAAACTTGCCACCCCCTATCACCCGCAAACAAGTGGCCAAGTTGAGTTAGTAAATCGAGAGATTAAGCGTATATTAGAAAAAACATTTTCACTAAATAGGAAAGATTGGTCCGCTAAACTTGACGATGCGTTATGGGAGATTCGTACGACATACAAAACCGCAACCGGTTGTACTCCGTTTCGATTAGTCTATGGCAAAGGGTGAAATTTATCCGTAGAACTAAAACATCGCGCTCTTTGGGCTTTAAAACTCTTAAACCTCGACGCTAACTTAGCCGCTCAGAATAGAAAACGGCAACGAAACGAGCTTGATGAATGGCGTGCGAACGCTTATGAGAGCAATAAGTTCTATAAGGAGTGTTCTAAGTTATATCACGATCGAAAAATAAAGTCCCCAAAAAATTTTTCTCTACGTGATCTTGTCCTTCTTTATAATTCACGTCTTAAATATTTTCTAGGAAACTAAAATCTAGATGGTACAGTCCTTTCATTGTTGAAGAAGTCTTTCCATATGGTACCATACTCGTCCCCCACCCGGAAAAAGGCTCGTTTAAAGTAAACGGTCATCGGTTAAAGTCTTACATAACGGGCGACCCAATGATCGAGCATAACGAAACCATAATCCTACTTGATATATAACCCGCCAATATTGTAAAGCTACATGACTATAAACAAAGCGCACCTGGGAGGCACCCCACATTTATCTTTTTCGCTCTTTATTTATCTTGTTTGCTACTTTTTCAAATAATGCAGGGTTTCTAAATGGGCTCCCCCGAACACGCATCAGGGACGTTTCTACCCTCCGTTTTTTTGTACAAATAGCAATTATTTTTTCTCGTTCCACATACTTATCTTACAACATTGGGGACAATGTTGGAACTAAGTATGAGGGTGTTTTCGTATTTTCCATGCTTTCTTTTCTGCACTATTCTTATTTGCACTCATATTTCCTAAACCAAAAAATAAAACAAAAAAAACAACAACAACAAAAAATTTAAAATGAAAAAAGAAAAACAAAACAAAAACAAAAAAATTATAAAACCAAAAAAAAATATTCCAAAAATATTTTGTTTTACTTTGTAATTATATTTTGTAGATAAATTTTTGTAAATATTTTTTTGTAAATATTTTTTTTTTTTCCCCTCCCCCCTTTTCTCTCTAATCCTTATAAATAACTTCTCTTTTTCTCCCAATTTTTGTAAATAGAATGAAAATTTTCGAAAAAAATACAAAAATATTTTTGCAAAACATAAAATCTAAATTTTTGTTATTTTATTTTCGCATTTTCCTTTCTTTAGTGTGTCTATATTAGGTAAATAAGTACAAAAAAAAAGATAATAACTTTAAAAACTAAAAAAAATTATTTTATAAAACAAAAAATTAAGGGAATTGTTAAAGGCAAACCTAATATGGATATACGCAAACCATTGTTAAAGGCAAACCATATATTTTGAAAACTACTACGTGCAAACCAAATTGTTAAGAACAAACCAATATTGTTAACAACAAACCAACAATCAAACATACGTGATCTATTGTTTCAGACCAAAAAAAAAATTCATGATTAGTCTAGTTCAACCATTCAATAAAATAACACATTTATAACACAGCCTGCATCCAAAACAGAAAAATCGGCAAAATAGGCGTCCAAAACAGAGTAAAACACAGCCTGCATCCAAAACAGAAAAATCTGTAAAATAGGCATCCATTGCTATGGGGTAGAAGTTGGGGCTGACTGAGCACAGTGAGTGCATAAAGAGCAGAAGTATATCTACTAGAGAGAAATTTGGATACTCAAAAGTAGAGTTCCTGGATGAAAAAGAAAACAAAATGTTGAGCGCTTCAATATCTGAGTAAACAATCATACTGTTGAAACAAAAAAATGTGAAAGTTCTAATAATTGAGACTCACCATCTATAATCTCTGATTTTTTACAGACTGTTGACATAAGAATGAGATGCCTCTACATCAGGTATTCATCATCGATTCCAAAGTTGGAGAAACGATCACCGAAGTTACAAAACATCGATTTCCTGCGAAGTAATTCACCACTGTCAAAACTAGGTGACTGTAAGTAATTAATTAAAAAATGTGTTAGAAATCGAATAAGATTAAGAATCAAAGTTAATACCTTCGAATGATTAAGATTCCTCCAAACCAATAATTGGAGTACCATCTAACCTTGGCTGCGGATCTGTAAGTCTCGACAAGAACAAAGATTTCCATGCGTCGGCAATAGGCTCATGAAACCTCGTCCACGGTGTGAATAACGACGGCAATGGACAATTTTCCCGCATTTCAAGTAGAATGAAATGATTTCCATTAACGAAACTTATGGAAATTATTTTGGCCAATGTAGGTGGCATTGAGTGAAGTGGTAGAAATGTAAAACTTTGCTCGCATTTAAGCAAGACCACACCAACATTATAGCATGATGCAATCACAAGCCCCAGATCGGGAAAAGACATCCAGTTTTCAAGTGGTGCGGGGGTCACCGTGCATTCAAGAGATTCCATTAACTGTTTTCGTCCACTGTTCCCAAACACAGCATCATATAAAGGAATGTAATTCTGAAATTCAAGATAGAGAGTTTTCCTCACTTGTAACCAATCATCACCCATATCTAAGGCGTGACTCACAACTCGAAAACCGCAATGGCCATCACCAAGTACATCTCTTACATCTAAGACATTCTCAGATAGGTAACTTTGTAATTGCTCACGGAATTGATGAAGCAAATGATCATTTTTAGAATAGTTTCTTAGATGCACTTTAGTATTCTTCCATGCTGTCAACTTTCCTGTCATTCTCGGCATCTTAAAGTCCTTGTTAACTTCCTCCTTCAACACATGTTCAAAATGTGATAGGTCACGTTTTGTGGACTTCCACTCATCCCTAAACTTCTTCAAGCTACCTTGTGGCCGACCTTTTATTCGTGTTAACCTTCCTTGTGGCTCAATCGTTTGAGTACTTGATGGATCTACAAACTCTTGATGTTTGCATTTGATTTCCTTTTTTGATATTCATTTGATTCAGCAAATCTCTGTGCAATAGCTTCCAATTCAGTACTAATATCAATTGGAGATTCTTCATCATTGGCATTTGTTGTCTGCAATGAAAACTGCTTCCAATGTCTATACAATAACCATAATGGACAAGGCTTTGAATGAGAAATAAAAAATAAAAGTTCATGGACACAAGGTAAACCCATTGTCAACCTTTTTTTGTGTGTGCATTCATTAACATTTTTAATTTGCTTGCCCATTTTCACCAAGTCCTCTTCCTCCTTAATACATTGTAGGGCCTTAAGAGATACCTGACCCAAAATATCAGAATATAAAGAACCTGAGTAATCTTGATTCACCTGCATAGAACTTTGCCCAAATGACCTCTTAATATTAGTGTGTTGTAGTTTGATCATTTGGTCAAAACTCCTCCATATTGTTCCAAAATTTCCAATGGACACTTCAAGAAACTTCTTCAATTGACTGTGCCCACTCTCTACTCGATTTGTAGTAGTACTTCCCAGATGTAGAAACTTATCAACCCAAGCACATACGAAATATTCCATGTACGACTCTGGCCATGAATTGTTAACATATTGCAAGGCCTCGGGATATTCAGAGAAATCAACAACCAGAGTATTAAACATTGCATTAACTTCATTTTCTGTTTTTGCCTCAATCACACTTTGCCAAGCATACATGAAACGGTCAAAATCTTTTCCCTTACTAAAATACCTTTTGCAGTTTGCCAATATGTTTCTATTGATGTGTACCTGACATAAAATATTTTTTGCTTTGGGAAATACAACTTCAATTGAATTCATTAAGGAAATCTCTCTAACAGTTACCATAACAACTGGTGTAGCACCTGGTTCCAACACAAACTTAAAACAATCTAGAGCCCACCTGTAGCTATCCTCTGTTTCATCACACATGAATGTAAAACATGAAAAAAATGTCTGATATGTTGAGGTACCTCCAACAATGCACAACAATGGCATCTGATACCTTCTTGTTTTGTAAGTGCAGTCTACTGGAAAACAGTGGGAAACAAATTGCTAAGCTGAATAGAAAGTAGATGAGCAAAAAAGAGACTGCGCATTTGATTAGTCCGTGCATCAACTCTATTGAAACATACATAACCTTCCTTGGTAATACCACGATACAAAAATTGCACTAGCGTTGCTCCATCTAATTCCTTCTTATGTATCTTTACTCTCTCATTATAGATGGTTCGTATGGTAGTTTTGTTTATCTTTACTCTCTCATCAAAATTAGCCTCTTTTTGTCCTTTGACGGTGAATGGACAACCACACCGCTTGCTCGATGATTTCCTACAATGTTTCTTCACCAGATTTTTTCTATTCTGATTATCACGGTATTTTCCTCCTCTGTCACACCCTAAGAACACGCGAGGTTTCTTTCGAGCTGTGAGCTTGTCTGAGCCTTTTACTGTTACAACGAAACCCAAACTAAGCCCAATAATTCGAACCCAATCAACAAGCGATTCTTTTGATGGAAACCATTGTTGAGTCTCAAAATTAGACCCAACATCTACTTCAAATACTTCACCTAAGTCCAATATCATATTCCATGACTTTATTACTAACAACGAATATAGTAGCACTACAATGTTGCAAGAACAAAAAATTACCTTCCTTAGGGTGTTCATCTTCCTCTACAAGCTTCTCCCTAACCAAACTTGATCCTGAAAAAAACAAAATCGAGAATCAATAACTGGAATAAACACTGGATTCACCAAACTTGCTTTACTTAGTGATCTCCACCTCTGCTTCAGGTTTGAGAATCAAAAACTGGAATCACCAAATTTCAAGTTTGAGTGGACATAAATTTCAGGTTTGAGAATCAAACCTGGATTCACCGGACCACATAAATTCCATGTTTGAGAATCAAATACTAGAATCACATAAATTTCAACTTTGAATGAGAATCAAAAATTGGATTTACTAGACAATGTGATCCATATTTTGATTCCAGTCGTGAAAAGCAATTTATAGAATCAAAAACAAAAATCAATAGAGTAAAATCGAAAAAAAAATTTAAAAAATCACCGATTCTTCCGTCTGGGATGGAACCCGCCAACAATGGAATCACCTCTGCTTCCATCTGCTCTCCACCCAATGGCTCATCAGAAGCCATCCACACCTTCGGCGCTGGGATGAGGAGCTTGAGAGGCGGCAGTAAAGAGTGGGAGAGGGCCGGCCTGTAGTAGCGACGACGGGAGAAGGAAGGAGCCGGGCCTGGTTTGCGATTTAGGTTTCGGTTTGTGTGGAAAAAAATACCGGGGAAGAAAAAAGGCTTGGTTTAGGTCTTTTTGGTTTGCGTATATCCATATTAGGTTTGCTTTTAACAATTGCCTAAATTAAATATGCCATTTTAATTTTCTTGCTATCCAAAAATTTTGTTTTGAGTTTATTTATATTTGAATTTTATTAACTCTTTGTTCACTATTCGTTTGTAAATTATAGATTGAAAATTTTAATTAATAGGGTTAAGTTTTAAAGAATTTATTATGCTTTATTAAAAATAGCGAACTTGTTTTAGGCACTACTTCTAATTTTTCATAGATAGGTGCACGTGTATCATGTTAGAAAATAATGACTATAGAATTCAATTATGCTTACTTTTAGCAATCTGAAAAATTGGAACGTACAATTTATAAAGGTTGTTCTCAAAATTTTTTTAATTAAAAATCAAGTTTTCTTTTCTTCCCCTAATTTATCATGTCCAACTTGGCATGATGAAAATTTTTCCCTTATAAGATCCTATGTCAATTGGAATAAGATTTCGTTTCGTAAACATAGGCACCCAATAATTTAAAAAGATTATATGTTATGGAATAAAAAGTTAAAATTCATTACTCCTACACATATACATTTAGTTAATTTTATTATTATAAAGTTGAAAAGAAAAAATATTATATTAGGAAAATAAGATTTCATTTTCCTAATAATCCAAAAAGAAAAAAATTTAGATTCGAGAAAAAAATATCTCGCCTCAAAATCCAAACAACTTCATAAACCGCCAAACCCCCTCGGCCCATTTCACGACTCTAGAATTAATTCAAAAATCTTTGTGAGAGCATAATTTGTAAATTGCATTATTTCCCGTAAAACTTCTATAAGCTAATGTTCATATAATTCCAAACTATTCTTGTTAACCTAACCATTACAACTATTGCTTTCTATTTGATTACATCAAGAAGTCTTTTGGCCAAAACTTTTGCCCTATTTAAATCATCTACATTATTTTAGTACTTAACTCTTACACCCCGTATAATTATTTAGATCTCTCTTATAATTAATTTAAAACGGTAGCTAAACTTAGAGTTTTTTTTTTCTTATAAGTTCATCTCAAACTTTTGCCCTGGAATAACAAAAGATTAAGTATGGGGGTATTTAATGAGTTATAAATATACACATTTTTTAGTATTTTATTTAAGTAGTTTTAGAATATGATTGTGTCAATAAATATGCTTCTTTTTGTAAAAACTGATCTAACTTAGTTTATTTTGATTTTCTAAAAAAATTTAGAAAATGGTCAAAAATTTACCAGACACGTCCGTTTCATCTTGACTGACACGCCTGTGTCGCCCCTCGACGATCAACCATTGTCGACCCCAACTCGAAACTCAATGCTTCATCAACCCGAGTAGGACACACCCGTATGCATAGACACGACACGGCCGTGCAAGCCACTCAACGCCTTCATCCAATCAAAACTCAATGCCATTCAACGCTGGCAGCAACTCAACGCTTTTACTGTTCACCTCTCAAAGCCACTCAATGCTTTTACTATTCACCTCTCAATGCCACTCAACGCCATCAACTCGACACTCAATTCCAGCAAGTCACGCCCGTGTCCAAGCATGACACGCCCTTGTCGGACACGTGTCCCGTCCCGAAGCTTCCAAAAATAAGCCAGCTCGCCGGATTTTGCCAAGTTAAACACGGCAACTATGACACGCCCCCCGACATGCCCATGTTGTCGGCCGTGTTACGCACGAAATTTTGTCTATAAATAAAAAATTTCTGTAAGGTCCAAGGGTTTACTTTTTTGAGCAAAATTTAGTGTGTTTCGTTGGCTGCTTGGTGTGTTCCATTGCCATGTAAGGAGAAATTTCTCCCCCTCTTTTTATTTTTATATTAGCTTTGTAATAGTTCTTTTTCATCAATAAAAACATGTTAGCTTTTCTCTTCTAAATGGTTTTGGAATGAACTTGTGTTCCCACTTGTTCTTCTTTTTATTCTCATGTTTTTCTTAGTGTTTTTCTTTATGAAAAGTGTGTGTGTTTGTGTGTGTGTGTGAGAGAGAGAGAGAGAGAGTTTAACTAGTTAATTTCTTCATGCTTTTAATTAGTTGTAATGTTAGATTTTATTATAGTTATAAGGATAGTTTTTTTCAAGCTTTTATGATACTTTATAATTGTAACTTTCCCATCCTAATGAGTTTTGTAAAAGAGATTTTAAAAGTGATTTTAATTTTCTTTAACTTAGTGTTTGTTTAAGTTATAAAACATTTTGTTCTTTTAATTTTTTTTTTACTTTTTCATCACTTTTATGAACTCTTAAGAATGAAAAAGTTATAATTTTAATTTTTGTGCACCATTGATTTTACCTTTAATTTCGAATAACTTTTTCTCTTTTTATTTTGATTTCATCTTTTTATCTGTTTTTAACAAATTTAAAGAATAAAAAAGTAGTTGTTTTAATATTTAGGTAACTTTCATTTTGTTTTAAATTTGTGTGTGTGAGTGTATGAGTTAGGTTTTAATTTTGTTCTTTTAAATTTAATGTTGTTTGTGTGAGTTTATGAGATAATTTTTCATGCTTTATTTTATTGCTTTCTTTCAATTATGTAGAGTGTGTGAGTATATGAGATAAATTTTCATGCTTTATTTAATCGCTTTCTTTCAATTATGTAGAGTGTGTGCGTGTGCGCATTTATTTCCGCCTACTCGTTAAGAGTTAAATGACGTGTTTTCATTTACCGTCTACTCATTCGAGTAGGACTTGTCATTTACCATCTACTCATTTGAGTAGAACTTGTATATGTATTTATTTCTGCCTACTCGTTAAGAATTAAATGGAGTGTTTTCATTTCCAGCCTACTCATTCGAGCAGGACTTGTCTTTACTTTATTATATGGTTTCAAAGTGTGCATGAGTTCTCGTTTTAATTACCTTTTCAAATTTATCTAAATGTTTGTTATTTTATGTCTTCTTCTTATAATCGTTTAGTGTTTATTTTCGTACTCGCACCTCATTAAAACCATAAAGCCATCCCCATACCGACGAGTGGCTAATCGTCTTTAGCCCTTAACATCGAAGAGCATTGGGACATATAAAATGATTTGAAATAATTAAAGTTCTTTAATTTAATTTTAATCTAAGGACTTAATGTTTGCCCCGGGTTCACGACAGGTAGGACCACACAATCGATGTGTGGGCTTTATTTCCATTATCCATATGCTAGCTTGCCGAGAGGCCGTGCATATGGACAGATCCCTCTTGGGTAAATAGAATTGCGTGCATACCCTCGAGAGAGGAGAAGCATAGTTCTATCGGATTGGGTTCCCCACCCAATAGCCGGGTTCTTAGCGTAAAGCTGGCATTAAGAGGAATCCTTCGTCTGAGTAATGTTCGGTCGAATAGTCTTAGCGTTCAGGTGAGCAATATACCTAGAGATAAGTGCGCTCATACTTGTGGAACCTCCACGGCAAGGTTGCCTTTTATTAATTTTATAATTAAGTTCAATAATTATCAAGAATTATATTAGTCTTAATCCGATTGAATGCCGAGCGTTAACCCATCAACGAATTAACATAGTAATTTTCAGCTTTCTTTTATTTCCATTATTAAGTGACAAACAAAAAAAATCCAACTTACTTTCAGTAAAATAATAGTCCTACTGGAGGAGTAGAAATAATCAACCCATCCCCGAGAACAATATGACCTCGGTATTCTCCTGAATATCGTGTACTACATACGATAGGTGCACTTGCCTCCTTTTGTTAAAACTTCGATTTTCTTGCCACTCCGCGACGGTCGACTCATCAAACCAACCACCCAAATAAGAGTCTGTGTGCGGGCTCCATAACCAACCTTGCAAGCTTCCGGACAAACTCCGGGTTCGATGACTCCATGTCAAACTCCCTTGCCGCTCTCTCCATCAGTGCCTCAAAGGACACCAGAGGCATCCTCTTTTGCTCCATTCCAATGTACCCCAGCTGTATCCCCAGTGTGAAGGCCACCATCATGGTATGCCCTGACATATCTTGCACCTGGAGAACCTCCTCCTAGAACTTGTCCAAGTAGCTTCCCAGGGTCTCGTTCACTCCCTACTTAATGCGGAATAGGGACTCGGACTCCTTCTTCGTGTTTTTTGAGGTGGTAAATCTCAATATTAATACCTGGCATAGGTCCTCAAAACAGAAGATGGAGCCGATCAGGAGTTGGTGGAACCAATCTCTTGCCTTCTCCTTGAGGGTGATGGCAAAGAGTCTACACTTGAATCCCTCAAACATCTGTCGAATTGAGAACACGTCCTCAAACCATTGGTTGTGCTGAACTGGATCACCTTTCCTGGTGTAGTTGGACATCTCCAGCTCACGGAACCCCTCTCAAAGTAGGTCTGATAAAACAAACTCGCTGAAGGGGCTCCCCCTCTCTGCTGGGCAAGTAGTTAGATCTCGCCCCCAACAGCTCGCCGAACTGGGCTTTAGATGTCGATCTGGGGAAGAGCACATATCCTTGAACCTCGCGCTCGCCTCCTCCATCATCTACCTTCTTCTCGACTCGCCTGCCAGGTGCTTCCTTGCCCAGGGCTGGGACGAAAACTATTTGAACCGCTTGATTAGATCACTTGGTGCGAGTGCCAAGTTGAAGATGATGAAACTCTACATCTCTTCACTGAACTAGTCCAACATGTTGACAGTGGCGAGAGGGGGAGGTGCGAGTGGCAAGTTGGCCCCGCTTGAACCTTTCCCTTATCCTCTATTCATCAAGCTTGCTGAAGATTTTCGGTGCTGACCATGCTCTACGCTCTCTGCACCAAAATGTTGAAACCGAAAACTCGGTCTCTTCGGAGCTCACCCTTGGGGATGAGTTGTTCGCACACTTACCTCTCTCTCGCGAGCCAAACAACTAAGGAAAAAGAATAGGTAACTTACCCAAGGACTCGGTGTGAAGGACCCACCACACTCTCGGAAGACCTTAGAGTCATCCCCTGTAACATCCCTATGTTTCATGGGGGACCTAGAAGTTTTAATTATCAAACAATTGCCATGACCCCCCCCCCCCCCCCCCTTGACTTGAGTAGACCCATAAGTATACCTAAGGGCCAAGTGCTGCACCCCCACACTCTTAAAGGAGAAGATGTGCACATAACCACCCATGAACCCTTGACCCCACCCAAACTTCCCCACATCACTCCAAGTCCATAAAAACCCATAATGGCACACTAAACCATGCACCACACCCCTTGAATAGCCCATAAAGCTAAGTAATGTGCACTTAGAAGTGTTGACACAAAACTCCCTGAAAGTCTTTAGTGTCAACTAATTCCACCTATGGGGGGGGGGGGGAATAGGTGTAGTGATGTCTTTTGCGAAATTTAAAATTACCTGCATAATTAAACAAACACAGCACAAAAAAGCACACACGCAATTATAGTGGTTCCCCGATTTGGGTACGTCCACTCTCCCCCTTCGACCTATCTCCTACCAAGGGACTACTCGGACACTTCACTAAATGGATTGAAATCAATTCCTCACACTACGGAAGGCACCCTTCCAACCGAAGAAGTCACTACTCCTCCACCACGGGTTGCACCCAACCCTTACAACTAGGAATCACTATTCCTTTACAACAAAACAAAATTAGAATGTACAAGAAATACAAACTACACTTGTGGAGAACCCGATGTCCCTCTTCGTTCGTTGAAGCGTTCTTGATGAAGATGAAGAGTCCACGACCGGAACACTCTCTAAGAGAGGATCTTCCCAAGATCAGCGACGACAAGTGAATGCGGCGGTGATGCTTTGTAGTTCAAAACTTTTTGACGAAGCAAGCAAGGTCTACCAACAATCTCAATCGGATTGGTCATCTCAATCGATTCGGAATGAAGAGCTCACTTCATTCAATAAACCGAGAGACAAGGGATCTCGAGAGAGAAGCATGAGACGCTATACTTAGCCTCAGTCCTGTCGCCGGACGATCAAAGAGGATCTAAGATCTGCGGCCGCGACAACTTACGAGCGGCGACGGCGACGGAAGGATTTCCGCAATCGGCCAGATCACGCTCGGCGGCTTTGCTTTTTCGTGAATCGCTCCTCTTGATGTTCGAAATAAGCGAGTATATATACTATAGAACAACCCTAAATGACCGTTGTGGGGCCCACAAGAAGAAACCCTAGGCCCGGTCAAAACAACACACAGCATCTTGTTTCGGTCCAGCGAACAGAGCGAATTTGCCCAAGGCAAATTTGGCGAGAATCATTGATGATTCTCGATGAAGTCGTCGAGAATCACTCATGATTCCCGTCGAATTTGCCTTAGAAGAATTCCAGTTGAAATACTTGTCATCGGGAGGAAATTGGCGAGAATCAAGATTATTCTCGACGAATTGGCGGGAATCAAGATCATTCTCGACAAATCGGCGAGAATCAGTCGTCGATTCTGCCTTAGCAGAACTATTCAAGGAGGACAGTCAGCCAGATGAAGTCGGCGAGAATCGGCAAGTGATTCTCGATGATTTGGCGAGAATCACTAGTGATTCCCGTCGAATCGGCGAGACTCACTTAGTGATTCCCGTCGATTTTGACTTAGAACATTTCTTCTTCCTTCCTCTGAACTAGGTCTTTGACCCATCTTTGCTCCTCTTCGGCTCTTGATTTATCTCGACCATGTACTTGAAAATAAGTACACTCCAATAGAGAGAGCACACATGAGACAACACACTGATCTGCTCAACGAGGTATTACGTTGCGCAGACCCGTGTATATTGACCCACTGTACCCTGACATTGGTGTGTACTTAGCATGGAATAGCTGCAAGCACAACTTGAAAGAAAATCATAAAATACAACTTATCAATTCAACTTAGCTTGTTCAGGGGCTTCTTCAAATCAGGTACATTGTGGATACAATACCCAACAATCTCCCCTTATTTGAAGAAGCCTAAACCCTACAAGCTATGGTGAATAAGACAGATGGGAATGAAAAGAATAAAATGAACAATCAGTTGAGAATGAAATTAATTACCATTCATTACCATTTTCCTTAGAGCATACATAGCATTCTTAGCCTTTGGCAGCCACTTTAGTACCTTAGCACCTTAGCCTTAGCCGAGAGTGTAATCTCCCCCTTTTCGGCTTCTGCAAATTTGGGTTTTCACTTGGAGCCACATGCTCCCCCTCAGCTCTTGCATCCGTGCTCAATCTTGAGTTCCTTGCTGATGCTCCCCCTTGATCCAAGAGCCTTGAGCCCTTAAGTCTTCAATCTTCATAGCTCAGCATGCCCAGTTCAGTTTTTAAGAGACTGAACTTGGCCTCGTCTAAGGGATTTTTGAAGATATCTGCAATCTGCTTATCCATGGGGACATGGCAGAGAGAGATGTCTTTGTTTTCCACATGCTCCCGAAAGAACTAGTAGCGCATTATCTTTTTTTCAAATTTGTTGTTCCAGTGCAAGCATGAAACATCTCTTATCTAGGTCCCGTCATGTTCCTGGGAACCTAGACTATCCTACTAAATAGGATTACCTTACCTTAGGAACCCAATATTCATTGGGTCCTAGGTTCCTGTCAACATAAACTACTGAATGCCTTCATACAGAATTTCTGTCAGGAAGGCTATCTCTAGCCAAAGGAAGTGGACATACCCTTGCCCTTGGCACAGAAGGATTGTGCCAACAATCTATGATAAAGTGACCCACTTTGCCACAACACCAACACTCATGAATGGTGTATCTCCTTTTCTGACCAGATCTACTGACTGAGTTAGTCATGATCTTAGGTCTGACAGGGGCAGAGCAGGTTCTGCTCACAGATTTGCCCTTCCCACCGAGACACGAGGGAGGGTGGATGGAGAACATGTGTTTAGTGTCATGAGACCTGGGAAGTGGTGCCTTCTTTTCAGCCAGCACACCTCCGGGGGCCCCATGGGTACTTGCTACATGTTTCCCACCCCCCTTTTCCTTAGTCTTAGGGTGGTGAGAGTTACTGTGAGAGCTAGTTCCTGCACTTTCATGATGAGTTGGGACTTAGACCGTGAATACAAAAGGTTCATGATGAGCCTTATGTATTCTCTCATGGTTAGCTATAATAGCTCTTGCACTGTGGGTATTTCCACATGAGGGCTGATTACTCTTGCAGTGACCATAGTTATTCTTATAGTCATACCTGAAAACATAATGTGTGCCCTTCCTACTCGGTGTGGGGGTCTGAAAACAATTTCCCCATTTCTCCACAATTTTATAATTCATGAGATCCACCCGTTTTCTCCCTTTCTCTTAATAGCATCTACCTTGGAAAAGTTAGATACTATTCTCTTCTCGGTCTCTAGAGAAAACTCTAGATCCGAGATCTTTGAGTCCTTCACTTTGATGGATTCTGATGATGATTTTCTATAGTTCTAAAATATATCCAAACAAAAATCTCAAATAGGCAAGTGCACCTATCAAAATATAGTATAGGAATGTCGTATTCGACTCGGGGCTGACGAGTACTTGTACTCACAAGAAAAGCTATTATCTTATCGGGCAGAAAAGTTGGTTTTTGTTTTTAAACGGAAAAAGAAGCGTTATACTAAGGAAGAGAAATATGATTTGGGGAAGCTAGCACTTGATCTAGAATCCCCTTGGACTAAAATAAATCTTCTTGAAAAATAAAGTAATATGAGCTCTTATCTACTCACTCGACCGTGGAGGTTCCGAAAGTATAGTAGCGTCTCTCTCGAGCTCATGCTTCTAACTAACCTTAGGTTGATCTATTAAGACCTCTCGGCCAGTCAAAACCCCTAAGCTTGCTTTAGGCGGTTAACCCCTCTATTGGATTTGACTCCAATCCGGAAGATTTACGTCGTCATCTCTCGAGAAGTGCATTCAACTCCTTTTATCTTTGAGTGATCTCCTCGTATCCGCAACCTCTCGGTCATTTAGGATGCGGATCTTAGATCGAAGATCATATACGCATAATATGAATTCGATGAAATGAAAATCAAAGATAAATCATAGCGAGAAAGATGAAGAACAAAACTTTTGATAAAAAAGGAAGAGATTATTTTATTGCCAGCTTCATCAAAATCAAGTGCTAAATGAAATCTAGCTACTCATCATAATTAGAGAATTACAAGATAAGGTAGGGACAAACATGATTAAATTGAAAAGCAAACTAGAATTGAAACTTACACAAAGTAAAACTAAGCAAAGAAATGGAAAATACGATAAAATAAAATAGCAACTAAAAGACTACAACTCCCCAAAAATTCCTCCCTTTGACATCTGAAGCAGTCTGGAATTTATAGAAAAAGTTTCTGGTTGGTCACGCCCTAGGTCACGCCCGTGACCTAGGGCGTGTCAGGCTCGGAACCGTCGTCTTGAAACCCCGGGAACGTTGGAGGCAAAACTGGCAAAATCTGTTAACTGGCGGGTCACGCCCCTAGGTCACGCCCGTGACCTAGGGCATGTCAAGGCTGTTTTTGGAAAATAGTGGGAAGCTGAAAATGGCGAGAGTAAACTGGGCTTGATGGAGGCGTCATGCCCCCTGGTCACGCCCGTGACCAGGGGCGTGTCAAAGCTGCAACGGCTGCTAGCGACAACGGCAGGAATGAAGAGTAATTGGCTGGAAAATGCCCCTGACACACCCTGGGTCACGCCCGTGACCCAGGCGTGTCTATTTAATCCGATGTGGCACGGTCAACAATTCTTCCACGGGCCGTCACGCCCCGCGTAAGGGGTACACAGGCGTGTCGTCATCCGACACGGGCATGTCAGGGCCGGTCGATGATCATTGGGCGCAGGTCGACAGGTTCTGACTGCAGGCTTAAATTTGCGTATCACGCCCCTTTGTCACGCCTAGGTAGGGCGTGTCACAGCGTGTCTAGCCAGAAAAGAGAAAATCTAGTTTTTGCTCCAAAAAATATATATATCGGCCCTGCAAGGTTAAAAATAAATTTATTAGAACATATAAATATAAAATGTAGAAACTTGTTACTTATAAACTTAATATTATAAAATTGATATAAAATATTTTTTATTAATATAAAATAGTAAATAAAAATATAGAAATAATTAGAGTTATCAAATACCCCCATACTTATCTATTTGCTAGTCCCGAGCATACAACTTCCTATAGAGGGTAGAAAAATTTTAAATGCTAGAAAAGAAAATTGAACCTAAGGAGTAAAATGCGAAGTATTATGCCTATGCTTGTAGATATTTTGTAGAAAGACTTACTCAGCATACAAATTAGGTTTTCATTTTCCTTAAAATGTGTTTCCATTATTATTTTTACTTTTAAAATGAAAAATCCGGTAAATCTTAAAGTTATATTTAGGGAGAGTGTAGCGTGTGTACTAAGATAACATTGCACAAACAAAGATTAAGATACCCTCCAAAGAAATCCATCAATGTCGATGGCCATAGGCTTGCCCTATCACACTCTCGCCACGACACTAGTTTAACTTAAAAACATAAATCAAAAGGACTTAATTAGGTTGAACCGTAGGCTTAGGTTTTTGGTGAGGGTGATCAAAGATAAAAAACGATGGCTTAGTCACACCAAAACCTAGAGTAAGCTTTTACATAAAGATTTGCTATGGCTTTTAAGAACGTAGCCAAATTCCTAAATTCCTTTGTTTCGTTTCTTATTTTTTTAACTCTCTCATCATATTGAATATTTTTTTCTACCTCTTCATTTTTTTAATGATAATTTTTTTTTTGAAGAGGAGGGAAAAATAAATCAACTTTTTTTTATAAGAAAAGGGCCACCAAAAATAAAAGGCTCCTAATCACTCACAAACCATGTTTGTATATTTATGTTCAAGCTTGGTCTTAGGTGTGCAATTAGGTTGCTTTTTAAGCTTTGATAAAGTGCTTGGTGGAGTTAAACAAAGGAATAGGGAAATAGGCTCAAAATGGCTAAACAAAGGTAACATTTTAGGTACGGGTACAAAAGCTCAAACTGGCCAAAAGAAATGCCTAAATCATATTTATGCTAATGAGTCTAACTTATGCAAAGTCTTGAGAATAGCTAGAGGGCATGTTCTAGACATCGAAAAAGAATACCTCTCTCTTGATCCGCGAAATATCTCTCTAGTAAACTTCTACTTACTCACCTAAATTATTTTAAAGTTTTACCGGTTTTCATAATTAAAGTAAAATAAAACATTTCCACGCATTTAGAAAAATGAAAATCTAAATATATGTTAAATATTTAAATCTACATAAAATTCTACTTACACGTGCACTTAACTAGAAACACGGCATGGCCAACAGTTTTACTCCAAAATTCAAAATTCAATTTAGCATAAAAAATTTTCTAAATACTATGTAAAAGATGAAAACTTGAGATTTTGCATGGGAATAAATATAGAAATAAAAGACTTTTCTAATTAAGATTTTTTTTTGATTTTCTATTTTTTTCCGTTTTTTTTTAATAATAAAAAGAAAACCAAATTTTTCTAATTTATTTTTACTTTATATATAAATATATATTTTTTGATTTTTAAATAAAAACAAAAACTAAGAATCCACCCCCATACTTAAAAATAAACATTGTCCCCAATGTTTATAAGTCAAGTACAAAGGGGGGAAAGAAAAACAAATTGAAAAATTTTTAGAAGAAAAGTAAATAAATGCATAAAAATTAAAAATAAGCAAGGGTGTCTCCCAAGAGCGCTTTTCTTTTTCCCGTCTTTAAGCTAGACGGTATTGGTTAGGAAAAAGGAAAATAAAAATTGAAATGTAAGGGCAACTCCCTTAATTCCCGCTTGGGTGAATATGCCGAAGACGCTCGCCAAGCTACTCCTCCTCTTGCTTCTTGATTTTTCTTCTTGGAATGGTGGTCTTGAGGATGTAAATTCAAATCACCTATACATACCTGAGGTGATGTGAATTTTTGTAGATGATCGGCAAAGGGATCGTTGATGACATTGGATTGCAACGGCTCATCGTCTACAGGAAAATCGTTAGAATAAGAAAAATCAAAAAGAAACGTGTTAGAAACAGTTTCACACGGAGGAGGGTCGTGCGAAAGAAATTGATCAAGCTCCGGTTGTTTATTTTCTAAAATTAATTTTTCTTCCGTAGTTAGAGTTAAAATTAAATCATCGGACGCATCAGGTTCATAAATTTTTGCTCCTATATAATCATAGATTGTGTCTGCAAATAAATAAATAGGAGAACAATTGGTAATAGTAGGAGGAGAAATATCTTCTTCTTCTACTCCCCCCAGCGCGTCCGTACACTTAAAAAATTCTTGAAATAAAAGTTTTTCTTCTTCTTCAGTATAAGAAACTAAAGGAGAACATGAAGAGTCATGTTCCACGTTAGCAACATTATCCGAAGAAGGAGAAAAATCGCTAAAATTAATAGAAGTCTCATCCAAATTTTGGGGAGAATAATCACATGAAATTTGAGAAAAATCCCCAAAATTAGGAAAGAAAGTCTGCGGTGCTGAAAAAGAAGAACAAGAAGTCGGATCTAAATAAAAATCCTCATTACTCGGGAATCTTTCTGGGTGATCATGCCGAAAAGCAACATCCGAGGAAGAAGAAAAACTATTAAAATTAGAAAAATTGTTCTCATTGAAGCTTGAAAAAGTATTTTCATGAAAATTATTTTCACCAAAATTTGAAGAATTAATTTCATTAAAATTAGAAAAATTATTGGAAAAATTATTTTCATGAAAATTCGATAAAGGGTTCTCATTAATGTAGGAATAATTATTTTCATAATTATTGTGAAAAATATAAGAATAATTTTGATGATAAAAATAATAACATTCCTCACTTCGATGAGGGGCACCACAAAAATTACACAAAATTTGGCGATGTCTTGCAGCTTGCAAAAGATTAATTTTATGTTGGAGCTCGTCAATTTGAGCAGCCAATTTTGATAACATATTTTATTTTAAGAAGAAAAGAAAACAACCGGTACTTAATAGAATGCTATTAGAAATAAAATAAAAATGAATAGGGGTCAAGAAAGAGAATGATAAAATAAAAGTTTTACAATTAAAAATTTATAAAATAAAATTTCCCGGACTTCCCAAGGGCTACCCAATGACGGGTTCGCAAGGTACTAGGAGGTATTGCGGGATGAAAACCCGGCACGGCCCTTTCGCAAAAAATTTTAATTATAAAAAAATTAAAGTGAAAACTTTTAAAGAAAAACAAACAAAATAAAAAAAATGATAAGATTAATAGATTCTTGCTTACAAAATATCGACAAAGAAACTCCCCGGCAACGGCGCCAAAAACTTGATGATGATTTTCTATAGTTCTAAAATATATCCAAACTAAAATCTCAAATAGGCAAGTGCACCTATCGAAATATAGTATAGGAATGTCGTATTCGACTCGGGGCTGACGAGTACTTGTACTCACAAGAAAAGCTATTATATTATCGGACAGAAAAGTTGGTTTTTGTTTTTAAACGGAAAAAAGAAGCGTTATACTAAGGAAGAGAAATATGATTTGGGGAAGCTAGCACTTGATCTATAATCCCCTTGGACTAAAATAAATCTTCTTGAAAAATAAAGTAATGCGAGCTCTTATCTACTCACTCGACCGTGGAGGTTCCGAAAGTATAGTAACGTCTCTCTCGTGCTCATGCTTCTAACTAACCTTAGGTTGATCGATTAAGACCTCTCGGCCAGTCGAAACCCCTAAGCTTGCTTTAGGCAGTGAACCCCTCTATTGGATTTGACTCCAATCCGGAAGATTTACGTCATCCTCTCTCGAGGAGTGCATTCAACTCCTTTTATCTTTGAGTGATCTCCTCGTATCCGTAACCTCTCGGTCATTTAGGATACGGATCTTAGATCGAAGATCATATACGCGTAATATGAATTCGATGAAATGAAAATCAAAGATAAATCGTAGCGAGAAAGATGAAGAACAAGACTTTTGATAAAAAGGAAGAGATTATTTTATTGCAAGCTTCATCAAAATCAAGTGCTAAATAAAATCTAGCTACTAATCATAATTAGAGAATTACAAGATAAGGTAGGGACAAACATGATTAAATTGAAATGCAAATTAGAATTGAAACTTACATAAAGTAAAACTAAGCTAAGAAATGGAAAATACGATAAAATAAAACAGCAACTAAAAGACTACAACTCCCCAAAAATTCCTCCCTTTGACATCTGAAGCTGTCTGGAATTTATAGAAAAAGTTTCTGGATGGTCACGCCCTAGGTCACGCCCGTGACCTAGGGCGTGTCAGGCTCGGAATCGTCGTCTTGAAACCCCGGGAACGTTGGAGGGAAAACCGCCAAAATATGTTAACTGGCGGGTCACGCCCGTGACCTAGGGCGTGTCAAGGCTGTTTTTGGAAAACAGCGGGAAGTTGAAAACGGCGGGAGTAAACTGGTCTTGATGGAGGTGTCACGCCCCCTGGTCACGCCCGTGACCAGGGGCGTGTCAAAGCTGCAATGGCTGCTGGCGACAACGGCTGGAACGAAGAGTAATTGGCTGGAAAACGCCCCTGACACGCCCTAGGTCACGCCCGTGACCCAGGCGTGTCAATTTAATCCGATGTGGCACGGTCAACAATTCTTCCACGGGCCGTCACGCCCTGTGTAAGGGGTACACGGGCGTGTCGTCATCCGACACGGGCGTGTCAGGGCCGGTTGACGATCTTTGGGCGCGGGTCGACGGGCTCTGACTGCAGGCTTAAATTTGCGTGTCACGCCCCTTTGTCACGCCCAGGTAGGGCGTGTCACAGGGCGTGTCTAGCCAGAAAAAGAGAAAATCCAGTTTTTGCTCCAAAAAATATATATATCAGCCCTGCAAGGTTAAAAATCAATTTATTAGAACATATAAATATAAAATGTAGAAACTTGTTACTTATAAACTTAATATTATAAAATTGATATAAAATATCTATTATTAATATAAAATAGTAAATAAAAATATAGAAAAAATTAGAGTTATCATATTCCTATTGGAGATCCATCATGGTCCTCAACTGAGCAATTTCCATAGCTTGTTTCTCCACAAGCAATTTGTTGTTCTGAAGGGTACTACGAAGGGAATCAAGAGTTTCAATCCTTTGATTGAAGCAGTCCATCACCCTTGCATCACTTGATGGACAACCCTCTGGACTACTCCTGTCTTGAGGAGATTCAAGAGAAAAGGAGCATGAAGAGGAAGATACTTGATCCTTAAAGTGATGATCAGGGTTAGCATTAAGATCTAAAGAGACAGGTGTGTAAGCTTCATCAGAACTGCATTCCTTAATCTCTTATTCAGTCTCAGAAAGAGACACGGGATCCCTGATATTTAGAGATTGGTCTTGACTTTCATCTTCAGAGATGAGGACCCCCACATAGGCTTCATCCTCTTGCAGGCATCCAGTCCCAGCTGTCTCTGTTCCCTCCATGAGGTCAGAGATAGTTTGCCACATAGACTTTGTAGTCTTACACTTGTCCAATCTTGAAAGAGATGATCCAGACCAAACGTCAGTGATGATCTGACGAATCAGCTTGCACAGGTTGAAAAGTGAGAGCTCAGTCTCAAACATCTCTTCGGGACTCTTGGGGATTCGGAGATCTTTTCCAGATCCGGAAGCCTTCATGGGAATGAAGGGACCCTCTTCCATAATGAATGATGCGCGAGGGTAAATAGCCTCCAGATGAAACATAAATCTGATCTTCTAGATGGGATTGTACTTCGTTGTGCGGGCAGGGAGTCTCAGAGGAGTGACATCAGAGTATAGCTCCATGCTTGAGTCTTGTTTTCTTCTTCACACTGGACACGGGATCTTACTCAAGGTGTTAACCTTATTGACGATTAACCTCCCTCTGATACCACTTGAAAGTCTTTAGTGTCAACTAATTCCACCTATGGGGGGGGAATAGGTGTAGTGCTGTCTTTTGCGGAATTTAAAATTAACTGCACAATTAAACAAACACAACATAGAAAAGCACACACGCAATTATAGTGGTTCCCCGATTTGGGTACATCAACTCTCTCCCTTCGACCTATCTCCAACCAAGGGACAACTCGGTCACTTCACTAAACGGATTGAAATCCAATCCTTAGACTACAGAAGGCACCCTTCCAACCGAAGGAGTCACTACTCCTCCACCACGGGTTGCACCCAACCATTACAACTAGGAATCACTATTCCTTTGAAACAAAACTAAAATAGAATGTACAAGAAATACAAACTACACTTGTGGAGAACCATCTGTCCCTCTTCGTTCGTTGAAGCGTTCTTGATGAAGACGAAGAGTCCACGACCAGAGCATTCTCTTGGAGAGGATCTTCCCAAGATTGGCGGCGACAAGTGAATGCGGCGGAGATGCTTTGTAGATCAAAACTTCTTGACGATGCAAGCAAGGTCTACCAACGATCTCAATCGGATCGGTCGTCTCAATCGAAGCGGAATGAAGAGCTCACTTCGTTCAACAAATTGAGAGACAAGGGATCTCGAGAGAGAAGCATGAGATGCTATACTTAGCCTCGGTCTGTCGCCGAACGATCAAAGAGGATCTAAGATCTGCGGCGACAACAACTTACGAGCGGCGACAGCGATGGAAGGATTTCCCCGATCGGCTAGGTCATGCTCGGCGGCTTTGATTTTTCGTGAATCGCTCCACTTGATGTTCGAAATAAGCGAGTATATTTACTGTAGAACAACCCTAAATGACCGTTGTGGGGCCCATAAGAAGAAACCCTAGGCCAGATCAAAACAGCGCACAACATCTTGTTTCGGTCTAGCAAACAGAGCGAATTTGCCTAAGGCAAATTCGGCGAGAATCATTGATGATTCTCAATGAATTCAGCAAGAATCACTCATTATTCCCGTCGAATTTGCCTTAGCAGAATTCCAGTTGAAATACTTGTCATCGGGAGGAAATCGGTGAGAATCAAGATCATTCTCGACGAATCGGCAGGAATCAAGATCATTTTCGACGAATCGGCGAGAATCGGTCGTCGATTCTTCCTTAGCAGAATTCTTCAAGGAGGACAGTCAGCCAGATGAAGTCGGCGGGAATCGGCGAGTGATTCTCGACGATTCGGCGAGAATCACTAGTGATTCCCGTCGAATCGGCGAGAATCACTTAGTGATTCCTGTCGATTTAGACTTAGAAGATTTCTTCTTCCTTCCTCTGAACTTGGTCTTTGACCCATCTTTGCTGCTCTTCTACTCTTGATCTATCTCGACCCTGTACTTGAAAATAAGTACACTCCAATAGAGAGAGCACACATGAGTCAACAGACTGATCTGCTGAATGAGAGATTACATTGCGCAGACCCATGTATATTTACCCACTGCACCCTGACATTGGTGTGCACTTAGCATGAAATAGCTGCAAGCACAACTTGAAAGAAAATCATCAAATACAACTTGTCAATTTAACTTAGCTTGTTCAGGGGCTTCTTCAAATCAGGTACATTGTGGATACGATACCCAACACACCCTCCCCTTGCTCTTTTTACCTAAAGATTTTATCCCACATCAAGCCAAGAACATGGCCAACCCTACTACCAAAATATTAATTTTGGTCAAACCAAAAATTCAACAAAAAAGTAGGCCTAAAACCTAGGATAAACCTTAACCTAAGAGAATTAACCTAAAGAGGTAGAACAAAATCCCCTAAACCTAAACCCCCTTTCTCCATTTAGAAGGCTGACCCATCACCTAAGCATGCTTATCCTGAACCATTATAGGTCGCAAGGTGGCTCGAAAGGACCCTGTTGGATTCCTAGTTTGATTTGGGCTAGGTTCACTAACTTAGGCTGAGTGTGACCCAACATTATATAGCTAGGGTCATGAGTAGTAGTCCTAGAGTTTCGGCTAAGTCCTGATTAGTGATACCTCCATTGAAAAGCCAGAAGTGGACTTCAGAGAATCATATTTAGCAGCTTTCAGAAGACAGTGATCAGTTCGAAATTCTTTGAACTCAACTCGACGATCATCGATCTCAGATCGACGAACTTAGAGTTAATTCTCTTAGCTGAGCTCGACATTCTCAGAGCTCAGGTCGGTGCTTAGTTTTCTTCTGTCAGTTTCATAGCTCGATGAACTCAGAGTGTAGATTTGGAAAGTTATTCTCAGTTAGCAGATTGTAGAGCTCAGGTCAATGAACTTGAATTCCCTGGTCGACGATCTTTGATCTCAGGTCTACGAATTCTGTTTTGCGTTCGATGTTTTTTGTGTAATTCAGGAATGAGTCCTTCCCTCTTCTGTTCCTTATTAGTAGTATTATTCTGAGCATTTTATGCAAATATTCTTATGAATATAGGCGTTATTTGGCTGCATTAAATTTGGTATTATTAAGAATAAATATTTGCTTTTTCTATCAAGAATAGTTGGGAAACTCATTAATGTTATTATTCCAGCCGCTTTCTATTTCCCCCAGCAGCCAGCATTTATGGAAAGAATTCAAAAAATCAAAGATAATTTTCCAGCAATAGAATAAAAGTAATCTCTCCTTTTCGAGAAAGACGACAAGCACGACAGTCAGAGAAACAGGAAGAGAAATCGAGAAGCACTGTACAGGAAATACTGAACAAGCACTCGACGCTCTCAATGACTTTTTCATTCTCTGCCAACACTGTAGTTTGAAGAAGAACAAATCATCAAGATCAAGAGTCTTCTTCAACTTCTGTTTCAGAAATCCTCAGAGACATTCTATTCAACATATGTTACTAGATTTCCTTGACCTTAGCATATCAAGCTGAAGACCTACTCACCCTTTGCAAAGCTCTTTTCTTCCTGAAGCATTCTACTTCTTAGGGGGAGCTTTGATAACACAAGAATCCACACAGTATTCTCAATTATATTTGATAAAAGAGAAGATTTCTATTAACATCTTCAATCCCATTATACTGGGTTATACCTCCCTTCAATAGTTAGTTTGGTTAACAAGTCTCCCTCCAAAAGACTTAAAATTGGTTTTTGATCACCTTATCAAAAGCCTGAAGGGTTTCCTGATCTACCTGAATCAGATCTTGTGGTGGAAGTAACCTGATCAAAACCTCCTAGAGGATTCCTACCAAGGGTGGTAGAAGAGTGGATGTACCCAAGTTTAGGGGAACCACTATAAACTTCTTGTGTCGTCTGGTGGCTCATTTTCATTTTTTGTTGTTGTGCTTTTGATTGCTTGAATTGTTTAGCTTACTTTTCTTATTCCTTAACTAATATATGGTATCACTATATTTACTCTGATATAATCAAGAAAAAGTGCCAAAGTTTTAATACTCTATTCACCCCCACCCCTCTCGAGTAATCAGATCTAACACCATCCTTTCAGACCCCTATACCATAGACACGACCGGCCATGTTGAGGTTAAAAGCTCAAAGCCAAGCTCACCCCGTCCTATAAAGAGGAGCCCAAAGCTAATGGTATAGCTTACACCATCCACCAGCTATTTCCATGTGCAGATAATTTCAGCCAATGCCCTCTTCAACCCCCCTGCTCAACTCGTAAAAGCCATGGACAACCGACCACGATCCCGACGATCTCAGCACTATGAGGTCATATTTGTAATATCCCATTTCCGGCTAGACCCCTAGGAATGGTTTTGTCATAATAGAACCCTGGGAAGCCCAGGAATTGAAGTTTGTCGACCCTGATTTTGAGTCAAGGGGCGGTCCAGCCCGTGACCGACCCCTCACGCCCGTGACCTAGGGCGTGACTCCTTCGACGATCGTCGATCTCAGGGAGACGATCGTCGGGCGCAGAATTTTCAACCCGACCCTATCAAGCCCGTGACCCAGGTGTCACGCCCGTGAGCAAGGGCGTGATCCCCTTCTGCAATCGTCGATCTCAGCGCGGCGATCGCCGAGCGCAGAATTTTCCTCATGACCCTGTCACGCCCGTGACACATGTGTCACGCCCGTGACCTAGGGCGTGACCACACTTCGACGATCGATGACCTCAGTTCGACGGTCGTCGAACCCAGAATTTGCCATTTGGGCCTGTCACGCCCGTGACCTATGTGTCACTCCCGTGACCAAGGCCGAAACGTCAGCCAGATTTTAAATCTCGGTAACCGACATCTTAATCAATTCTGATAATGGAATGAACAGCAGGAATATTTATTAGCCGTTTCTGTCTTTAATTATTTAATAGAATGAGAGAGTGAGGTCCAATAGGAAATCGCCACCTGGATCAGCCAATTCATCTTCCACCTTTTCCTCTTCCCAACATCATAACCGAAACGTTATTAAGCGAAACATTAATGGCTATAAGCGTTAGACCTTTCCCCTACCTCCTTTTTACTGCTTTAAAAAGGCCCCTTAGGTTCAAGGATGAAGTTTCCCAACCCTTACCTGAAGTTTCGAGCCTCCTACTGTGCTGTAGAAGAATTCCGACGACGCCACCACCGCGCCATGACAGTCCGACGTCCATCTCGCCTTCAAATCGCGAACAAGGTCCTCCTCTACTCTTTCTTCTATGGACAGATCTTAGAAATCATTAGGAGAGATATCGGGCTCAAAAGAGCCGGATCAGGTGAGCGTTTCCATGTTTTTCCAAAAATTTCATGGTGGCGGGTTCGCCGGAAACCTCCTCTCCAACGGCAGTGCCGCCGCCCGACGGTAGCCCTCACCCCAACTAAGGTGGTGGTGGTGGTGGCCGGCCAGGGAGATGGCTGGGTGGCCGAGAAATAGCTTTGGAAAAGCTACAGGAAAATAAGTTTTCAGGGCTCTGGTTTCGGGCTGTAGAAGAAGATGAACAGTGCCATGAAATTAGATTCTATTTTTGAAACAATTTCTGAATGAAAATATCTATCACTTTAAATAATTTGGGAAAAATACCTAGAGGCTCTTACAGGAAAAACGGTCAACACTAATATTGTAGCTCTTTGAGTCTAGGTAATTTTAAAATTTGTTTCAAGCATTTTGGACCACGGGATAGACCTCAACACTCAATTTTGTGAGGTCTACCCATAGGGTTGTCCTGACCATATAAAAATTCCCCACTCCAGTCCAGTCATCACAATGACTTGAAATTTGGGGTGTGGCCTAATCTTACCTATATCTAGGTACCATCCAAAAATTAGGATTTTTGGGAAATATTTTTCTATAGTTTTTAGAAAAATTCAATAATCCTAGCGTAATTTAATTAGATGGCTAAACAATTTCCAAACCCTCCCAAATTTTGGTGAGTGGTTCCTTGTTTCACCATAAGGTTCTGTATAATTTTTCATCTCATTTGGCGATGGTTTGGATTAGAAATGAACAAGCCTAAGTTTTTCCCTAATAAGGGGTCTTAGGTTAAAGGTGCACTTTTGAGATTTGAGTGGTCAGATCACCTCAACAGAGGCTGAGATTTATACCACTGGCTAGTAGTATTCTCTAGCACCCCCTCATAGAGTTTGGGGTGGATTGGGGTAAGTTTGTCCTAGGAACCAAGGCCAAACCCTAAGGATGGATCTTGGTGGCTTGTGAAGGTCATGGGGTCAAATGACCATGGATTGACTTGAAATTTGGTGAAGAGGACCATAGGCCCGGCAGAATTGGCATTTTGTAGTGGCGGACTTCTCGTGAGTCGGTGCCACTGCAAAGCGGCAGTTCTGGGCTAAGACCCCGGTGTGTAGAAAGAAAAAAAAGGGGGTCTTACAATATTCCTCTTCCTTTTTCTTCACCTCATCTGCGCGAACATTAAAGAATCGAAATCTAGCCCAATCGGGCACCATTTTGGCATACTACAGCGACGGATTTATATTAAATTTCAACTTGAGTTCCGGCGGCGGCGACGGTTTATGGCGACCCCACCACCGCCAAAGTATTGCCCCGGCCCCTTGGAACTTTCTAATGGACTAGAAGTGGCCGGCGACCACCAGACGGAGGTGTCGAAGCCTTACAAGATTTGCCTAGCCGGGATTGATCTCAGTCGTTGCTGATCGAGGAAGATGAAATCAAAGCCGTCGGTGAAACCTCGGTAATGATTAGCTGATCGACACAGCGGATCGAGTAGCGAATCCATTGTGGGAGAAGGTCATTTCCCGTCTGCCATGTTTCTGGAGTGCGGGTCTGCGTCAAGATTCACGCTCCGCCTTTTAAATCGTTTTAAAATTAGATTAAATAAAGGCTAATTGCAGCCCATATGTAGAATCCTTCAAGCGCAAAATTAAGCACCTTAGAGGTTGAACCCGACCTACCGACCAACATGAAAGTTGTAGGGTTCGGTCTGCGAATTTTAAAACATGTGGCACATTTTCATTGGTGGTGCAGGACTCCTGGAATCTCCTTACAAAGTTTCCTTCTTTATTATAAATTTTATTATTTGAAAAAAATGTTGAAAACCCTCTCATGACTCCCCAAACCCCTAAATTAAATATGAATTGCCCTGTAACTTTTATTAAACTCACCCCTACAATCTTACTCCATTTTGACCATTTTACCCTAACCCTCTTATTTTAATTTGTTCCCGTTATAAAAAAGCCTAAATCTTTTCCTATACATGTCAAACCTTTTCAAAAAGCCTAAATAATACAACTTTGAATACTTAATAATATGCATTGTATAAAATGAAGTCACTACCATATCGCTTATCAAAAACACTCTCCTTTATTACCAATTTATTTACTCGCACTAAGAACCGTTATTTACTTAAAACCTCTTCATTAATCATATTTATCGTAGTACAAAAATATTTGAAAATGGGATGGAAGTCATTATGAATTGCTAAATGCCTTGTAATGTATTTCGATTAATATCTGCTATATTCAGTTGTTACTTCTCCTCGCTTACGAGAAATTCGATAGCAAATGCTTAAACTGTTCTTATACAATCGTCGCAAGTAGATTACCGTACTCCTTCTTTAGAGATAAAAAATCTTAACTAGTAGGGCTATGTGTATGACCTAATGTACTTTAAAAGGCTCTATCTTTAAATTACCTAATTGGTGTCTAAGAAAGGATTAAGGGGTGAGTAAGTATCCCATGAAAGGAAGGTGGTGTATAACGGTACTTAGTGCAACCACTAACCTTATTCTTACCTGGCCAATACGTAATTTAAATCAAGCACCCTTTATGTATCATTAAGGTATACTCTAGATCGCTTTTAGTTAAGGGATGTCTTCATTTAAGCTTATTTTATCTCGGTAACAAGATGTGATTATATTTTATAAGCCTGGTGTGAGCCATATGTTATGTTGAAAAATTAACTCTATGGCGGGTCTAACCACTCTACCGTACAACACACTATCGGAGAGACTAGCTTGTTATATTTTTTGAATTTTGAAGGGGCAATTTGTTTTGAGGTTAAAGTCCCGGTGGATAAATCCCCTTAGTCTGGGTCGTTGTCCCTCTTGTTTTAGGAATAATGGGTGGAGTACAAAACACGGTCCAGTGTTGTATGTAATGCCTAGGGTGGTGGTGTGCACCTAACTAGGAGCAGGGAAATCCGATCCGCTGTTATCATCCACCACGATGATAAGGCCTGTCTGGTTAGCTACCCACTTAACAAGTGAACTGGGAAATAACATAGACATATATATTCTAATTCATCATAACTGCGTTACTTAGCATACCTTGCATCTTTAAATTACTTATAATAAAAGTTTGTATGGGCATTCTTGTAAAATAAGAAGTTCGTGAGACCTTAAACTTATATGTTTGTATGGGCATTCATATAAGTAAGTTTTAACATTGAAAATATATCTGCCTTGTACTTATACCTTATAAATAAATTGAATCAAAGATCCTAAACTTATAAGGAGGTATTGGCATTCTTATAAGGTGAGTTATTTCCATCATCCCTCTCTTCTTTCTTACTTGTCTTTTAACTTATAAAAACCTACTGTATCTAAAATGCTTCTACTAATGCTATATTTTTATCGTGGATGTGCTGAGGAAAGAGAGGTAATCCGACTTAGTCTTTATGACTAATGGTTTTCTATAAAACCATCCAGGTTCCCCAGCATCAGCAAGTCTCGTAGTACCCCATCCACCCCCAATTCCAGCCCATGCTAGGAATCCCGGAAGTGGACATGGAGATACCTGCATTCATGGACCCTATACCTTATCCAGTGCCCATAGCGGAGGAGGTCGTAAGAGAAGTAAGTAGTTTCCTGTGCAACATATCCCTCTCTGAGTTTTAAGTTTTCCTTATAGTATGTAGTTTGGGTTCCTAGTATCCCCATTTTTGCCTGAGGCACTCTGTCGACTTAGTAGGTTTTTCTAAACAAATTGTTAATTAAAGCGGTATGCTGCTTTAGTTCCCTTTTTGTGGAGGTCTATATGTTCCTAAGGCATTTTATACTGTCTCAGTCAGGCGTGTTTGGCCCCAGGACGCCTAGTTGTACTCTTAGTCTGACATATAGTGGTGTTTAGCTTGAGTGCTAATACCATTATATGGAAATTACCCCTGACATAAAAACTTCCCCTCGGCCATGAACAATTTCCGGAAGGGGAGGATCTTACATCCCCTCCCTATCCAAGTGTCGAGCTAAGGATACCTCAAAAAGTGCAAGATGACCTGGGCAAAAAAGCATTCCTTCTGAGGTACTCCCTTTGGTATATTTATAGATTCTGGGAACGGCCTGCAAAAAGCCAACATCCATTGTTCTGAACAGCTATAGGCAGGCCAATAGGGGTAAAATAGTAAAAGAACATCATAGATCACTGGGTGAGTGCTCCCTGAGACCACCACTCGCACGGGGCAGCAAACACAGGCTCGATAGGCCCTACTCGCCTGCAAGTTATCGAGCTCCCCTGGGCCGAGTACAAGCCTGCCTGCTCCACTCACCCCTCAAACACTCTAGCTTGCCTAGGCGAGTCAGGTGCTACCAAGCTCTTCACTCCCCCCTATGGGTGCTCGCTTGGGGCTTGGACTACTAGATCTTGCCCACCAAGAAACAGTCGCCCCTACTTTCCCGATACGGGCTTGTACAATGCATATGAGTAAGAATACTACGAGCCACATCCATAAGATAACGATTCTTACTTTCAGCAATGCCATTCTATTATGAAGTATAAGGTCAAGTAGTCTGATGGACAACATCATTTTCTAAACAAACGGTGGTGAACTGATGACTGAGACACTCCTTAGCATTAACAGTACGGAGAGTTTTAATAGGAGTATCAAACTGTGTACGAATTTCATTACAAAAAGCAGAAAATATAGTGAAAATCTCAGAGAGATCATGTAGAAAATATAACCACGTACACCTAGAATAGTCATCAACGAATGTTACAAAATAAAACTACACGACCAATAGTTTGATGAGGAGCAGGACCCCATACATCCAAATGAACAAGGTCAAAGGGACGAGAAGAGCTGCAGCCATGCCTCGCAGGAAAAGTCGAGAGGTGATGTTTGCCAAATTGGCAGGCCTTACAATGAAGAGAAGAATAACCACAATGTAAAGCAGGCAAAAGCTAAAAAGGATCCGAGGAGGAGGATGCCCAAGCCAAAGATGCCACTGTAGTAAAGAAGAAGAGGCAGAAAAGGCAGAAAAAGTCTTAAGAAAAAATAAGCCACCGCTTTCAATCCCAGTAGCAATCTTCTCCTTGGAATGAGGAATCTGAAAAACACAAGAAGATGAAGTAAAAATCTTTTCACAATGCATTTGTTTGCAAATAGCCGTAACCGAAAGGAGGATGAACAGAAAATTTGAAACATAAAGAGTGTCCTGAATTTGAAGAGAATGAGTCAAATGCACCGTGCCAGATCCATAAGCTGGTGACGGAGAACCATCCGTAATTAAAACCGTACGTAACTTATTTTTCTTGTCAAGATTAGAGAACAGACGAGAATTGCACGTCATACGATTCGTAGCACCAGAATCAATAAGCCACCTACCCGAATTGGCAACCTTAGCAGCTCCAGAAGTAGCTAGAGAAGTAGACTTCTTGGAGGAATCAGTAGAAGAAGGACTAATGTTAGGATGTTTGGCCCAGCAACGATCAACCAAGTGACCAAGTCTGTAACAATGAGAACATAGGTTCTTAAAATAACCAAATCTACCACGGCCACCACAGCCACCATGGCAACCAGAGTTATCATAATGAGTTGGATGAGAAAACCAGATAAGGAGAAGGAGAGAGAAGTAAGGGACGCTGAAGAAGTGTCATAACAACATAAATTCTAGCAGCAGTAGCATCTAGAGTTGGAGATTCTGCATCTACATGAATCTGTTGACGAATCATGTCAAATGAATCCAGAAGACGAAGTAAATAGAAAACAACAACGAGCTCCTAAAAATGTTCGTGTCGCTCTGTATGATCATCAAAAAATGGCCTATGTTGAAGGAGTTCAGCACCGACAGTTTGAAACTCTTGATACGACAAAGCAGGAGTTAGGATGGGTCAAGCAAACAGATCCACATATAAGGTATATATGTGCGATATATATGCTCCCTTAGAGTACTAAGCAGCAAGATTACTCCAGGCAACCTTGATAGTTTAAACATGTCTAATAACAGGGAGACATTCCTCAGACAATTTATTCACTAACAAAGTGCGAACCAAAGCATCTATAGTATCCCAGTCATTAAAAGTAGCAGAGTTAGAAGGTGGAGGGTCATCAGTCAAATGATGATGTTTACGTTGCGAGCGTAACAAAAAATGAAGGAGACACTCCAATCAGGATAATTGGGACCTGTGAGCTTGGAAGTGGTACCCAAATTACCAGAGGCTGAGAAGAGGGAAGAAGATAGACTAGGAGCAGAGACTAAAGAAGAAGGGGAATGCATAGAAACGGAGAGAAACCGCACGGTAAGAGAAAAACCCGCACGGTTGAGACAAGAAGTAATGATGAGCAGAGAACAAACTGTGCGGGAAGCCCACACGGTCAAGGTGTCAACACATCAATGACAAAGATGAAGGTCGCGACCAAGATGTGGAGCTCGTGGAGGAAGAGATGATGGAGGCACTAGAGGAGGCCCTTCGAGAAAGAGGAAAAGACCACATGGTCAGGTGACAGAACACAAGCTGCGAGGAAGCGGCAATGACCCAAATACAGACTTCTAAGCAGGGAAGAGAAACCACGTGAAAAAGAACGAAGATGCGCGGACATGACAAGAGGCAGGAAGACACTAGCGGCAACAATCCGCGGTAAGAAGAATATGCGAGAAAGGATACAAAGAGTTCACACAGTCTAGGTTACAACACACCATCGGAAAGGAGAAGGCCACGACCAAAATACAAAACTCGCAAAAAAGAGAAACAAAGCAGATCAACAAAAAAGCCGCACGAACATGCATTGAAGTCGCGCAAAAAGAAGTCGCAATGATGAGTGACGAGCATAGGGAGGGAAGGGAGGGAAGCTTTCAACAAGACTCTGGTGCAAGAATAAAACCGGAAGAGACCGTTCATCAAGATCAAGAAGCTGCATGGGAACAATCTGATTGGAGCCAAGGATCGAGTTATCGCTCTGATACAAAGTGAAAAGTATCGAGAAAATGACAAAAAAGGTAAATAAACGGCAAACTTTTTTGCTCCGAAAAGATAATCATTACAAAGGTATGGCCCCTTATTTATAGAAACCGGGGGAGGTGAGAGAATACAACCCATGATGTGGGACTAAATAACTAGTCGGGAGGCTAGAGCGGTTTGACACAGTCAAACCACCAACTATACAGAATACAAAGAGAGCCTCAAGACACTACTAGAGACTATCACCGTGGCGGCAGTTCCGGTTAAGACAATGCCTGCTGAATCCCCTTAACCACCTAACCGTAGTTGCGGCTAACATCCATTGCACAGCAGTGGTACACCATCAGACCACTGCTCAGGATAATCATTGGGCTGCAGAACCTAACCACCTAACTGCTTCAACCAGCTATCCGTTGTGGATAACCGTTAGAATGCTGCAACGGCTAACCAACTAACCACTTCTGTTGCTAAGCCTCTGACCGCCCGATGAGGGTCACAAAAAGCATGCTGAACAAAATTGCTAGACCGCACCAGCAAGCTAACCGCTACAGCAAGATATTATATGAGGAGATCTCCTAAAGTTCCAACAGACCACCCGCTGAGGTTCACTACAAGCCAAATGAACCAAACTGCCAGACTGCACTAGCAAGCTAACCACTGCGACAAGATATTTGACCGGGCAGTTTCATCAAGTTCCAACAGTAATCTAAGGGCCACTTTGGCAGTCTCGGGCTATATCCCTTCTTTGCCACACAAGTAACAATTGTGTGGAGTTATCCCTACTATTGCTCTTGCCTTAGCTTAGAAGTGTTTAAGTTTTCTACCTAAATCACTTAGAGGGGGGAGAATAGGTGAGTTGTCCGCCTACTTGCGGAATAAAAAGTTTAGTGATCTATGCACAAAAAATTAACCAAGAAATCACAGACGACACAAAGAATAATAGTGGTTCACCAACCTTGGGTAAGTCCACTTTCCACTCACCAATCTAGTAATACACTAGACTCGGTTACTCCACTATTCTTGGAATTAAAACAATCCTACAACTCGGAACAATGTTCCTACAACTCGATCCACAAAAATGGATCTACACTCGAAAGATAAAAAAACATCCTACAAGAACTTGAAGAATAAAGCTCCTATACTCGAAGATTAATCTCCTACAATAATAGATTGAAATCAAAAATACAAACAGAATATCTCTCTCAGATCTAGAAATTTCTGCTTAGGTCTTCCCTCTTGATCTTCGCGGCTTAATCAGAAATTATTGAAGACGACTCTCGGCTAGATCCTTGATCTGAGATTTCTTGACTCACAAGATCAAAGAGAGGATAAAGAGATTGAAGAAGATCTTGATCTGCAAGTCGTTCTGGATCGAAATCATCCTTGGCGATCAGCATGATGAGCGACGGCTTCTGAATTTAGAAAGAGATGGCCGATCCAGAATTCTTAGAATAATTTTCTTTTCACGCGCTTAGGGTTAGTCTTAATGACAAGAAATTTTATAAGAAATCCCTAACGGTAAATTATCATTAATGACAGCCACGTGGACCAATCACGTCAAGTCTTTTGAAAAATATGACTTTCAGGACTTCGAAATTTTTTCTGAGAAAATGACTCGATTACTCGAGTGAAGTAAGAACTACTCGAATACTGCTTGTGGGTACTCGATAAGACAGTCTAAAGCTACTCGAGAAGAAGAACTTAAGGAAAAATAGGATAGGACTCATTATCACTCGAGGGGTATGAGGATAACTCGAGTACTTAAAATGCTATTCGAGAAGTAGAAGTGAACTTCTCGAGATAAGACTTGGATAAAATTCTGGGAAGAAATCTAATTACTTGAGTGCTAGGTCTAGACTTCTCGAGAAGTAGATAGTCTTCCCGAGTACAGGAGCTTCACTACTCGAATATGATAGACACATCTCTAGAAGTTCCCTTTTGTCATTCGAGTAAAAGTATTTATCTACTTGAGTGATAATCTTAACTACTTGAGTACAATACTTAGAAAATTCTGAGATAGAAAATCTTTTTTACTCGAGAAGAAGAAAGGATCTACTCGATTAATGAAACTGGCCTCTCGAGAGCTATGTTCAAACTTCTCGAGAATCATTTCCCTTACTCGAAATTCAGATATAACCTACTCGGGTACTAATAAGAGATCTACTTGAGTACTTAACTTCTTCTCGAGTGGAACTCTTAGAAAAATTTTGTTTCGTGAAAATTTTATTTCTTCCATGGAATCAGCAACATGTCTTTCTTCAGCAACTCTAGTGCATGAAAATGATGTGTATCCTAAAAGAGAGGCTACACATGAGTCAACACCATGGATCATACAATGATGGTTTACAATGTATGGTCCTGTGTTTAGTGACCCACTGTAGACTGACATTGGTCTAAACTTGGCAATAAGTCCTGCAAACGCAACTCAAACAATACATCAAATACAACTTAATTCATCTTAATTCAAGGGTGGCTTCATACAAATCTAGGTTATTATGGATACAATACCCAACAATCTCCCCCTATTTATAGAAGTCAGAACCCTATACACTAAGGTGAATTATATCAACATAAATAAATAAAAAAAACTAGATATAAAAGAAAAAAATAGAGTAACATGCTAGAAACTTATGACAAAGAATAGACCATCAAAATTAACGATTTATATAAATAAAATTATTCCAAAAATTCAATTCTACACAATTCAAATCCATAATTTAAATCTTTTTTCATTCTTTGCTTTGATGCTGATATTCCTGAAGTTGTATATCTTTCTTCTCTTGCTGCCTCCTTTGATAGCTTAAAGGCTTTGGGTAGTAGTTTGGAGGTTTTGGAGGTGTAGTAGGATTATTCCTTCCGTACTCTCGATCATAGATTATCCTTTTGGTCATAGATTTCTCATACAAGTCCCACTCATGGGAGTTGTAATGATCATGTTTATTCTCATTTAAGGCTATAACTAATTTTAGAGTATCAAAGATTAATGACTTTGAAGTAGGACTACAGATCACTGTAAATTCTTGAGCTTTTCTTTTCTCTGCCTCTGGGTTTGGAAAGGACCTGCTGGCAGAAGTTCCGTCACCATATTTTGTACTTTTGGTGATTTGTACTTCAGGTTCATCTTGAGGTATATCTGTTTCCAAAACCTGTGCATAAGTTTCTAGAGGAGGAACTTCTGAGCCTTTAGGCCTTGGAGAGAATATAGGTGTTGAGCAGGCATTTGAGCTGGCTGATGTTGTGCAACAGGATTGAGATGATGAGGAATTATGTTTGGGTCTGCTTGAAATTCAGGGAAGATCTGGTTATGCATCAACACTGTAGTATCATAAGTATGAAATTTCACACCATTTATCTGATTCTGTACATCAGCATGAAGCTCATTCATCTTGGCTATCCAAAGAGTTTTAACATTAGCATCTGATTTTTTAAGTACTCTTTGACTAGACTCTCCCCCTTTCTGACTTCTACAGATAGTGTTGCAATAACATCATCTTTTAATTTTCCCACCTCTTCACATATCTTGAGGTTGTGCTCTTGAGCCTTCTTTTCTAACTGAATCTTGTTACTTGCCAGAGTAACTGATTGGTCGATCACCGTGCCAACACTGGTGAAGGTGTGGTCCAGAGCTTTTCCACTTATTTTGAACAAATGTTTCAGTTCATCAGTATTCTACTGGATTTCTGCAAATCCTCGGATTATTTTTTTATCTAAGGCAGTGACTTTTTCTGTGACAACTTTAAAAGAATCATTAAAATACGTTCTCTTGTCCATGAGCATCTGTTCTATCTTACCCAGTATATCATTGGCAGCAGGTGTTGAAGTTATAACTTGAGGAACTGGAGGAGGAGGAGGAGGAGCAATCCAAGGGGCAATATCTTCAATTATCACTGAACTCTTTGCCCATGAAGTGTGAATTAGAATATCTCCTTCCTCACAAAGAATGGTGGGAAGAGTAAAGTCCAAGCTCTTATGAGGAGCTTCATCTAGTTCTAGGGAAGGCTCATTCTCATCTGAGATCAGAATGGTGACTTCTTGCTCTATGTTAGAAGTAGGGAACTGGTAAATAGGAGATTCAGGTTCTGATTGAATTGGAGAGGGTGATGGTGCTGGAGTTGGTTCTTTCTGGAGGGGATGAAGAGGCTGATCATATCTCAGTTCATCTATCATCTTATTGATGTATTCTTAAGTAGAGAGAATGGTTTCTTGTACTTTAGTATCTGATAGAGTTTCTTCAGGAGTGGTTGGAGGGAGAGAAGACGCAGCAAGAGGGGTATATATTCTTTCCTCTTGAACAGAAGGAGCAGGCTCCCCTTTTGCAGCTGCACCAGATGTGCTAGAAGTATTAGGTAGAGAGGGAGATGGGGTCTTTCCCTCAAAGGCTGGATGATCATGAGCCTAGGCAGCCTGGGCTGGATTCAGTGACTTGAGTTCCCATCTCTAAATAGAATAAATGGATACCTTCTTCATGTGATGGAGAGTTATCCCTTTGGAGAAATCAAAAACTTGTGGATTAATCTCATGCAGCATAAGAGAAATGATCCTGGCATAGTTAGGAGCCATGATGCTTTCCCTTATTTTATCCAAAATCATAATGCCAAACTAAAACTTCTTTCTGGAAATAATGGCTGTCATCATGTAGAAGAGATCAGTAGAGATGAAACATATGGAAGTTGTTTTGCATATTAGGACTTTGCCAAGAATTTCCACTAGAAGCTTTCCCTCTGCATAGAGGTCTGGACGGCGAATGTTGTTAATAACCACAAAAATTCCACAAAAGATGTAAGCCTTGTCATAATATTCAGAAGTTAGGTCATCTTCTTCATCAACTAATGGTATCCGAAGAAGGGTAGACACAGAAGACTTAGTAAGCTTGATCTTAATTCCCTTGACTTTAGACTTAATAACCTTGCCATTTCTCTTCACTTTGAAATTTCGAAAGAACTCTTCAACTTCAGGAAAAAGTATCTTGATGGGTTGCTGGAGAACGAAAGTCAATCCGCCAGTGTCCTGGAGGAGAAGAAGATTCCAAAAATCATAAGAGTTATCTACAATTCCAGCTACAACAAGTCCACTGCCAATCACAATCTTGGAAGGCGGTGCCATTTTTCTAGAGAACATAGAGAAATTAACTACAAAAGTGGCGATGGCGGCGTGCTCTGCGATTACGGCGAAAGACGAACCGACTTTCTTTCTATATCGAGAGAGAGGGATTTTGAAATTGTGTAGAAAATGAAATCCCAGTTTTTCTATTTATATAACCCTAATTATACATGATTAAGGAAGTAAATAATCGTAACAAACCATAGAATATGATGGTATAAAGTTTAGGTTGCGAATATAGAAATTTGAACTGAATTTGAGAAATTATCTTCCTATTTCTAGAGTGGACAGGAATTACTCGAGTGTAAGAATAATGGTACTCGAGTGATATCTTTATGCTTCTCGAGAGGAAACTCATTACTCGAATTGTATTAATTGAGTCACTTGCGGAGTTCTCGAGTAGTCTAAAGAAGTACTGGAGTAGTCATTTTCTTACTCGAGAAATGAAGTCTGAACATGAGAAATTTTGACTATTTGATGAGTTCCTTGATCTCTGAGCTATGTTGTAAGTCCTTCTTCACTATTCTTCTTTGTTGAGCAATCCAAGTTCTGTTTTAAAGAATGAGGACTAGGTCTCGTCTAGCGGCTTCGTGAATATATCTGCAATCTGCCTATCAGTAGGGACATATTTTAGATCTATGTCCCTATGCTCCACATGTTCCCGGATGAAGTGGTATCACAGCTCTATGTGCTTTGTCTTGCTGTGAGAGATTGGGTTGTTGGCTATTGCAATCACACTGGATGAGTCGCAAAACAAGGGAATGTCTTTGACTTGCATATTGTAATCTTCAATTTGGTTCTTTAACCACAGTAATTGTGCACAACAACTGCTGGCAGAAATGTATTATGAATCGGTCATTGAAATTGCGACACAATTCTGTTTTTAGCTTCTCCAGGAAATGAGTCTTCTTCCAAGGAATTAGCAAGTCCCAAAAGTGCTCTTTCTATCATTTTTACTACCTGCAAAATCTGCATCTGAGAAACCAATTAGTTCTCTGTCATTCCTTCTTAGGTACCATAAGCCAAGATTTTTTATACCTTTAAGTTATCCTAAAATCCGATTTGCAGTAGTATAGTGAGATTCCTTATAGTTCACTTGGAATCTAGCACATACACATGTTGAGAACATAATGTATGGTGTACTCGCAGTAAGGTAGAGAAAGGATCCAATTATGCTTCTATACTAGGTTTCATCAAAAGGTTTCCCTTTCTCATCCTTGTCAAGAGACACAGCTGAACCCATTGGAGTCCTCATAGAGGTTGCGTTCCCCATTCCGAATTTCTTAATTATCTTCTTGGTGAACTTTGTCTGCGAGATGAAAATTCCATCTTCAGTTTGTTTCACCTGAATCCCTAAGAAATACTTCAGCTCTCCCATACTTCTCATTTCAAACTTCCCTTGCATATTTTTTGAAAACTTCTTGTAGAGGTTGTCGTCAGTATAGCCAAAAATAATATCGTCGACATAGATTTGAACTAGCAAAATCTTTCCTTTTATTTCCCTAAGAAATAATGTCTTATCAATCTTTCCCCTTGTGAACTTGTTCTTAAGAAGAAAGCTAGACAACATCTCGTACCAAGCTCGAGGAGCTTGTTTCAAACAATATAAGGCTTTAAATAAAAGATAGACATAATCAGGAAAGTTAGAATCAATGAAAACTGGAGGTTGTTCCACATACACCTCTTCCTTTATGTCACCATTAAGGAAGGCAGACTTTACGTCCATCTGATAGATAGTGAAGCCCTTAATTGCAGCAAAGGATCAGAATAACCTGATTGCCCTTAGTCTTGCCACTGGAGCATACGTCTAGTCAACGTCGATTCCTTCTTCTTGGCGATATCCTTTGGCGACGAGTCTGGCCTTGTTCTTTATGATTGTTCCATCTTCGTCCATCTTGTTTTTGTAGACCCACATTGTGCTGATAACATTCTTGCCTTTTGGTCTTAATATAAGTTTCCAAACTTGGCAATGCTTGAACTGATTCAGCTCTTCTTCGATAGCCATTTTATATGATGCGTCTGAGTTTGCTTCCTCAAACTTCTTCGGTTCAACCTATGAGAGAAAACTCAAATATAAATTCTTGTTAGCTGTACCTCTACGAGATCTAACACCATCCCAGGGATCTCCTATGATTTGGTCCATTGGGTGATCATCAGATGTCTGAGCTCTAGAGTCCTTGGATCTGGAGTGTCTTCAACCACAGGAGTGACTTCATAAACTTGGATTATTTCTTCATCTTGATCATCAACCTCTCCAATCGGGGTTAGAGTGGTGATCTTGATGAACTTTTCACCTTTTTCTTCAGTCGGCTCACCCAAGTTAAGTTCTTTCATCTTTGAACCTGCATCTTCAATGAACACACTAGAAGAGTTGCCTTGCAGCAAGCTCGTCTCATCAAATACAACATGAACAGATTCCTCTACAACCAGGGTTTTCTTATTAAATACCATATATGTCTTACTATTACTACTATAGCCTACGAAAATACCTTCAAAGCACTTTTCACTAAATTTAGTAGTGTGATACTTTCCATTGCTTAGGATGAAGCACTTACAACCAAAGATTCTAAAATATGAAATAGTCGGCTTTTTGCCCTTTAGTAGTTCATAAGGTGTCTTATTATTGTTCTTGTTTATGAGTGCTCGATTTTGCACGTGGCATGCAGTGTTAACGGCTTCAACCTAAAAATATTCCGGTAGTGAGGCATAACTCAACATGGTTCTGCAGGCCTCTATAAGTGTTCTATTCCTTCTCTCAGCTACTCTGTTCTATTGAGGAGTACGAGGAGAGGAAAACTCATGGAAGATGCCTATGCTTTAACAAAATTCTTTAATGGCCCCAAACTTAAACTCAGTTCCATTGTCACTTCTGATTTTGACTACGGAACAATTTTATTCATTTTGGGTCTTCCTGAAAAATTTTGTAAAGATGTCAAAAGTATATGACCTATGTTTTCGAAACAACACCCACGCAAAGCACGAGTAATCATCAAAAATAACTAATGTATAATCCTTACCTCACAAACTTCTAACTTGTAGTGGACTAAATAAGTCCCTATGAAGTTAGTGTAAGCACCAATTAGAGTCTTTGCAAATAATGCTTTTAAAGTTAGCCCTTGTTTGCTTGCCTTTTACACATGCGTGACAAAGTCTATCTTTAGCGCACTTGACATTTGGGTCTTCACGTACTAAATTAAGAGAAAATAATTTATTAATAGTTTTGAAATTAATATGTGCTAATCTCTTATAGCATTGGTCACCAAGAGACGCACTATCTTTTGCCAAAAGACACCCTGGTGTAGTAGAGTCTATGCACATAAAATTCAAACAAAAGATATTCCTACTACGAGTGCCTGATAAAATCGTTTCCAGATTATTTACTGATTTTATCAAGCACTGGTCTGCATGAAATTCTACGATGTATCCTCTATCATAGAGTTGGCTTATGCTTATGAGATTGTGTTCCAATCCTTCAACATAAGCCACATCCGAAAAGGATACACTACAATTTGTAATCAAATGGTAGCATTTAGTAATTCCTCTGTACGAACCTCCAAAGATGACCTTTGGCCCGTTCATGACTGGAGAGTAATTCTGAAGAATGCTTCTTGTCCCAGTAATATGCCGAGAGCATCCGCTGTCCAAATACCAAATGGGATTTCTGGTAGCCTTTGGACATTCCTGCAAAATGAAATCAAGTTGCCCTATGAACCGAAATTTGTTTGGGTCCTTGGTATCTTGTTGGCTTACTCCCCCCAACATGTATTAACATTATGAGCTGTCCTTCTCATAATATTAACCTGAGGAGTTACATAATTTCTGGAGTTAAACCTGCAATCAATGGCAAAGTGACCAATTCTGCCACAGTACCAACCGTCAAACCTGTTGTATCTTTGCGTATATTTATCCTGCTTGACCTTTTGACATTATTGTCTAGCAGGGGAATAAGTCTTGGAGGTAGAGGCTTCATGGTGATGGAATTCACATGTCTTCTTCTCCGTATGACACTTTTCCATAATAGGCTTTACTTTTGGTGCCTTCTTGATGTTATGACCATGATTATAAAGTCCATAGATCTGAAGAGTAATCTCTTCATAAGTTGCTTTAAAGACACTCTCGCCAAAGTTCAAAGGATGAGTCCATCCTTAGTATATAGACTTGGGCTCTACAAAAGTAGGCCTCGTAAAGTGACCATAGGATGAATCAAGATCAAACTCATTCATTGAAAGGATAACCTTCTTGAACGAAGTTTGTTCTAGAGGAGCTTTCCCTTATCTTTGGCAAAGCCTTCATGGCCGCCTTATTCTTTCTTTGAGCCTTATTTCTCCTAGAGGATTTAATAGGAGCACCAACGTTGCCTAAGACAACACCTTTTGCCTGAGCTTAGAATTCAACAACCAGAGGAAGGACGGTCTTGGGCTTGGAAAACTTTCAACAAGTTTCTTTTCCGCTTCGAGTTGTTCTTCTAATTCTTTGATGATCTTCTCCATCAGATCTAGGTTCTCGAGAGCCTTATTATACTCTTTAACAGCAGTATTTAAGTCATCTCTGAGTGATTCCATCTTGACAACTTCCTCTCTCAGAGTGCTCTCTTAAGACTTTCGAGATTTAATCTCTTTGGCATGAGTTCTCACGACTCTTCGACATTTGTCGTAAGACTTGATTAACTCCTTATATTGATCCATGAGTTCAGAGTGATCGTCAGAAGAGCTATCCTCATGATCATGATCAGAAATATCTGATTCAGAAATAGGAGTGTGAGAGTTTATATTATTAGTGAACTGAGGATCTTCTTCTTTATCAGTTTGTGACATTAGTCTAATGTAGGCTTCCTCTTCAACACATGACTCAGATGAGTAAGATTTGCTTAGAGTTTTGCACTTTTTTGCTACTAACCTTCTTTCATTTCTCTTCTTGTGGTAAGAAGACTTCTTCTCCTCTCTTTTTCCACCCTCCTTCTTCTTGTGGGGGCAGTCAGCAATAATGTGACCTTGCTTATTGTAGAAATAACAAACGATGTCAGCAGAAATATATTTGTTCAATTTAGTATTATACCTGTCTTTGCTACTTGAGCCTTTCTTGTATCGATCACCATCATGACGTGATCTTCTATACGAGACATCTTTGCATCTCCATTGTTTCTTCTTGTTCAAGAATTTCTTTAACTGTCTTGAAAGAAGAGAGAACTCGCCTTCAAATAACTCTGAGCCTAAGGTACTTGTCTCATAAGTTTCTTCTTCACTGTCTTCTTGTGCAGGAGCAGGTGATGAAGCTTTTGCTTTCCTTAAGCTGTCTACCTTCAGTGCAGCAGACTTCTCCTTGGATGAGAACCGGCTCTTCTCTTCTTCAGCTTTTCTTGAATTGAGTTAAAGTTCACATGACATTCGCTTTCTGAAGTGATTATGTGGGTCAATCTCTGCCACCTTGCTAAACTCCCGGATTGCACAGACTTTGTTGTCACACTCCTTAGTCAGGGACCTTAGGAATTTATCTTTCAGCTTTCCATTAGTGAAGACCCGGCCGTATACTCTTAGGCGGTTAAAAATTGTGAAGAAAATTTTAAATGTATCTACAATTATATCCTTGGGTCCTTAACAGAAGGCTTCATATTTTTGATTTAGAAGGGATCTTCTGTAACCCCTAATTTCTTTTGTGCCTTCCATCAAGGTGATGAGGGAATGCCACATTTCCTTAGCGGATTGGCAGTGAATCAGGTTTTGCAGCATAGAGTCATTAACTGCACTTGCGATGATATTTTTGGCCTTCTTGTCTAAAGAGACAAGTGCAATCTCATCTTTGTCAAGATCCATCAACTTCTTGGGAACTTTCTTTGAATGATCTATATTGGAGACGGTTATAGGAACATAAGGACCTTCTTCAACAATCATGAAGATCCTTGGATCCACAGCTTCCATGAAAAATTTAATCCTCTCTTTCCACATGGGAAATTTGGTCTTTGTACACAAGGGAAGCTTGGCAAAATCCTTGGCATTGTCCATGATTGGATAACTCAAAAGACAACTTGGGGAAGATCTGATAAAGGTGTTACCTTTTAATGATCAATCTCCCTATGATACCAATTGAAAGGTGTTTAAGTTTTTTACCTAAAACACCTAGAGGGGGTGAATAGGTGAGTTGTGCGCCTATTGGCGGAATAAAAAATTTAGCGACCTATGCACAAAAAATTAACCAAGAAATCACATATGAAACCCAAAATTATAGTGGTTCCCCAACCTTGGGTACGTCCACTTTCCACTCACTGATCTAGTAATGCACTAGACTCGGCTACTCCACTATTCTCGGAATTTAAAACAATCATACAACTTGGAAAAACGTTCCCACAACTCAATCCACAAAAATGGATCTACACTCGGAAGATAAAAAAAACTCCCTATAAGAACTCGGAGAATAAAGCTCCTACACTCGGAGAATAATCTCCTATAAGAATAGATTGAAATAAGAAATACAAACAGAATATCTCTCTCAGCTCTGGAAATTTCTTGCCTAGGTTTTCCTTCTTGATTTTTGCGGCTTTATCATAAATTATTGAAGATGACTCTCGGCTAGATCCTTGATCTGAGATTTCTTGACTCACAAGATCAAAGAGAGGATGAAGAGATTGAAGAAGATCTTGATTTTCAAGTCATTTTGGATCCAAATATTCCTTCGCGATCAGCACGATGAGTGGCTGCTTCTGAATTTAGAAAGAGATTGCCGATCTAGAATTCTTAGAATAATTTTCTTTTCACGCGCTTAGGGTTAGCCGTAATGACAAGACCTTTTATAAGAAATACCTAACGGTCATAATTATCATTAATGACGGTCACATGGACCAATCACGTCAAGGAATTTGAAAAATACGACTGTCAGGACTTAGAAAATTTTTCTTAAAAAATGACTGGATTACTCGAGTGAAGGAAGAACTACTCGAAAACTGCTTGTGGGTACACGGAAGACAGTCTCAAGCTACTCGAGAAAAAGCACTTAAGGAAAAATAGGATAGGACTCATTATCACTCGAGTGGCATGAGGATTAATCGAGTACTTAAAATGCTACTCGAGAAGTAAAAGTGAACTTCTCGAGAAAAAGACTTGGAGAAAATTTTGGGAAGAAAACTAGTTACTAGAGTGCTAAGTCTAGACTTCTCGAGAAATTGATAGTCTTCTCAAGTACAGGAGCTTCACTACTTGAATAAGGTACACACTTCTCGAGAACTTTCCTGCTGTCACTCTTGTCAAAGTATTCATCTACTTGAGTGATAATCCTAACTACTCGAGTACAATACTTAGAAAATTCTGAGATATAAAATCTATTTTACTCATGAAGAAGAAACGATCTACTCGAGTAATGAAACTGGCCTCTCGAGAGCTAAGTTCAAACTTCTCGAGAATCATTTCCCTTAATCGAAATTCAGATATAACCTACTAGAGTATTAATAAGAGATCTACTCGAGTACTTAACTTCTTCTAGAGTGGAACACTTTGAAAAATTTTCTTTCCTGAAAATTTTGTTTCTTCCATGGAATCAGCAACAGGCCATTCTTCAGCAACTCTAGTTCTTGAAAATGAAGTGAATCCCAATAGAGAGGCTACACATGAGTAAACACCATGGATCATACAATGAGGGATTACATTGTATGGTCCTGTGTTTAGTGACCCACTGTAGAATAACATTGGTCTAAACTTGGAAATAAGTCCTGCAAACACATAACTCAAACAATACATCAAATACCATTTATTCATCTTAGTTCAAGGGTGACTTCAGACAAATCTAGGTTATTGTGGATACAATACCTAACATTAGCCTTCTTTGGCTTCTAATCACCACCCAAACACTCTCGGGCAAGATGTCCTTTCTTGCCACAAGTATAACACACAAGAGTGGTTTTATCAGACTCTGCTCCAAATGTTGGAGATGGAGCCGCTTTAGATGTTTTTGACTTCTTCTTCCATCGTAGATATCCAGACGTAGAGAAACTAGGTACCTGGATTATTGGTGCCTGGTGGACTTTGGCAGAGTCCCTCTCCAATGACCTAGCTTACTGCACTAATGTTTAGAATCCCATTAACTTTGGACCCAACAATAATAGTCGTAGCTCTTGGAGCAGACCATCATAAAGCTTGTTGATCTTAGTCTCCTCAGTTTGAAACATAAACTTTGCATATTGTCTAAGCACAACAAATGCTTGAAAGTACTCCTCGACTGTGTGCGGTCATCAAACACATATTCAACGGCTGAGCCGATGCTCTTCCGCTTACAATCTACTCAAATAGACCAACCAGCATTAATGCCACTAGAGGGACAAGGGGTTGTACCTGCCTTTCCGATTGGGTATTTGTAACACCCCGAAACTCAAAAGAGGGACGGGTGATGTTTTAAGCCCAGTTTGGTTTTTGGAGCAGGTGTCTCGGGCGTGTCACGGGCGTGTCACAGGCGTGTCACGGGCGTGTCACGGGCATGACACAGGCGTGTTCGGCCTCGGGTCGTGCGGTCGACGCTTTGGCGTTCGACGCTAGTCGAGTTGTAGAACACGGCCTAGGACACGGGCGTGTCCCAGGCCGTGTCACTCCAGGGATTCTGCAAGTGTGGTACACGGGCCGTAACACGGGCACAAACACGGGCGTGTCAAATTTGACACGGGCGTGTCTGATGCCGTATCACAAGGCCGTGTACCTCTCTGACTGCGAAATGTTGGTCGATTGCACACGGGGGGCGTGACACGGGTCCCGACACGGGCGTGTCGCAGGTGACACGGGCGTGTCGGAGGCCGTGTCAAAGGCCGTGTGCTGTTTTTTTGACTCGATCGAGACGGCGAGTGGGTAACACGGCCTGGCACACGGCCGTGTTGCAACCCGTGTTCGGCCCAGTTTTTGTGATTTTAGGCCGAATCGTGGCCGTCCGTTTCTTTGATTGAGATCTAATGGTTGGGGGCTAGATCTGAGGGATTAAACTCGGGAATAGGGTTTGAAACCCTCACTTTTCTCCTATCTTTATCTCTCTTGATTCTAGTGAGAAGGGAGAGCAAGGAGGAGGAAGAAGGCCAAGATCCGGCCGCCGACAAAGCTTCGGAGGTCCGTTTCGCGAGCGGAGTTCAGATCCGCGAAGGTGGGAGCGTTGCGGTGGTTTTCAACCGAGCAAATCTTCTCCATGGCTAGGAAGAGGGGACGGAAGGTAACGACACTTCTCCTCTCGGTTTTTAGAATTTAGGATGAATGAATATCATCCCCTTCCTTTCGTATTTTGAGCACCGAATCTCTCAAATGAGAGGGATTCGTGTAGCCTAGGTTCAAGAGGAACCTCCGGGTTGAGTATGTTCATCCCGGCATGCTTTGCATTAGAGATCCGCTCCGTTAGCGGATTAGGTATTGTGGGTGAAGCCGTGGTCGCGACCGGTAGTCCGACCCGGTGAAGTTGCATAGCGAGCTTCGGGGATTCGGTAGAAATCCGTTGTGGCAATACGCCATTGTATGTATGTATTTTCCCCCTTATATTTGAGTGAGTACTCGTGGTCGGAACCGAACAAGGTTAGCTCCGTGTTGTGCGGTAGATTGTTTCCTTGGAGCACGGGAATGATACGGTGCGAATGGTGATTGGGGTGGGGAAACCTTTGTTTGTGCTGTGCAAAGGCGCGACTATGTCTCCGTGGTCGGCTGGCTATCCCGTGACGCGCAAGTCATGTGGGGGAAGTGTCCCGGCGAGACTATCCCCTTGTGTGGACTGACGAGAATGTCGAGCGGAGGGCAAGCCCGGGCATTATGGCCTTGAGCGGGTGCGGTCCAGCAAGGCTTCTTAGAATCGGTCAGTGTGAGACGGAACCCTGACGTGCGAAGTCAGAATGTGCGGGCAAGCCCCGGGGTATATGACCCTTGTACGGGTGGGGCCTTTGCAAGGTTCCGTGTGACGGCGTGTGTGTCGTTAGGGACATGGTGGTTCCCTTGTGATTGCGGCTTTAAGCCAATGGGGAAACGGAAGTACCCAGTGTTTGATGTCGTGCTAGATGCATACGAGCTATGGTGCCTTGGGTGAAACTCGGGTTGCATTCATGTTGCATAGTAGGCCCCTTTCACCTTGTACAAAACATAGAAAACATGTATGTTGTATGAGACATCCAAGCCTGTTTTACCGCTTTAATATATATACTCTTTTGGGATACGAAGTGCTAACTTGCAGGTGGAGTGGTACCACGGGGTCCGTTAGGGACGGCCGGGAGGAGATGTGTTTGTTACACAGTAGAGGTCAGCCCTTGCTGACCCACGTTACTTCAAATCCTTATAGGGCAAGGATCGCATGCAGGAGCTAGCGCGCCGGGCGAAAAGCCCTAAGCCTCATGAAGTGTTGCCGCGCCTGACTATTTTCTTTACCTTGCTTTGCTTCTGTGTTTGACTATGTCCGGCTTGCATGCCGAGGTAGCCTAGGGGTGCTTGGCACTTTTATATTTGGACTTATATTGTGTAAGGCCTTAAGGCCATTTGATACTCTTTTGTTAAGTGGATAACTTCTGTCGGTTTATGTTCTGTTTCCGCTGTGTTTGTATGGAGTTTTGAGATTTGGTAGTTTTCATATCATCTTTTAATACTAAAGCTGTGGCGTCCGTATGTTGTGGGGCCCCGGCCGAACTCATATTATATGGTCTTTACAGGGGAGGTGTTACAATTTGGTATCAGAGGGAGGTTCGCGTTCCAATGAGAAGATTCACGGTCGAAAGTATAAGTCGAGTCGCGTATAAGAAGTTATCCACATAGGAGTATCGCGGGACCATGAGTGTCCTTGTGTTCGAGTCTTGCAATTAGAGACTGATTTGCATTTTCTTGCTTGTGTTTAGAGTGCAAGCAACGAGGCTGGGACCTCGAGGCCAAGAGAAGAGCTCTCGGCAAGTAGTGTGACTGTGCAAGGTCCGCTAGGGATGGGGGTCACACCGGCCGACTTCTGCCATATGCTTGCAGAAGCGATGGTGGCGGCCCAAGCTGCGGCAACAGCACAGGTAGCAACTCCTGCTATCCCGGACACGGTAGCGACCGTGGCGATTGAGGAAGTCAGGCGGGCAGAGCCGCAGGCCGAGAGAGTGGTTGTCGGGCATGGGGACTGGCAAATGAAGTACTTTCTGAGCTTCCACCCTCCAACCTTCAAGGGCATCGGCACGCCCACAGATGCAGAGGATTGGTGGGCTAGAATTCAGGATCTTCTGAGGGCGGCAGAGGCGCCAGATGAGAAAAAGGCAGAGTTCGCAGCCTTTATGTTGGAGGGAGATGCCAAGTTATGGTGGGTGAGCCACAGTGGCCGGGAATTTCTAGGACGCACACCGTCCATCGAGGAATTTGGGAATGCCTTCCTGAAGAAGTACATTACCGCCTCAACGAGGTTAGCCCTCCAGAGGCAGTTCCTACATCTGGTGCAGCGAGACAAGTCAGTGGTTGAGTATGTTCAGGAATTTACTCGCTTGGGTCGTTATGCAGGGACGACCATGACAGACGATGAAGAGAGGGACAATCTCTTCTATCATGGACTGAGGGAGAATCTAAGACAACCCCTCATATCGATGAAACGTGCGGGTTTCAATGAATTGGTGGAGGCGGCCCGAATTTTGGAGAGTGACAAGGAGCGATCCCAGCATCGCAAGGGTTTCACACCCAAGCAGGGGGAGGAGAAGAAGCCTGCTCAGTCCCATGGAAAGACGGAAGGGAGCCGATGGAAGAAGAAGCCATCCCCATATAAGTCGGGAGAGAAAAGTAATTGGACGTCCGGAGGGTCACGCTCTAAGGGACCGCAGACGTGTTACAGTTGTGGCAAGCCAGGCCACATAGCAAGATTTTGTACCCAAGGGGGCGCTGAGCAAGAGCCAAGGCAGGAGCAAACCGTACGCTCCGGACCCAGTGCAGTAGAGAAGGGGAAAATGGCGGAGTCGAGTGCTTCTTGGTTTCAACCAGTGCAGCCAAGGGCCTACAATCTTGGGCAACAAGAAGCAATCCATCAACCCGATGTGGTGATAGGTACGAGAGTTCAACCTGCACCTTAGATTCCTGTCTTTCAAACCATTATGTTTGTTGCATGTGTGTAGGCTTTGAAGTGGTATCTGGGTACCCCGCTAGAGTACTTTTTGATACGGGAGCGTCTCACTCCTTCCTTGCGGAAAGTTTCACCCGGAGGATTGGAGTTGAGTCCTTTGCAACGGACTCAGAGTTGAAAGTGCGCATGCCCAATGGGTCGTCTATGACAACCAGGACTAAAGGGCGGATTTGTTGGAGTCTTGAGGGAGTCGACTTCATATTAGTAGCGGCGATATTGCCGTTGTCCGAGTTTGATGTGATTTTGGGGATGGATTGGCTAGCGGAGCAGCGTGCCAGTATTGACTGTTTGTCCAAGGTGGTAACCCTGAGGAGCGTGGGGCAAGCAGAAGTCAAGTTTGAGGGCATGCATGGAGTGGCATGTTCCCTAGTTTCGGCACTTCATCTAGTGCGAGCTAATAACCAAGGGGTTGTAGCTCTAGTAGCGTTGTTGGAGGTTAGCCTTTCCAGGCTGTCTCTTGGAGAAGTGCCCGTGGTGGCGGAGTTTGGAGATGTTTTCCCTGAGGAGCTACCGGGAGCACCTCCTCGGCGAGAGATTGATTTCTCCATCGAATTAGTGCCCGAGGCTAGGCCGGTGTCACGACCACCCTTTAGGATGGCACCAAAGGAGTTGGCCGAGCTCAAGGTTCAGTTGCAGGAGCTTTTGGAGCAAGGGTATATCAGGCCCAGCTCTTCACCATGGAGTGCGCCGGTGTTATTTGTAAAGAAGAAGGACGGTAGTATGCATCTGTGCATAGACTACCGAGAGTTGAACAAATTGACTGTCAAGAATAAGTATCCGATCCCTCGGATAGACGATCTTTTCGATTAGTTGGTGGGGTCGGTGGTGTACTCCAAGTTGGACCTGAAGTCCGGGTATTATCAGTTGTGGATTCGTGACGAAGACATACCCAAGACCGCGTTTGGTACGAGGTATGGTCATTTTGAGTTCTCGGTGATGCCGTTCGGGCTGACGAACGCGCCATCCGTGTTCATGGACTTGATGAACCGAGTGTTTCGCGAATATTTGGACTGGTTCGTAGTCATCTTTATCGATGACATATTGGTGTATTCCAAGTCGGAAGCGGAGCACGAGTCGCACTTGCGGGCAGTGTTGCAAGTATTGAGAGAGAACCAGCTTTATGCGAAGTTCTCCAAGTGCGAGTTCTGGTTGGAGAAAGTGGCATTTCTAGGCCATGTGATTAGTGGGGATGGGGTGGCGGTAGATCCAACGAAAGTAGAAGCCATCAGAGAGTGGCCAGTTTTGAGGACCGTGGCGGAAGTCCGAAGTTTTCTTGGACTAGCCGGGTACTACCGAAAGTTTGTGGAAAACTTTTCGCGGATAGCTCTACACCTCACTTCACTAACTCACAAGGATCAGAAATTTGTATGGACTCAAGAGTGCAACGAGGTGTTTGAAACCCTGAAGGAAAGGCTAATGACGGCGCCGATCCTAAGTCTACCAAAGGGGACCGAAGGGTTCCAGATTTTCAGCGACGCTTCCGGATGCGGTTTAGGGTGCGTGTTGGTGCAGCATGGTAGTGTGATAGCTTTTGGGTCGAGGTAGCTGAAGCCTCATGAGAGAAATTACCCCGTCCATGATTTGGAGTTGGCGGCGGTAATTTTTGCTTTGAATTTGTGGAGGCACTACGTTTATGGTGCAAAGGTGGAGATCTTCACGGACCACAAGAGTCTGAAGTATCTCCTAGATCAGAAGGACCTAAATATGCGGTAGCGTAGGTGGGTCGAGTTCCTTGGGGACTACGAGGTGGCGATTCAGTACACGCCAGGGAAAGCCAATGTGGTGGCAGATGCTTTGAGTAAGAAATACTCGGGGAAAGGAAATTGGATTGAAGCTCACGATGAGCGGTTAAGGCGGGACTGGGAGTCCCTTGGTTTGGAATGTGTGGCAAGAGGCGAGTCTAGCGTGGCTCGACTAATTTGGATTGAGATGCAGAGTGACTTATGCGATCGTATTCGGGAAGCGAACCGTCTAGATGTGGAGTTCCAACCTTTCGTGGAGGAAGCTCTAAAGGGCGAGGGTAGCGCCTGGGAGATGGTTGATGGGATTCTGAGGAAGGGCGGAAGGATTTGTGTACCACAGTTCGGCAAGCTCCGCGAGGAGTTGATATTTGAGGCCCACTTCACTAAGTACTCCTTTCACCCGGGTAGTACAAAGATGTACTTGGACTGAAAGAAGTCCTATTGGTGGCCTGGGATGAAGCGGGACGTAGCTTTGTGTGTGAGTCGGTGCCAAACATATGCCTTGGTGAAGGCCGAATGTCAGAAGCCGGGCGGGTTCTTGAAGCCTCTTCCAATCCCCGAATGGAAATTTGATGACATCTCCATGGATTTTGTGCATGGGTTGCCTAGATCGCAGCAGGGTAATGATGCCATTTGGGTGATTGTGGACCGCTTGACCAAAGTGGCACATTTCATCCCAAACCGGAAGGAAAACGGTGTGGAAAACTTGGTGGAGTTGTACGTCCGCAATATTGTACGACTCCATGGGATTCCGAAGAGTATAGTCAGCGACCGGGATGGACGTTTCAAATCTAAGGATTGGCGGTTGGTGCAGAAGAGCTTGGGCACAAAACTCAAGTTCAGTACGGCTTTTCATCCTCAAACCGATGGGCAAACTGAGAGAACGAACCGTACTTTGGAAGATATGCTAAGGATGTGTACTCTCGACTTCGGCAAGAAGTGGGAGGATCACCTCTTCATGGTGGAGTTTGCGTATAACAATAGTTACCAAGCTAGTATCAAGATGGAGCCATACGAAGCTCTGTATGGGAGGCGGTGTTGAACACCGATGTCTTGGACAGAGGCGGGAGACACCAAGCTTTTGGGGAAAGACGTGGTAGCCGACGCTAGTGAGCTAGTGCGGACCATCCAAGAGCGCATGAAGGTAGCTCAAGATCGGCAGTCGAAGTATTTCAATGCTCGCCACAGGCATGTGGAATTCGCTGTGGGCGACTTGGTGTATCTTAAGATCAAGCCGTTCAAAGGCGGTTTGCGAATTCGCCGACTCAAGAAGCTGAGTCCGAGATTTTTGGGACCATTCAAGGTCATCGAGCGAGTGGGAGAGGCAGCGTACCGTTTGGCGTTGTCCACAGAGCTAAGTGGATTGCATGACATTTTTCACGTCTCCGTCCTGAGGAAAGCGTTGTTAGAAGCCAGCGTGGCGATTGAGCCGACGGCGGTGCCGGTAGACGAAGACTTGAGGACGCGAGTTCGTCCAATCGGGATAGAAGACTCAGAGGTTCGGCAATTGCGGAAATAGGAGGTCAGACTCGTAAAGGTCCGTTGGGACAACTGTGGTTGCGAGGAGCTCTCATGGGAGCGAGAACAGGCCATGCTGGAGGAGTACCCCGAGCTTTTCTCCTCAGGTACTGTTTAGTTTTGTTTACCTTCCATGTTTTAAATTTCGGGACGAAATTCTTTTAAGTGGGAGAGAGTTGTAACACCCCGAAACTCAAAAGAGGGACGGGTGATGTTTTAAGCCTAGTTTGGTTTTTGGAGCAGGTGTCACGGGCGTGTCACGGGCGTGACACAGGCGTGTTCGGCCTCGGGTCGTGCGGTCGACGCTTTGGCAGTCAACGCTAGTCGAGTTTTAGAACACGGCGTAGGAAATGGGCGTGTCCCCGGCCGTGTCACTCCAGGGATTCTGCAAGTGTGGTACACGGGCCGTGATATGGGCACAAACACGGGCGTGTCAAATTTGACACGGGCGTGTCTGATGCCGTGTCACAAGGCTGTGTACCTCTCTGACTGCGAAATGTTGGTCGATTGCACACGGGGGGCGTGACACGGGTCCCGACACGGGCGTGTCGCAGGTGACACGGGCGTGTCGGAGGCCGTGTCAAAGGCCGTGTGCTGGTTTTTCGACTCGATCGAGACGGCGAGTGGGTAACACGTCCTAGCACACAGCCGTGTTGCAACCCGTGTTCGGCCCAGTTTTTGTGATTTTAGGCCGAATCGTGGCCGTCCGTTTCTTTGATTGAGATCTAACGGCTGGGGTCTAGATCTGAGGGATTAAACTCGGTAATAGGGCTTGAAACCCTCACTTTTCTCCTATCTTTATCTCTCTTGATTCTAGAGAGAAGGGAGAGCAAGGAGGAGGAAGAAGGCCAAGATCCGGCCGCCGGCGAAGCTTCGGAGGTCCGTTTCACGAGCGGAGTTCAGATCCGCGAAGGTGGGAGCGCTGAGGTGGTTTTCAACCGAGCAAATCTTCTCCATGGCTAGGAAGAGGGGACGGAAGGTAACGACACTTCTCCTCTCGGTTTTTAGGATTTAGGATGCATGAATAGCATCCCCTTCCTTTCGTATTTTGAGCACCAAATCTCTCAAATGAGAGGGATTCGTGTAGCCTAGGTTCAAGAGGAACCTCCGGGTTGAGTATGTTCATCCCGGCATGCTTTGCATTAGAGATCCGCTCCGTTAGCGGATTAGGCATTGTGGGTGAAGCCGTGGTCGCGACCGGTAGTCCGACCCGGTGATGTTGAATAGCGAGCTTCGGGGATTCGGTAGAAATCCGTTGCGGCAATACGCCATTGTATGTATGCGTTTTCCCCCTTATATTTGAGTGAGTACTCGTGGTCGGAACCGGACAAGGTTAGCTCCGTGTTGTGCGGTAGATGGTTTCCTTGGAGCATGGGAATGACACGGTGCGAATGGTGATTGGGGTGGGGAAACCTTTGTTTGTGCTGTGCAAAGGCGCGGCTATGTCTCCGTGGTCGGCTGGCTATCCCGTGACGCACAAGTCATGTGGGGGAAGTGTCCCGGCGAGACTAGCCCCTTGTGTGGACTGACGAGAATGTCGAGCGGAGGGAAAGCCCGGGCTTTGTGGCCATAAGCGGGTGGGGTCCAGCAAGGCTTCTTAGAATCGGTCAGTGTGAGACGGAACCCTGACGTGCGAAGTCAGAATGTGCGGGCAAGCCCTGGGGTATATGACCCTTGTGCGGGTGGGGCCTTTGCAAGGTTCCGTGTGACGGCGTTTGTGTCGTTAGGGACATGGTGGTTCCCTTGTGATTGCGGCTTTAAGCCAATGGGGAAACGGAAGTACCCAGTGTTTGATGTTGTGCTAGATGCATACGAGCTAGGGTGCCTTGGGTGAAACCCGGGTTGCATTCATGTTGCATAGTAGGCCCCTTCCACCTTGTACAAAACATAGAAAACTTGTATGCTGTATGAGACATCCAAGCCTGTTTTACCGCTTTAATATATATACTCTTTTGGGATACGAAGTGCTAACTTGCAGGTGGAGTGGTACCCCGGGGTCCGTTAGGGACGGCCGGGGGGAGATGTGTTTGTTACACAGTAGAGGTCAGCCCTTGCTGACCCACGTTCTTCAAATCCTTACAAGGCAAGGATCGCATGCAGGAGCTAGCGCGCCGGGCGAAAAGCCCTAAGCCTCATGAAGTGTTGTCGCGCCTGACTATTTTCTTTACCTTGCTTTGCTGCTGTGTTTGACTATGTCCGGCTTGCATGCTGAGGTAGCCTAGGGGTGCTTGGCACTTTTATATTTGGACTTATATTGTGTAAGGCCTTAAGGCCATTTGATACTCTTTTGTTAAGTGGATAACTTCTGTCGATTTATGTTCTGTTTTCGCTGTGTTTGTCTGGAGTTTTGAGATTGGGTAGTTTTCATATCATCTTTTAATACTAAAGATGTGGCGTCCGTATGTTGTGGGGCCCCGGCCGGACCCATATTATATGGTCTTTACAGGGGAGGTGTTACAGTATTGATCATCGCAAAGACCACAACAGCTATCCTTTGTACCGTCTCTATAGAAGGAAGTGGTTTTGGCACCTTAGTAGATGCATAACTTTCCACCGAGCCCTGGGGTCCCTGCTGCCCCGCACTACTTTGAGTTGCCTATATTGGTGAAACACACAATTTAGCAACTAAGAAAATTATTAAAAGCAATTATAGGAATACACAAGTCCCTCAAACATGTGTATTTGACTTCTTAAGTGGACATTCTTAAGTTAATTTATGTTATAATGTTCCACACTTACACGTGCTCGCCACCCCTCAAAATAATTCAACCAAAAATTCACAGAAGGAAGACCAAGACAAGCTGATACCAAATTGTAACTCCTATGTGCGTCATATGAAGTATAATAGAGGGTCTGGCCGGGGCACCACACCATGTTCCACAAACATGCAACGGGATTACATATGAATATCAAAAGACTACCCGCATCCTAACTCAGAGCATTGTAGTGGAAGCTTCAGCGGTTAAGATTTGAACACAAGTACAACAATAATGACCACTATATAAACACAGGAATGTTTTTTACAAAAAAACTCAAAAGTTACTATCGCCCAGCGATAGTCATTGTCACCCGGCGAAACTCAACAATAGCTTAAAACTTTTTTGGCCTTAAAGCCTTACATTTACTCTTTGCAAATTGTGGATTACATACATCGGCACGCTGGCCGGACACACATAAAAGCAATAAAACTTTGCTAGGCATTCGAGGGCCGGTATAGCTTCCAGGGTTTTAGCCCGCTACTTCTCGCTCGGATCTCCAGCACCTGCATAGGGACAATCCACCACAAGGATGAAAAAACAGGGCAACGGTGAGCATTAAGCTGACCAATTTATAACGACCATACCCCTTTCATAGAGCAGTGGAATTCCTTCCCTACAGGCATAGCATTATCACAAGCAGATATTACACAAGAATGTGCACTCGCACACAATTCAGTATATCACAAAAGAATGCCTCAATGGCCAAACGTTCCATACACTTAGGGCACATTTTTGATGTACCTGATGTCAGGGTCCCATCACGGTTCAGAGGTCCCAGTCATAACGATCAACTTTGAGAATTTATAGTTTCTACGGGCCCCGGCCTTAGACTTTAGTCTTGAAAGCGTACAGCCTAAGACTCTCATTATGCGATTCTAATGAATGTCAAAAACTTAGGAACTCGAGTTAAACAACCATAACGCGAATACAGGTCAGCCATTACCCGTTGCTTAAAATGTTAATTCAATGTCTAGCCTGATGTGGGTCGGCTTGACCTTGTCCGTTCGGCTAATGGACTTTAGGAGCTCGAAGCTCACAGATAGAATAATAGTATCCTAGAGACAGGCTTTACAATCTAAAGGGTATCTGGAAGTTATCGTCGGCGATGCACACAATCGCCAGGCTTTAATTACAGAACTCACTTTCTGTACCTGACCAAGCGAAAACCCTACAGTAACATGCGGTGCTAAAATGCAGGAATTTCACAGCACACAACAAAATAGCTCACCAAGAGCTATCGCCATTAGCGATACTCACTATCGCTTCGTGATATCCAATAGGCCGTAAAACCATGGAATTTAGTGGATATTTTCCTGGAGTGCAACTCCAGTACTTCTTTCTAGTCGCAAATCACAGGTACAACCCCTTAGAACTCAAAAACTACTCGTTTATACTCGGAGTCTTCTCTAGCATGCAAAATAAAACATCACCAATCCAGACCAACTTGTCCGGATGGGCTTCACACAGCATGCCAATTCTATACTGTGATTTCCGAGTAAATATGAAAAACAAAACCCGCGGTTACTATGTATTGACCCATCGGAATCTCCTGGATTCTCCACCTTTTTGTGGGGGATTCCATGTATATGCCAAAAGAAGGACTTCAATTATCCAAGAAAGAAGATCTTTACCCTTGTAGTTTTCTTCGGAGCCATGGCAAAGCACAGGTACAACCCCGTAGACCCCATAAACTACTCGTTTATACTCGGAGTCTTCTCTAGCACACAAAAGAAAACATCACCAATCAAGACCAACCTATCTGGATGGGCTTCACACAGCATGCTTATTCTATACTGTGATTTTCAGATCAATAAGCAAAACAAAACCTGGGGATACTATGTATCGACCCATCAGAATCTCCTCGATTCTCCACCTTTTTGTTGGTGATTCCATGCACATGCCAAAAGAAGGTCTTCACTTGTCCAAGAAAGAAGATATTTACCCTTATAATTTTCTTCGGAGCCATGGCGAAGCTTTTCTACCTGGACTGAAAGGAGAACCTCAATTCCCTCTTCATGGATCTAGCCTTAGCTCTGACTTCTGATTACTAAATCTCCTTCACCAAGATATTGAAGCTCAGCTCCACCCCTTAGCTCTAACCCTTAGTTCTTTCTCTTAAGAACGTGGATGAAAGAAAGAGAGAGAGTGAGAAGAAGAGAATGAACTCTCATTCCCCTACTCCACTGTATTAGTGGCCGTAGGATTAATCCCCTCCATGGGATCATTTCATCAAAAGGGATAAAATGCCACCATTTAGGTTGAAAAGTCAAACGAAAGGACATTTCCATGCGATATCGGCTATCGCCTGGCGATAGTGACAGTAACCTCCTTGACCCTAGTCAACCACCGCTCATCGGCCACCATCCAGTCATCTGACATGTGTATGGTAGACGTGGCACTATAGCCTGGCGATATCCACTTACACCATTTTGATAGATTACTAAATGCTTTACGGCATTAAGTGCGTTGAGTTCATTCAATGCTTCAAGTAGTTGAGAGTCTTGAGAGCGGGGCTATCTCCACGCGATACCCACTATCGCGACGCGATATTATCTTACTCAATGCTTTGTCGAAGGGCATCGAGTGTGTTAAGCTCACTCAATTCTTCAAGGAATTGAGTGTTAATGCTATCGCCATCTGCGATTCCCACTATCACCCGACGATATCGACCAGATGGTCTGTTGTCAAATTTGGGGGTGTCATAAGTATAACTCAAGAACTTCTCTCTTCCAAAGTAGATTGGGCTTGGAGAAAACATATTGTAGGTCAGCGAATTGTAGCAGATGGAGAACTAACTGAACTTCCTCAGGTGCATCCTTGAATCCATTATTGAGTAGCTCTGAACCCTCGAACTGGAAATCCAATATCCTTGGTGCCATTTATTCTATGAGTTGTTATTGATTTTGCGAGCCTTTGTCATTTCATCCCAAGGGGCAGAGAAGGGAGAGGAATGGTGTATTTTGTTTTGCACACACAACCTTCTATTTATGGTAATTTTTATTTTAGAAGTTGGAGAGGCGCGTACCTGATTATGATAAAAAAGTGATCAACGGTTGCAATTGATCCCAATACTTAGCTGCATATATACGTCACTGGGAGCATGCATTGAGTGTACTCGACGCACTCAATGCTCTCGACGCTTGTAGTTGTTTCAATGCACTCGATGCCTGAGACTTAGACTCAGCGCACTCGACGCTTGATCTTGTCTCATCGCACTCGATGCTTGGACACTTATTTCATTTCTCCTTTATTTTTCCTGTAGATATTAACACTACCTCCAACAAACAAAAATATATTGAGAGCTACAAAAGCTGAACAAAATTCAACATACCCAATTCAAATTTGAAGACGTTGAACTTGTTTTCATCTAGTGGTTTGGTGAAGATATCCGCTACTTTCTTATCATTAGGGACAAATTCAAAACTAATGTATTCACATTCCATATGCTCTCTAATTAATTTATAACTAATCTCTATGTGCTTAATCCTGCTATGAAAGATGGAATTCCAAGCAATAGAGAGTGCACTAGTAGAATCAGAATACATTTGAGTGTTACTTAGCTTTATGTTGTAGTCCTAGAGCTTGTGTTGGATCCACAGTAGCTGAGCACAACAACTCCTTGCTGATATATATTATGACTCAGCTATTGATATTTCAACACTAGTCTACTTCTTGCTACTCTATGATAGATTCTTCCTCTTAAGAATTGATAGGAGCTAGATGTACTTTTCCTGTCTTCTATATAGCCTGCAAAATCTGCAAGAAATAGTCTTATGACTTCTAGTCAAGCAACTGGGCGAAGGTTTTATCAAAGTAAATACCTTCCTCTTGTATGTATCCCTTAGGCACCATCTAGCTTTGTTCTTAATTATAACTGTACTTTCATCTAACTTATTCCTGTAGATTTGATAAGTCAGTATTAATAGTAATTTTAATATTGTTTTTATTTAATCTATAGTTATATTTTTATTTAGTTTTTATTAATATTTGTATTAATTACCTTATTTTCTTATTTTACGTCAATATGGGTTGCCAATATCAATTTCGAGCTTGTAGGACTGATCATGAGAAAAGCTGAACAAATCTGGAAAAATCGCAAATTACACGCCCCAATCACGGGCATGATAATAATGTCACAAGCATGACCAGCAGGCGTCACCCCTCTAGGTGTTCCAGATTGCATTTCCTTATAAATTAAAATTACATGCTTAGGACACTGGCGTGACCCTTTGGTCATGGGTGTGACATGCAGCTCAGTCGTGTCGCACATGATGAAGCCAGTTTCAGATCTAGGAAATTTCAAGCTTACACGCACTAGGTCACAGGAGTAACCTCGAGGCGTAACCTCTATAACAACTACCAGTTTAATTCCCGCCATTTCCAGTAACAATAAAGACATGCCCTAGGTCATGGGAATACCTAAGGGCGGACCCGCAAAATAGCAATTTTGGTGGTTTTCTCCCAACATTCCCGGGCTTTCAAGAGGACAGTTTCACACCTTAAACACACCTAGTCATGGGTGTGGCTGAGGGGCGTGACTCTTTAGAAAATATGTTATAAATTCCAGATAAAGATAGGATCTTGGAAGCATCAAGAAGTGATCTAGGAGCCAACTAGGAGTAGATTTTAGGCATATTTTGTAGATTACTTTTAATTTTTTATGCATTTCCTTTATGTACTTTCAATTTCATAGTTTAGGTTAGCTTTTATTTTAATCCAAGCCTTCTATCAATTATGTTTTTCTTCTTCTTTTTATGTAGCTCCTTCATCATGTTAAGTAGATAATCTTAAATTAGAACTTGATCATGATGATCTTTGAATGAAATAAACTTATTTTTCAAGCTCTCTTTATTTATCGCTTTGATTTAACTTTGATTTCAATTGTGTCGAATTCATCTTTCGATATTAGATACGTACCCTAGGTTTACCGAGAGGTGTGAATACGAGTAGATCACCCAAAGGTAGAAGGAGTTGCATGCACTCCTCGAGAGAGGATGACATGAATCTTTCAGATTGGAGTCAAATACAATAGGTTGGTTCACAGCATAAAGCAATCTTAGGGGGTTTCAATTGGCCGACGGGTCTTAATTGATAAACCTAAGTTTAATCGAGAGTGTATTCTCGAGAAATGCGCTTTTGTGATTTGGGAACCTCCACAGTCGAAGTAGGTAATTTAGAAGTTTGCATTTCATGAAAGTTAATTTTATTTCAAAGGGATTCTAGATCAAGTGCTATCTTTTATTCATATGTCTTCATTTAGTTTTAATTAACATTTTTATTTACCGATAAAATAATGTTAATTTGTGTGTGTAGAAGTAGTCAACAGGCCCCAAGTCTAATACGACACTTGATCATACACTATATAAAGATAAGTACACTTGCCTTATCGATTTAGAATTACGCTCTAACGTTAATTTTAACCACCAAGTTTTTGCGCCGTTGCCGGGAAATTATTTTTGTTGATACTTTAAAGCGTAAATTTTATTAATTTTATCATTCTTTTTCTCCACCACCATTTCTATTTTTTATTTTCTTTTTCTAATTCATTTATATTAGGTAACTGTTGTTTCTATTTTCCTTTATAAAAAATTGTATTCTCCATTGACCGCAACACTTGCAAAGCTTGAATATCACCTAAATATTTCTAAAGCCACACGCAGGTGAAAAAATTCTTGTTATTATTGTGGTGCTCCTCTTCGAAGTGAGTATTGTTATAATTATTATTATTATCAAAAATTTCTTATGAAAATAATTTTGATAGTAATTATGAAATTAATTATTCTTACTTTTATGATAACTTTTCTTCAAATTTACCTAAAAATAATTTTTCCAATTTTTCTAATTTTCATGAAAACAATTTCTAAAATTTTAATGCGAATTATTATTTTGATTTAAATAATTTTTCTTTCGCTTTGGATGTTGGTTTTTCTTGTTGGCATGATAAACAAGAAAAATTTCCGAGTTATGAGAATAATTATTTAGATACGAATTTTCGTTCTTCTTTTTCCACACCTTAAACTTCTTCTTATTTTGGGGAAGATTCACCATTTCAATTTGATCTCTCTCCCCAAAATTTAGAAAATGTTAACACTTGTTCTTATAATTTTTCTCCGTCTTCAAATATTTCTCCTATGGAGGAACATGAATCTTAATGTGCCATCTAAGTGTCTTATTTCGAAGAAGAAGAAAAATTATGATGGCGATGTTGTCCCGACACTAGTTCATGATGACGTTGTTGAGGCTGCCTTTATCCCCGATATAGAGAGTTTTTTGAATGGTACGATCATTTCCGCAAGCTTGAAGATGAGATTCTACCGCGACATTTATCTCCAACACTGCGCCCGCTACATATTATGCATGACATTCACCGTCGTCATTACCCTCATATAAAAATATATGATTATAAATTAAATATTTATAATTATATATTTTTAAGCATTCTTATTTTAAGCATTTTATTTTCATGCATTTTATTTTTTATGCATTATAGTATTATATTTTTTATTTCATGTTACGATGGGAGCATATAACCATCTATTGTATTTCTATTTCATGAATGGTGGAGATTGAGTGGTGTAGCTTATATAAGGCCTTGGTATTAAAGACTTTACTAAGAATGATAAGAATTTAAAAATCAAAAATCTATTGAGATTTTTCCCTCCACCCTCTTGAAAATTTTGGCCTCCTTGCTCCTCCCTCTCTCCAAGCCGCCACCCTCTCCTTGCTCCTCCGTCTCTCAAAGCCACCACCCTCTCCCTCTCCTCTTCTTCCCAAAATAAATCGGCCACCTACTCTCCCTCCAAAAACCGAGCAGCCCTTCGGCCTCCTTGCTCCTCCCTCTCTCCTAGCCGTCGCCATCTCCTTACTCCTCTGTCTCTCTAAGACTCCACCCTCTCTATCCCCTTCAATATCATGGCCACCCTCCTCCACCACCCAACCCGAGCAGCCCTCTTCCTTCTACACCCAAAATCGATCAACCTTCTTCCATCACAAAATCGAGCAGCACACTCTCCCTTCTCAAAATTTTGGCCACCACCTTTCCTCTCTCCTCCCTGAATATATTCGGCCATCAAGGTTTCTCCCACTCCTAGGGTTTTAAAAAAGGAAATGGCTCGCGTATTCAATTACCGGTGTGGTACCTTGGATTTGCATGGAAATAGGTCCAACCACCGTCATCGTGTACTTCCTCCACTCAACTTTGTGGACGGATTTCTTGGGATTGGGTAATGAATTCAAAACCTCCTCTTGTGTGTTTATTATGTATTATTGTGAGATTTGGTGGATTAGAAGTCAAGTGTTTAGTCCGGATTTATATTGAAATTAGTGCGTTAATAAAATCTGAATTGCAAGCATTTATTTTTCCGGATATATTTGTATAACTTGGATCGGGTAGATTTTGTGTACGCTAGTAGAGATCGGGTTCATTATCCTAGATTTCTCCTTGAGTTCACGATATTTGGCCTTCTTTGTATTAATAAATTTGGGGTTGATTTTGGACTTTGCTGAAATCGCTATTTTAGTTTGGATCTTCTCTTATTGGGGTTGTGAATGCTTGCGGATATTATTAATTTTATTAGCTATTTGTCTGGATCGTGTAGGTCTTATTCACTTGAGAGAACATTGGCATATAGCCCTTGCTTAATCTCTAAAAGGGGTAGTGAACCTTTGTTTTGTGCTTTGTTAAAGTTTGTGTCACTAATTGGTTGAGTTCATCGATAGTGTTTTAGAGAGATACTTCACGCTACGTATCTTGTTTAATTATCCGAGCCAAAGAGAGCATGGTATAATTCTCATGGAATCCATTGGACTGCATCAATTTGGTATCAGAGAGGTTCCTGTCAATTTCCTAATGGTCACCCTCAACCTTTTCTTAGAATGCCGGCACACACTTTCATTATTCGTTGTCCAAAACAAAAAAATAAATTTTTTATTTTTGATCTGGAAATAGCGGCCAAAAAATATTATTTTTTTGAAAAAAAATCAATTTTTTTTAATAATTTCCTATTTATTTTCAGCAAGAAAATCCAAAAAATTTTATTTATTACCCTAGTTATTAAGCCGGAACAAATCCATCTGTTATAATTTTTTGGGGTCAAGATCCTTATTCATTGTATGCGCACAAGATTCGAGTAGGTTTTTCAACCTCGTCCCCACTAAAAATGGCCCTTGACGTTTATGATTCCTGATTCAATTATTTGTGGTCTAGAGATATGGCTAACCACAATCCAACATTGCCCCCTTGCCTTAAGAAGCCTAACTGTCCACACACTTTTCCTCACAAGATTGAGGCACCTACTTATGATGGTTATGGGAATTCTCAAGTTTTTAGGGACTGGATTAAAGGAATGGAAATTTATTTTGATTGCCACGAATGGGACGACCACTAAAAGGTTATCGTCACCCGAGAATGATTATTATGTCAAGCCCAGATGTTTTTGCTAAACGAAGAGTGTCTTGTGGGTGGTTATCAATATGCTTTGCCGCAAATGCGTAGCCTTCTCACGTATCAATTTGACCCCCTTCGTACTAATAGCAGCACAGCCGTGAGCCAGTATAGTTATGGTACTAGAACCGTATCTGCTTATAGGAGTGACCATATGCCTCAGGCTAGATCCTTTCCCCACAAAGTTAGGACTACCCCAAGTGTGCCTTTTTCCACCTTTAGAGAAAATAAATAGTTTTGGCCCTATATTCTGGACACGAAAGATGTTACTACTTGGATTTTGGCTCCTTTATCTTCGACGTCTGAGCCTCCTAAGATTGTGTATGATACCTCTGAGGATTCTAATGAAGATATGGTATGTCTTGATAATTAGGATGACCATCTAGATGAGAGTGTTCCGTCGTGTACGATAGTGCCCGACGATTCTGTTGATTCTGACATTGATGGGATAACTTGTGATTTGGAAGATGATGTATGGGATGATAGTATTCTTATCTGTGAGAGTATCCCGTTGCCTATTACATTGTCTGCTAGCATTATGTATGATCACCCTATTATTGAGTGCCCTCTCCAGGCTACAATCCCCATCATGATAAAGCCTACGATTGCACCAGTTGAGATGATATCTGAGTAATCTGAGGAGCCTGAGAGTGAGGATGTCCCTATTATTATTGTGGATGATTTACCTTATTTGGGAAGGTTATTTTTGGATAACTTTAGCGATGAGAGCCCGAAAGATATTTCTTTGATGTTATCACCATTGCCTGAAGCTCAATATGAATTTGAAATTTTGTCGGGTTCGATTTTGCAAATTTCTGAGACTTTACTGATTTTTATTTTAATGTTGTCTCTAGTGTGTAGAGAGAATTTCCAAGCAAGGAAGTTGTACTTTTGGACGATTCACTTATTGTATACCCGGATTAGAGTTCATTGATTTTGTCAACGTTGGGTGAAAATTATACTGATTTTGATTTTGTCCCGGGAATGAATTTATCGACCCTTCCTCCAGTTTAATTGTCTACATTATATTAAATTTCATGACGTGAATCAGGTTGTCCTAGTCCGAGATTTTGTTCCACACCCACTCTATAACTTCCTACATTGGCGTTGTCTCGGCGTTTAGATATAAATAAGTTGAGCGCATTAGTATTTGGTCTTTTACCGCCCTTCCTCGATTTGACCACACCTTGTATTTGATGGATCACATCATGAGATATATGTCAGTGGCTAGTGTTTAATTGTCGACAGTTTCTGATTCAACGATGATTGTTCCCCTAGATAAAGTCTTATCACACAATATTTATTCCTCCAATCCACCGGCACATTCTTTCCCTCTGCCTAATTACGAACTCCGCTTACTTGTATCTGGGACGTCAACTAGCATTTTAATTTATTTCACACGCACTTCGGCTCCCTTCCAAGACCCTCCAATGCTAGTGTTGGTGATTTGGTTTTAGTCTGGTCAGTCACCAAGCGGATGTCTACTGCCTCCATTAATAATTTAATACGTAGGAATGTCGACCCATCCATGGTTATGATAAACTTTGGATTTGATGCTTTTCTTTTGGATTTTTAAAATGCACGGGTGTTTCACTTTTTTTCATGTTTTCAGACTTTTTATTATACGTCCCTTTTCCACCTGAGTGGCTTTCTTCATCGTTTCTCCCTCCCATTAAATGTTCTCTTTGGTTAGGGAGTGTTGGTTTTACCGTGTCTATTTTCACGTGGATTCCTTAGTTCTTGAACCGAATGGTAAGATTCAAGTTATTTTTTTTGCTTGACTCCCTTTCGAGTTTCCTCAAAAGTTTTGTTGTTCCTATATCTGATAGGTTCTCGTTGCTGAGTGATGATCATGCTACTATGACTTGTATTGTGGGGCCAGATTTGCTTGTCTGTTGCAGTTTCTTTCTACTATTTTCCCCTCATGGGTTACTCATCGGTGATGAGTAATTTGGAGTGGTGGAGGATTGATGGAGACGCTATCCCGCCACTAGTTCATGATGACATTACTGAGGCGGCCTTTGATCCCCAACATAGAGAGTTTGTTGATTAGGATGATCGTTAAAGAAAGTTTGAAGAAGCGATTCTACCGCGATATTCGCCAATGCGGCACCTCGCTACATGTTTTGCACGCCGGCCGCCGTCGCCTCTACCCTAATATAAAAATATATGATTATAAATTAAATATTTATAATTATATATTTTTAAGCAATCTTATTTTAAGCATTTTTATTTTTTGCTTTTTATTTTCATGCATTTTATATTTTATGCATTATACTATTGTATTTTTTATTTCATGTTATGATGGGTGCTTATATCCATCTATTGTATTTATATTTCATGAATGGTGGAGATTGAGTGGTGTAGCTTATATAAGGCCTTGGTATTGAAGAATTTAGTAAGAATGATAAGAATTGAAAAACCTAAAATCTATTGTGGTTTTTCCCTCCTCTTTCTTGAAAATTTTGGCCTCCTTGCTCCTCCCTCTCTCCAAGCCGCCGCCCTCTCCTTGCTCCTCCCTCTCTCAAATCCAACACCCTCTCCCGCTGCTCTTATTCCCTAAAGAAATCAGCCACCCACTCTCCCTCCAAAAATCGAGCAGCCCTTCGGCCTTCTTGCTCCTCCCTCTCTCCTAGCTGCCGCCCTCTCCTTGCTCCTCCCTCTCTCCAAGCCACCACCCTCTCTCTCCCCTTCAATCTCTCAGCCACCCATCTCCACCACCCAACCCGAGCATCCCTCCTCCTTCTACGCCCAAAACCGATTATCCCTCTTACATCACCAAATAGAGCAGCCTTATCTCCCTTCTTAAAATTTCGGCCACCAAATTTACTATCTCTTCCCTGAATATATTCGGCCATTTAGGTTTCTCGCTCACCTATAGTTTTTATAAAAGTAAACGGCTCGCGTCTTCATCGTCCGTTGCGGTACCGTGGATTTGCATGGATATAGATCCAACCACCGTCGTCGTGTGCTTCCTCCACTCATCTTTATGGACAGATTTTTCGGATTGGGTAACGAATTCTAAAAGTCCTCTTGTGTGATTCTTCTATATTATTGTGAGATTTGGTGGATTAGATGGCTAGTGTTTCATCTGGATTTATATTGAAATTAGTGTGTTAATAAAATCGGAATTGCAAGCGTTTATTTTTCCGAATATTTTCGTATAACTTGGATCGGGTAGATTTTGTGAATGCTAGTAGAGATCGGGTTCATTACCCTAGATTCCTCGTTAAGTTCAAGAGATTTGGCCTTCCTCGTATTAATTAATTTGGGATTAATTTTGGACTTTGTTTAAATCGTTATTTTTATCTGGATCTTCTCTTATTGGGTTGTGAATGCTTGAGGATAATAGTAATTTGTTTACCTAATTGTCTGGATCGTATAAGTCCTATTCACTTGAGCAAACATTGGCATATAGCCCTTGTTTTATCTCTAAAAGGGGTAGCAACCCTTTGTTTTGTGGGTTGTTAAAGGTTGTGTCACTAATTGGTTGAGTTCATCGATTGTGTTTTAGAGAGATACTGCATGCTACGTATATTGTTTAATTGTCATAGCCAAAGAGAGTGTAGTATCCATCTCGTCGAATCCATTGTCCTGCATCAAATTATTATATCAAGAATTTTTAAATGTTATGGGTATACCTGGTGACTTAGAAGGAGAACATATTTCTTCCCCTACTACGCTCGCTTCTTTTATTCATGAATTTTCGTGCACAACCTATGAATATTTAGAAATGAAAATTCATGAAAATGTTGTGCCCAGTGATTTAACTTTAAATGAATTTTTAGATAATAATATTATTTTCAAAAATAAACAACCAGAGCTTGATAATATAGTTTTGCAAGAGTCTCCTCTTGGGAAAATTTTTCTGACTCGCTTCCTTTTGATTCTTCTTGCACTAGCCATTTATAGGTAGAAGATGAGCCGTTGCAATTAAACGTCATCTCTGATCCATTTGTCGTTCATCCACAAAAAGTCAAATCACCTCAGGTATGGATAGGTGATTTGAATTTACACTTTCAAGTGAACTGCAAGTAGTAAAATCAAGAAGAAAGCGGAGGAGTAGTTGGGAAAGCTTTTTCGACGTATTCACCCAAGTGTGAATTGAGGGAGTTGCCTGTGCACTTAAATTTTTATTTTCCTTTTTATTAACACTAACCGTCTAGCTTAAATATCGGAAAAAAATAAAGTGCTCTTGCGGGACACCCATTGTTTACCCTTTCATTTCTTGCATTTTCTTTTTTTCTTTGAAAAGAAATCAACTTATCAATTTTCTTTTATTCTTTTCCCCCTTACTTGGCATATTAACATTGGGGACAATTTTTTTTTTAAGTATGGTAGTTGGATATCCTTTGTTATTTTTCCTTAAAATCTAAAAAATGGAAAAATCTGTACAAATATTGAAAAAATTTTGTTTTCTTTTATAAAATTTCCAAAAATATCAAAAAAGTAGAAAATTTAAAATTAACTTCTTGGAAACGGCCTTGTTGGGCTTTCATCCCACAAAATCTCCTAGTTCCTTATGAATCTATAACTGGGTAGTCTTCGTGATGTCCAAGAAATAAATAAAAAATTTAAATTTATAATTTATGTTTTTGGTATTTATGTTTAAAAAATAACAAAAAATATAATAAAATTCTACTTAATTTTTTTTTTTATTTTTAGACATTTATTTTGAGTTTATTTATAAGAATTTTTATAATTTTTGATTTTCTAATCTTTTATTTCATCATTGTTAGTTAGATTTAATTTTTAGGTGACTTGATTTTAAGGAATACTTTATGAATTGAATTTGTTTAGGGTAATTTATTTAGCTCTTTCTCTCCCTAATTCTAATTAGTTTCAATATTATAGTACTTAGCTCAATAATTTCTTGATGCAATTATAATCACTTATGCTTTAAGATTCTTAGGAAATTTTAATTTACTATAGTTGCTCTCTAATTATTTTAATTTAATCTAAAAATTTGTTTAGCCTTTCCCTTGTTTTAAATTTTTCTTGTTAGATCATATGTCATGAGGATAAGAGGATAAAATTCATTATCCCTTGCTACACATATGCATTTTTTTCTTTATTGTAAGTTCATATGTCATGGGAATCAAGTATGTTTTTGTACACATATCCAACCCAAAAAATAAAAGATGGAGCAAAACGATAAAATTCATTACTATAATTTATTTATTTATATTTGAAGAGAGAAAAATATTTGTTCATATGTCATGGAAAATGAGAGGATAAAATTCTTCATATTATTGGTAAACATATGTAAATATCAAAAAGAAAAAAATTATTGTGTGGGGTGAAAAGATAAAATTCATTATCTTCAATCCAAAACCTCTTCAATTTCATTGCCCCCAAAACAAATTAGCCAATTTAATTGCTTTAGAATTAAATTAAAATTCTAAGACAGCATAAGTAGTAATTTAAATTTTCCTTTAAGTTTCTTTTTAGTTAAAAGTGTTAATAATTTTTAATCTAATTTTGTTTGCTAAGTACTTAATTTTGAAATCTAATTAATTTATTTGAGAAAAATTTTCTAAATATTTCGCTCTCCTCATTTTCATTTCATATCTTAGGACTTAATATTTAAATACCTAAATTTTATTTTTAACTTTCTTTTGATTTAATAAATTTTTAGTTTAATAAAAAATTATATTAATTTCTTATAAGTACTTCTCATAGTTTTACTCTGGAATAACAAAAGCATAAGTAAGTGGGAATTTGATAAGTCAATATTTATAGTTATTTTAACATAGTTTTTATTTAAGAAATAGTTATATTTTTATTTAGGTTTTATTAATATTTGCATTAATTCCTTTATTTTCTTATTTTAGGTCAATCTGGGCTGCAAATATCAATTTGGAGCTTGCAGGACAGATAAGGAGAAGAAGCGGAACAAATCAGGAAAAATCGCAAATTACACGCCCTAGTCACGGGAGTGACCATCAAGTCACGGGCATGACCAGCAAGCATGACCCCTCTAAGTGTTCTAGATTGCATTTCCACGTCAATTAAAATTACATGCCTAGGACATGGGTGTGGCCCTTTGGTCATAGGCATGACTCAAAGGCATGATATTCAGCTCAGGCGTGCCATGCATTATGAAGTAAGTTTATGATCCAGGAAGTTTCAAGCTTACATGCCCTAGGTCATGGGTGAGACCTAGGGGCATGACCTCTATAGAAATTGCCAGATTAATTCTCACTATTTCGAGTTACCGCCGTTTCCAGTAATAGTAAAGACACGCCCTAGGTCACAGGCATGACCTATGAGCGTGACCCGAAAAATATAAATTTTGGCAGTTTTTCTCCCAATGTTCCCAGGCTTTCAAGAGGACGGTTCCGCACCTTACATGCCCCTAGTCACTGGCATGACCGAGGGGCGTGACTCTCTACAAAAATTCCTATAAATTCCAAAGAGAGCCAGGATCTAGGAAGCATCTAGGTGTGATTTAGAAGCAAACTTGGAGTTGATTTTAGGCAGATTTTGTAGCTTACTTTTAAATTTTTATGCATTTCTGTATGTACTTTCAATTTTATAGTTTAGGTTTGCTTTTATTTTAATCCAAGCACTTCTTTTTGCAATTATGTTTTTCTTCTTATTTTTTTGTAGCTCCATCATCATGTTAAGTAGCTAATCTTAAATTTGCACTTGATCATGATGATCTTTCAATGAAATAAACTTATTTTTCAAGCTCTCTTTATTCATCGCTTTGTTTTACCTTTGATTTCATTTGTGTCGAAATCACCTTTAGATATTAGATCCATACTATAGGTTTACTAAGAGGCTGTGGTTTCGAGTAGCTCACTCAAAGGTAGAAGGAGTTGCATGTACTCCTCGAGATAGGATGACATGAATCTTTCGTATTGGAGTCAAATCTAATAGTGGGTTTCATCTCATAAAGCAAGATTAGGGGTTTCGATTGGCTGAGGGTTCTTAATTGATCAACCTAAGTCTAGTCAAGAGCATATTCTCGAGAGAGGCGCTTTTGTAATTTGGGAAGCTCCACGGTCAAAGTAGGTAATTTAGAAGTTTGCATTTCATGAAAGTTTATTTGATTTCAAAGGGAGTCTAGATCAAGTGCTATATTTTATTCCATTTTCGTCTTTTAGTTTTAATTAACATTTTTATTTACCCATAAAATAATATTAATTTGCTTGATTAGAAGTAGTCAATAGGCCCCGAGTCTAATACGATACTTGATCCTTCACTCTGTAACGATAGGTACACTTGCCTTGTTGATTTAGAATTATGCACTAGCGTGAATTTTAACCACCAAGATCCATTTGGTTCCAATGATTTTATGTCCTTCTAGTTTGGGAACAAGCTTCCAGATCTTACACCTCTTTAACTAGTTCAGTTCCACTTGCATTGCCAATCCAAAGTTGGTCTATGTTGGTGTCTTCAAACCTTTTGGGCTCAATCTGAAATAGAAAGCTAGATTGCATGGCTATGTTCAGGCTTCTGCTCCTTGTTGTAACCCCTTGGCTATCAACAATAATGATCTAATTTCTAGGATGATCCTTTATATGTCTAACTGCTGGAGGCAATCTTACTTCAACATCATTGACTTCAATGTCTAGATCCTGCTGATTTTCATTCATGTCCTGTAAGCTTTGTCCTTCTTCAAGATCACATACACAATCATCTTCATTTTGGGCAGCTGGTAGAGCATCCATGATGGGCAGTTTGTCTATCACATATTCTATACCTGCAAATCTAAATGAGGAGCTAGGAAGCTCACTGTTAATCATAGAAGATTCATCAAAAACTACATTAACAAACTCTTCTACAACTTGATTTTTCAATTTGTTGATCATATAAGCTTCGCTATGATTGATGTACCCAACAAATATCCCCTCATAGGATTTGGCAACAAACTTAGTCAAATATGACTTCCTCTTGTTGAGCACATAACATTTGCTATCAAAGATCCTGAGATAGGAAAGGTTTGGTTTTCTACCTTTCATTATCTCATAGGGAGTCTTCTTTTGATATTTGTTGACAGAAGCCCAATTCAATACATGACATGCAGTATTAACTACCTCAGCCCAGAGGTATTCTAGGAGAGATGTGTAACTTAGTAGTGTCCTTCCAGCTTCTATGAGAGTTCTTTTTTTCCTCTCAGCTATGTCATTTGCTGTGGTGTACTTGAAGAAGAAAATTCTTTGTTAATCCCTTGTTGTTCATTGAACTTTATCTTGCCATCAGATTGAAATTTAGTGTCATGGTCACTTATTATTTTGACCACATAACTGTTCAATTCATTCTGAATTGGCTTGACAAAGCTCCTGATGATGTCAAGGGTTTCAGACTTTTTCTTCAAGAGCAAGACCAAAGCAAACTTTGAGAAGTCATCAAAAATTATCAGTTTGTAGACTTTCCTACCTAGACTGTGAACTGGCATAAGACCAAACAAGTCCATATGCATGAGGTATAAACACCTCACAGAATCCTTAGCCCTAATGCTTTTTAAGGATGTTTTGGTCTGCTTGCCCTTTTGACATGTAGAGCAAATGCCCTCCTTGATGCATCTTCTGGTTGGACCATTCCTGACTAGCTCTTCATTAAACAGCTTGTCAATGGACTTGTAGTTAAAGTAATGATGTCGCGGCCTTGCCACCACCACTTGAAGATGACGCCGAAATACTACAACATAAAGATTTCAGGCGACATGACGACTCTTGTGCTACTAACGGAAGGCAACGCTACAACCTCCGCCCGCGACGTGCGAAGCCTACTTAAAGGCTTACTTAAAGACAATTTTATTTAGTTTAAATGCTATTTTATTTTGATGTAATTTTATTTGGAACTTGTAATCTTTTATTTTTTTTCATGCATTTTAAACATTTTTGTGTGCTAATAACCATCTGGATTGATAAAGTTTCTTCTCAATCATGGATGGTTGGATTTATTTCGTAACTCCTATATATAGGAGGCTTATTAGATAATGATAGAAAAGATTGAACCCTAAACTCCCTCATCAAGAATTCAGCCAAACTTGAGACAAGCCGCCCCCTTGCTCCCCTCTTCTCCTATTCGACCGCCCCCTTTGTGAAGCTCTCCGGCAAGGTTTCTTGGTGCGACTCCGAGGATGTACAGTAGTACACTCAGTGTGACGGCGGTGGATCCATTCGGTGCTACTCCGGTGGAATTGTGGAGAGAGTGATTCTCCCACAAGTTATCTAGAGTACTTGCCTCCAACGGGTTGGGTAAACTCTTTTCTCTCTCTCTCTATGTTCTTCATCTCTTTAGATTTGTGGAAGGTGAACCATTGTGTTCTCCGCGGCTTTAATTTCAATCGCCTTTCAAATCTTTGCATAAAATCGTTATCATCCTTATTTCTTGTTTCTGGATCGGGTATATCCATTTTCCTTGAGTGGATCTTGGTTTATAGCCTTGGTATTTCTCTCAAAAGGGTTGGCAACCTTTGCGTTGATTATGGGAATGAGTCGACTCATTTTTTACCGCTAATTTAGAGTCGATCATTCATCGATTGTGTTTATGTTTTGTGCGCGAGACAGTTCGTCGTTGAGAACGATAGATGCTTGTGTAGGTGCGAACGTACAAGAGTGTGTTGAAAGGTGAATTAGAGCCTTCTCCCGTTTAGATCTCCATTAGGAGCGACATACTCTACATCAATTTGGTATTAGAGGCGGTCATATTAATTTCATAATTCAAACGTCCTCGCTTGAGTCTTGTCGGCACGGACAATAAAAAAAACAACAACAAATCTATTTCTTGTCTGCCAATAGCGGTCTAAAATCCTGAATTTTCAGCGAAATGTTAAAAAAAATTTTTAACGTCCTACATTTTTATCACGTTAGGAAATTCTAAAAATATCTTATTTTCAATATAGGGTCAGCCCTAGGAAAAATCATTTTTCAAAATTTTTGTAAACCTGAATGTGCACTAGACTAGGGACGGAATGCTCTACACCTTAATCGTCTAGGATGGCTGCGAATGAGGAGGGAAATCCTAATGCTGAGGCTATAGAGGGTCTACGTAATGAAATGTATGAGATTAGAACCATGTCAGGACAACTCATTTTGAATCATGGAGGACCTCCACCGGCACCCGTTAATGTTGAGCAGCCCCACCGGCTCCAACAAAACTCTGATTTGGATTTTGATGGGGACTCTCCACGAGTGCCCCCTTGAGGACACCGCCCCGAGCGACGCTTTGATATTACTAGGGCCATTAAGATTAATGTCCCCACTTACGAAGGCATGGGAGATCCCCAGATCTTCTTTAATTGGACGGTGGACATGGAATGTTACTTCGAGTGGCACAATCTCACGGACCCTCAAAAGATCCAAGTTGCCAGGATGGAGTTAACAGGTCGTGCGAAGACGTATTGGCTTAATGAGGAGCGGAGGTTAGGGACCGGACATGGAGACCCACTTATAGGTTGGTCGGATATGAAAAATTTGCTCACCGATCAGTACCTCCCTGCGTACCACCGAACACAGATGTTTGATTAGCTTGCCACCCTGCGGCAGGGCTCAAACTCGGTAGCCGAATACATGGGAGAGTTGAAGGACTGTATGGTGCGATGTGATCTTAGGGAGATCTTTGAGGTCACCTTATCTAGATTTCGTAAAGGGCTTCAACCTAAGATTCAAAGGAAGCTCTTGTGATATGGTCAAACGGGCCTGAACACGACTTTCAATTCTGCCCTTAACATTGAAAAACATCTAGCCTTGAAGTTCCACTCCCGTTATTCCCATGTGAAGAATAAGACCACCACTAGAGCGTCTTCCACCACATACCCGGATAAGGGGAAATTTAGGTCCACTGACTCAAAGTCGGTAGTGATCACTACTAAGAACACTAGGAATCTCGCGAGTGAGCGTATCCCCATAGGGAAGGTTAATAAGACAATTGCTACATGTTACACTTGCGGCATTCAAGGTCACTATTCCTTTGAGTGCCCAATGAAGACTAAGTCCATAGCCCTCTTAGAGCTGACTACCTACCTCGCTGATTATGTTTATGAGGCTGCAGAGGAGAGTGACCCATATGGGGTCCCAAGTGATTTAGAGGACGATCACCACCTTATGGTGATGCATTGTATCTTGACAACTCCTCGTCCGTTAAATGATTGGAAGAGGACGAGCATATTTTCTCTGCTTTTTAAGAGTGGTGTGAAACTCTACAAACTGATAATCGATAGTGGTAGCTGTGTGAATGTCATTTCTGAGAATGTCGTTACACGTATGGCTTTGACCACGCAGCCCCACCTGACTCCATATCAGGTAGCTTGGATTAATAAGGTTATTGTCCCGGTCTCCAAGCGATGCCTAGTACCCCTCTCGATCAAATCATATACTAACTGATATATTTAACTTCAAGACAACCTAATCACCTAGAGGGGGGGGGGGGTGAATAGGTTCTTATCCTTGTTTCAATTTAAGGCAGAATATAACTTCAGTTCATTAATATAAATCTGAAAACTCTATAGCTAACACAACATATACAATCACAGAATCTATAATTACACAAATCACAGATTGCACACTGATTTATAGTGGTTCCCCAAGGTCTGGGTACATCCAATTTCCCCCTTCGCCTATCTAGCAATATGCTAGATTCAGCCTAACTTCTTCCTTTTTTTCTCAGATCCACAGATCTTACAGCTCAGAATCCTGAAGGATTCCTACACCTCAGAATGTATCCACACTCCTACAGCTTAGGCTAATAAGCCCTACCTCAGCCTTGCCACAAGGCCTACAACTCAGAGAACTGATTCTCCTACACTCAGGCTCAAACAGCCTTACCACTCAGAGATCTAAATCTTCTACACTCAGGCTCAAACAACCTTACCACTCAGAGATCTAAATCTCTTACACTCAGCCTTTATAACACAGGCTTACAACTAAGATCTTTGTAAAGATCCTATAGAATTTGATAAGTATTTTTGATGGACTCTTACCCTTGTTGAGAGAGAAAGGATAAGAGGATTCTTGATTAGCATCTTGATGAGACTGATGGCTGAAATCAACCCATTCTTAGCTTTCTTCAAAGCTTCTTGAATCTGAACTCAGTAGGGTTGATCTCCTATGAAGTTGACTTACTAGCAGCTTCCTTCTTCGATTCCAGAAATAGATCTGGATCTACTTAGTAGATTAGTTCAGGATCTACTTCTTTAGAGACTTGTGATTGTCTCCTTCTTGACTTCAAAAATAGCCGGAGCTCTCTCTCCCCAAATCTTCTGAAGTTCCTTCTGAATCCTTGATTGAATTCTTCTTAGACAAAATTTGAGTAGATAATCATTTCAGAATGTCTTATTAGATCTTCTCACAAAGATCTTCTTCTGTGTTACTTGCACTTTCTTGATCAAAGATCAATCTCTCAATAGTTGTGTTAGTTGTGTATATGTGTATTCTCTTTTTTTATTTGACACAGTCCGTCTATATATAGGCTTCACCCATGTTAACCAGCTGATCCGGTTTCTAATGAACTCCTGTTAGTATCAATAGCATCAGTATACCTGTTGTAAATCACAACTGTCAAGTCTCCAGTCAGTTCTTGAACCTTTGTCTTTGTCAACAAAGCGTCGAGACTGACTGTCATTATGTGTCTAAACAAACTGTCAATATGTGTCGACACAATTGACTTAAGTGTCGACACAGACTTTGGTGGTGTCGACATAGCTACCTTGATGTCGACACTGCTTCTAGACACTGCATCTTGAGAATGTGTCGACACAGATTATTTGTGTCGACACAATCACTTCTTCACTCCACAGCAATCAACTATGTTGAAACTCTATTGTGTGTCGACACAAGTCCTGTATGTCGACACAGTTGATGTAGACTAAGAATTCTGTGTGTTGACACTGCCTCCAGGTGTTGACACAGTTGATGTCGACTCTGCTTCTATGTGTCGACACTGTCTCCTGGTGTCGACACAGTTGATGTCGACTAACTATTCTGTGTGTCGATAATGCCTCCAGGTGTTGACACAGTTTATGTCGACTAACTATTCTGTGTGTCGACACAGCCTTTTCCAAGTGTCGACACAAACTTACTGAAGTGTCAACACAGCTTCCTCTGGTGTCGACACATGGACTTAGAAACTTTTTCCTGCATTTTAGCCAATACTTAACTTGCACATATAAACTCAAAATAACATCAAATTCCCCCGTATGTATATCATTGAGCTAAGTGAGGCTTCTCCAAATCAGGTACATATTTTCCAATGTACCCAACACTAACGTGGTATGGTGTGATGTCCTTCCTATGAACGCGTGTCACGTATTATTGGGTTGTCCTTGGCTATACGACCGCGATGTGACACACTTTGGGAGAGCCAACACATACGAGTTTAAATTTAACGGCAAAGTTATTGCGTTGAAGCCGACCATTCTCAAGTATCCAGTAGTTGTGGCTAAGGAAACCACTATTCAAGTAGAAATGAGGACGTTGAGTCTAGTGGGTAAGAAAGAATTTTTGAAGGATTCCTTTCTTGATGGAGTGTTGTATGCTTTAGTACTTATGAGTGCAAAGCATAATTTGGGAGTGTTGGATGATTTACCTAGTGAGCTACGGGTGTTGTTGGAAGAGTATAAGGATTTTTACCCGGATGAGCTACATTTGACGTTACTACCACTTAGGGATATACAACATGCGATAGACCATATCCCCAGTACGTCCCTACCCAACCAGCCCCATTATAGACTTCATCCTACTGCCCATAAGGAGTTACAGACCCAGATTGAGGACTTGTTGAAGAAGGGGTTCATTAAGACTAGCTTTAGCCCATCTACGGTACCAGCCTTGCTTGCCCCCAATAAGGATGGTACATGGAGGATGTGTGTTGATATCCACGCTATCAACAAGATTTCAATCAAGTATAGGTTTCCAATTCCACGATTATATGACCACTTAGATCTCTTATCTGGTGCCACTATATTTTCGAAGTTATAATTACAGAGTGGCTATAAACAGATTAGGATCCGTGAGGGAGATGAGTGGAAGACTGCGTTTAAGTCTAAGGATGGCTTGTATGAGTGGCTTGTGATGACCTTTGGGTAATCCAATGCCCCCAACACCTTCTCCCAGATGATGACACATGTCTTTCATCCATTCTTGTGGAAGTTTGTGGTAGTTTATTTAGATGATATCTTTATATACAACACCACCACTGCCGAGCACATCTCCCACATGAGAGTGATTCTTTCCACCTTGAGGAAGGAAACATTGTAACACTCCCGATTTTTCTGCGATTATTTAATTCTCGTTTGGCATTACATAGATGCGTTTTCATGGCTTGTTCCATCTGTGGAGTGTGGTATTAACTCCTTAGAACTGAGTGGCCTATTTTATAGCCTATTGGCAAGATCTCCCTAGCAAGCCGAGTCGTTTTGGGTGACCCGGTGTGGCCTCTCGGGGGATGCTTGTGTTTTGGCTTCGGGTGGGTATAACTCGAGTTCTGTTCATCGAAAGTTAATTTCGACTTCGCCGTTTTGTTCTTAGCATGGGTATTTAGCTATGGTGCGAATTTCTTCGAATTCTGAGGTAGTTCGGTTTTTGAGTCGTTTTGGGTGTGCTATTAGTAAAAGCAAATTAGAAATTTCTTAGCTTAAGTGAACCGGCAGTTTAGGAAGCGGTTAGGGCCGAATAGGCATGTCTTTTTATTTTAAAAGCCTTAATCAGTAGATGGAGAGCCCACTCTCCTTCTTCTTCCCGAGACCGAACCCGCCTCTCCTGTACGCGGAAATGAAGTGGAGAAACCGCCGACTTGCTACCCTTCAGACGTCGATTTTTGGAGTGTTTGTCGACGGAATTCGATTCCAAAGGTGGACTTGGATTGCTCTCCATTAGACCTATGTTTCTACGGTAAGAGATTTGATTTTTGTGGAGTTTTAGGAGGCCTGAAATTCTGGTTTTGTCCCTTTTTCGCCATTAAAGTTCGAGATTTTTGTTGTTAGGGTGTTGCTGCTGCTGGTTTCGTGTGAAGATAAGGGAAAACCAACCAAGCTTCGTCGAAAATCGAGGCAAGTTGTCCTTGCACTTTCAGTTTTGATTTTTCCCCCTCTTAATTACCCGGTTAGCCCAAGGATAGAAGCCAAGCTTTTCTCTTTTTGCTTGTAATACTTTGTGCTTCTGTTTCCCTTTATGAGCCCCCTCTTTGTGCTGTTTTTTCTCAACCCACTTGTTGTTTTCACCATTTAGACTCCATATTTTTAGTTCTGGTTTGGTGCTTTTATGGGTGGAGCCGAGAAAGAGAGAGGGAGGTTTCTGTGGTAGTGCTCTTGTTAGAACCAGTCTTGGTAGGCTCTCGGGATTTGGTGTTGAGTGTGGTGCATACACTCAAAACCAAAATCCCCCCGGGATTTGGCATTGAGTGTGGTGCACACACTTAAAGCAATAGTTTGGTTTGTTCTTTCGCGGCTAAGTAGTGAGGCGATTGTGTTAGAAATTCGTCTAAGTCAAAATCGACGGGAATCACTAAGTGATTCTCGCCGATTTCGACGAGTATCGTCAGTGATTCTCGCCGATTCGACGAGAATCAATCTAGATTCCTGTCGATTCGGCGAGAATAAATCAGGATTCCCACCGATTTGGAGAGAATCAAACTGGATTCCCGCCGATTCGGCGAGAATCAATCTAGATTCCCGCCTATTCGGCGAGAAGCAATCTTGATTCCCGCCGATTCAGCGAGAATCAGTCGGCATTCCCGCCGACCTCTTCCTGTTGGTGTTGGTTTAGGGTTTTACTGTGGTAAAGTGCTAAGGCGTTGAGTGAGTAGACCTCACTCAACGTCATAGCTGTTTTGGCGTTGAGTGAGGTTAGCTCACTCAACGCCACTGCCTCTTTTATTGAAGGCGATGAGGGAGTGGACCTCTCTAAATTCCAAAGCTGTTTTGGCATTGAGTGAGGTTAGCTCAATCAATGCCATAGTTTTCTTGCGGGAGGCATTGAGTGAGTGAACCTCACTCAACGCCATTGATGTCTTGGCATTGAGTGAGGTTAGCTCACTCAACGCCAGAGTTGTTCTTCCGGAGGGCGTTGAGTGAGTGAACCTCACAAAACGCCATGGTTTATTATGGCGCTGAGTGAGGCTGACTCACTCAATCCCAAGGTCTAGTTAGGCATTGAGTGAGCGGGGCTCACTCAACGCCATTCCATGTTGAGTCATCTCAATGCTTTTCCCTTACCTTGATTTTCTTCCCCGAGTGAATTTCTTGATTTTGAAGTTCCTTGTCGGCTATTTACTTGTTTTTCCAAAAAGGCTGAATCGTGGGTCGTGGTTAGTAGTGGTGGTTCAAGGCTCTTAATTTGGGAGGTGCTGTGTAATTTAGCAAAGGCCACCCTTGTTCTTTTATCTTGCTCCAGGTATGGGCTGGGAAAGGGGGTGGGAGGTCTCTAGTGCTTTCACATGTAGACCCCTGAGCTTATTTTCTTTGAAATAGTGGTTGGGGGACTGAGTTTGCCTCCAACCCGGATCCGCGATGTTTTACTACTACCATCTTTCACAGCATAGGGTGTTAGACGTTTCTTCCTTGGTAGATTACAACATTTGAGCTCATGGTAGCCTTGTAGACTCTACAGCTTTTGGGCAGAGCTACTGTTTGTCCTCGCACTTGGTGCACTTCCTTTTTGCCTTGCCTTGGGCAGTTGTGATTGTTACTGCTTTTTTTTCCTCTTTTACTTATCTTCTGATTGACACTTTCGATCAGTTTTCTAGTTTTTCTTGCTGAGGTATTCTTTCTTCTTTGAATGCCTCAGGTTCTGGATAGTAGCCGCTCTAACGGCTAGTGGTGCTGTGCTGTTGTTGGTGGTCTCTGGTGCTGTAGAGATCAATTCCGTGTTTTGCGAGGTAGTTTTGATGTGTTTTTCTTACAGACATACATACTTGCTAGTGGGTTCGTGTCAGTTTGTTGGCGCCCACTGGTAGTTTTTACCTTGATACTAGATATGTTACTTTTTGCTGCTACCTTTATTGGAGATAGTCTACTTGCTCTTGGGATAATTTATGCTAGGTTGCTAGTTACTTTTAAACCTAAAAATACTATTATAAGTATTACTCATAATCATCATGTTTTATAAAACTCGTCACTATTCTTCAAACAACGTAAAAAGATAAAATTTCTTATATATAGAATAAATTAAATGTAGGGTCCTACATAGTATAAGTTGTCCTCTAGGGACACTTATGCACTCTTTTAGGATGTCAAACCTGAATAAAGTATTTTTACGCAGCATATAAGTATAGTTTTTAAAACTGTGGACTAGATGATCCACCGAGCCGAGGGATACGGCCTTTAAAAATATAACTGATTTTCTATTCATTTAACTCATAAATTTTTATAAAGTATAGTTATTAGCAGTTTGCCTGAGCGTCGGAAGTTATCCCCTGCTCGACGTTGTATCATGACGCGTGGTTTCTCCTACTCTGATAATTCGTTTTACTCGGAGAAAATACGGGTTGTGACAGTTGGTATCAGAGGGAGGTTGTTTGACAGGCTAGTCGTGCAACCTTCCCTTTTTATTTCATTAGTAGTTCAGCATCATGACATTCACACACCGATATGTCATCAACACGTCTTGGCAAAAGCACGAACACTACACTCATAGCATAACATGAAGTATATGGGGCATATTATGTAGTATGGGATGCATAATATGTGTTCGTATATGGATCCACCATAGGGGCAACATGTGAAGGTTATGTAGTATGGGATGCATAACCTCACCACATGGCTGTGACTAGCTCATTTTCTTTTCGTTGCATGAAAATGTTATTTAGTATGGGATGCATAACATTTTCATGTGTACGCCGCTCATAACATGCATTAGGGCCTTTTTAGAATGCATAGCACAAACATGCATAACATAACATTTCATAAGCATAACGTGCCAAGCTAAAGACTGGCAGGATGACATATGTACACACATAAGTTTTTGATTCAAAAATAATATAAAGTCATGCATTCCCGATCTAGGCACAAGAGTTAGTGTGGTGGTGGTTAACCATCCTAGGTTAAGGCATAACATCAATTCTTGTAAAAATAAACTACCAGAGCAAGTTTAGCAGCTTTAAGTTCATATTTATGTATGTAATGTCTGTACTTGTAGTTAGTTGCAGCTGTCATACTAGGATGTGTCTAATGTTGCTATGATTTTAGGATTACGAGACGCCCTTCGACTAGATCGACCCCCCTATCTGAGGGTGAGTCATCGGGAGCGCAGAATGATGCGGTAATCGAGAGCTCACTACAAGGTAACGATTCCTTGAGCAGGCAGTTGGTGGAGGTACGAGCACAGATCCAGTCTTTGGTGGCAGTTGTGGCAGGACAGACTCAAGGAGTATAGGGCCTGGCAGGGGGGATTGCTGTTCAACCTCCTCCTGCACCATTGAGACCTCCAGTTGTGGTGCCAGCGGAGATGACATTCATCTCGCAATTTCAGAGACTTAGCCTTCCTACGTATGATGGGAAGGCATATTTCATTGTCATAGACGATTGGCTAATTTCCGTGGAAGAGATGTTCTCGTACTTCGGTATTGCAGACGATTAGAGAGTGATGATAGCCGCCTATCAGCTCAAGGGTTTGGCGAAGAATTGGGGGCTTAAAGAGAAGGAGAGCTTGGTAGCTGGATGCTCTTGGGAAGTATTGAAGGAAATGCTGCTGAGGAAGTTCTTACCTTCGTTCGAGCGTGACCGTCTTATGAACGACATCCTCTACCTGAAGCTAAGGCAACTTACGGTTGGTGAGTATGAGATTGAGTTCAGCAAGTTGAGCCAATTTGCCCCTGGGTTGGTGAGTGTTTAGGCTGATCGAGTCAAGCGGTTTCTTGGTGGCTTGAGGAGCGAGGTGCAGCAGTTGACCAATGCTTATGGATCGGTGACCTATGCAGGGGTAGTGGAGGCTGCTCTAAAGGTGGAGGATATCGAGACCGCAAGGAGCAGAGGCCAACAAATAAGGAAGGACGAGAGGAAGTCCATCGAGGAGAAAAAACCCCAGGTACCCGATGCTGCTTTGGGAAAGAAGAGCAAGGTGGTGTGTAGCTTCTGTGGCCGGTCGGCCCACCCTGTCGAGACGTGTTTTAAGAAGGCAGCAGCTCAGAAAAAGTAGCAGGTTCATGCGATTCAGGGTGCTCCTAGGAGGGATGTCTTTTGTTTTGTTTGCAAGCGACCCGGGCATGATGCTGCCCAGTGCTGGTCCAAGGATAAAGTCTGTTATCAGTGTGGGCAGAAGGGTCACTTAAAGTCTAGATGTCCTCAGGTCCAGCCTACTCTTCATGCAGTTCCACTACAAGCGCTACCTCCGCCTCAGCATGGGGACAAGGGCAAGGGAAAGCTGAACGTGATCTCTTCTGAGGAGGCCCAAGCTTCGACTCAGGTCATCTCAAGTTAGTGGTTTCTTTTTCCAGCTTGGAAGTTTTATTTGCTAGAATGGTTACAGTTGGGTTTTGGTAGATCCTTAGTTGTTTATACTCCTATAGGGAAATTTAAGGTGAAGAACCGCTGGGCGCGCGTTCTGTTCGACTACGACGCTACCCACTCGTTTGTGTCATTCTGGGCATGGAATGGTTGTCTAAGTATGATGCGGTCATTCAGTGCAAAGGGAAGCGCTTGGACTTCATCAAGGACAATGGTCAGCCGGGAAGCGTGTACGCTGATCCGTGCCAAGATTCTCCTGTCATTTCTGCAGTATGTGCTCAGAATTTGTTTCCTTCTGGTTGTTTTTCTTGTTTAGTCTCGGTGGTTGGGACCAGTGTTAGTATACCGCGCTTAGAGGAGATTCTCGTTGTTCGCGGTTTCACTAATGTGTTTCGTAATGACCTTCCTGGTCTTCCTCCCGATCGGGATGTCGAATTTGTGATTGATTTGGAACCGGGTACGCATCCTATTGCTAAGGCGCCGTACCGGATGGCCCCTCGTGAGCTAGAGAAGTTGTGAGTCAAGTTAGATGAGTTGTTGGCAAAAGGGTTTATCAGGAAGAGTTCATCGCCTTGGGGTGCTCTTGTTATATTTGTGAAGAAGAAGGATGGGTCGATACGGCTTTGCATCGACTACAGGGAGTTGAACAAAGTCACTATTAAGAACAGGTACCCTCTGCCGTGGATCGATGACTTGTTTTACCAGTTGCGCGGTAACACAGTGTTCTCTAAGATCGATCTTCGTTCTGGCTATCACCAGCTTAGGATCCGTGAGGAAGATATTCCACGGACTGCGTTTAGATCGAGGCATGGACATTTTTAATTCTTGGTGATGTTGTTTGGTTTGACCAACGCACCATCAGCTTTCATGGATATGATGAACTAGGTGTTCAAGGATTTCCTAGACAAGTTCGTTGTGGTTTTCATCGATGATGTGTTGGTCTATTCTCGCAATGCTGAGAAGCATGAGCAGCATCTGCGCTTGGTTCTATCGGAGTTGAGGAATCACAATTTATTCGCCAAGTTGAGCAAGTGCGAATTTTGGTTGCCTCAGATCTCGTTTCTGGGCCACGTGGTGAATAAGGATCGGATCTCGGTTGACCGGAAAATGATCGCAGTAGTGATGGATGGTCGGGCACGTCCAAGGAGATCAGGAGCTTTCTAGGGTTGGCCGGCTACTACAGGAGGTTCATGGAGGGTTTATCTACCCTAGCTGCACCTTTGACCAGGTTGACTTAGAAGAATGCGGCCTTTGTTTGGAGCGAGAAGTGCGAATAAGCCTTCGTGGAGCTAAAGAACAGATTGTGCACTGCTCCCGTCCTGACCCTACCTACTGAGGGTGTGGAGTATGACGTTTAAGTGGATGCTTCACATGTTGGTTTAGGTTGCGTGTTGATGCAAGTAGGAAAAGTTATTGAGTATGGGTCAAGGAAATTAAAGACTCATGAGAGAAATTACCCTACGCATGACCTTGAGTTTGTAGCGGTGATTTATGCGTTGAAGCTGTGGAGGCACCAACTTTATGGGGCTCAGTGCAAGATCTTCACTGATCACAAGAGCCTTAAGTACGTGTTCAGGCAGAAGGAATTAAATCTGCGCCAGCGTTTGTGGCTAGAGTATGTGGCTGATTATGATGTAGAGATCCAGTATCATCAAGGCAAGGCCAATGTGGTGGCCGACGCCCGGAGTCGGAAGACGGAGAAGATCTTTATTCTCTCCGCCGATCGTTTAGTGGAAGAGTTCCTCCTTATGAATATCTCAGTGGGATGCTGCGACATGCAGAGTAGTTTGGCAGTGGTAGAGCCGTCCTAGATTTCCCTTACTAGGATGCACCAGAATGATGATCCAGACCTTCTACATATGTACTCCAGGATTGAGAGAGGAGAGTTGCCGGATTTTTCTATCGATGATGCGGGTACTTTGAAGTACCCCGACAGATTTTGCATCCCTGCTGTTGGAGACATCAGGGGTATGGTATGCAGAGAGGCTCATGGATCCAGTGTTGCCTACCATCCAGGATCTACAAAGATGTATAATGATTTGAATCAAATTGCCTGGTGGTATGGCATGAAGAGTGATATAGCCCGATTTGTTGCTGAGTGCCACACTTGCAAGCAGGTGAAGGCCGATCACGGAAGGTCTGGTGGCAAGTTAACTCCGTTAGAGATCCCGACTTGGAAGTGAGAAAGTATTTCTATGGACTTCATCACGGGCTTACCGAAATCTCAAAGGGGATTTGATTATGTTTGGGTTATAGTGGATAAACTGACGAAGTGTGCTCACTTCGTGCCGTACAAGATTGACTTCCCGATGAAGAAGATAGCAGAGTTGTACTTGAATGAGGTCATCAGATTGCACGGTGTGCCTGTTAGCATCATTTCCGATCAAGATTCTCGGTTTACTTCTCGCTTTTGGCAGAGTCTACAGGAGGGTTTGGGTACCGATCTGAGGTATTCAACTGCTTACCACCCTAAGACCAATGGCAGACGGAGAGAGTGAACCATATAGTTGAGGATATGATCAGATGCTACATTCTAGACAACGGTGGAGCGTGGGATGAGCGATTGAGGCTTATGGAGATTGCATACAAAATAGTTATCAAGAAAGTTTGCAAATGTCTCCATTTGAAGATTTGTATGGGAGGCGTTGTAGAACTCCCCTGTTTTGGGTTGAGGCAGGTGAGAGACCCTTGTTGGGTCCGGATGCGCTCGAGGAGATGGAAGTCAAATTTAAGCTTATTCGAGAAAAGCTTCGTATAGCTCAGGAGAGATACGAAAAGAACGCCAATTAGCGTAGGTCGGACTTGGAGTTTTCTGTGGGGGACCTTGTTTTTCTTAAGGTTTCCCCGATGGTTGGAGTTAAGAGGTTCGGTAAGAATCGAAAATTGGACCCGAGGTTTGTGGGCCCGTTTAAGATTGTGGAGTGGATAGGCGTGTCAGCTTATAGGTTGGATTTGCCAGCAAACTTCCCAGGTGTTCATAATGTATTTCACGTAAGCCAATTGCGGAAGTGTGTGCGCAGTAGTGGGCAAGTCTTGGATGTTGTGCCAAAGTTGGAGCCTAATCTCTCTTTTATTGAAGTGTCGGTCCGCATATTGGATACTCAAGATCGGGTGCTGCAAAGGAAGTCCATCCCGATGGTCAAAGTTCTATGGAAGAATCAGGGTTTGGAAAGCGCGACTTAGGAGTTAGAGTCGGCTATGAGGGAGGCTCACCCTCAACTATTTCCCTGATTAGTTGGTTTGTTTTCTTCTTGTAATGTTTGGCTTGTTACTTTTCCTTCTATAGTAGAAGTGTTGTGCGTAAAGTTTCAGGACAAAAATTTCTTTTAGGGGGAGTGACTGTAAGGCCACCGATATTTCTGCGATTATTTAATTCTCGTTTGGAGTTACGTCGACGCGTTTTCATGGCTTGTGCCATCTGTGGAGTGTGGTCTTAGCTCCTTAGACTGAGTGGTCTATTTTATAGCCTATTGGCAAGATCTCCCTAGCAAGCCGAGTCGTTTTGGGTGACCCGGTGTGGCCTCTCGGGGGATGCTTGTGTTTTGGCTTCGGGTGGGTATAACTCGAGTTTTGTTCGTCGAAAGTTAATTTTGACTTCGTCGTTGTGTTCGTAGCATGGGTATTTAGCTACGGTGCGAATTTTGTCGAATTCCGAGGTAGTTCAGTTTTTGAGTCGTTTTGGGTGTGCTATTAGTAAAAGCAAATTAGAAATTTCTTAGCTTAAGTGAACCGGCAGTTTAGGCAGCGGTTAGGGACGAATAGGCATGTCTTTTTATTTTAAAAGCCTTAATCAGTAGATGGCGGGCCCACTCTCCTTCTTCTTCCCGAGACCGAACCGGCCTCTCCTGTACGCAGAAAAGCAGCGGAGAAATCGCCGACCTTCTACCCTTCAGACGTCGATTTTGGGAGTGTTTGTGGACGGAATTCGATTCCGAAGGCGGATTTGGATTGCTCTCTCTTACACCTACGTTTCTACGGTAAGAGAATTGATTTTCGTGGAGTTTTTAGGAGGCCCAAAATTCTTGTTTTGGCCCTTTTCCGCCATTAAAGTTCGAGATTTTTGCTGTTAGGGTATTGCTGCTGCTAGTGCCGTGTGAAGATAAGGGAATACCGACCAAGCTTCGTCGGAAATCGAGGCAAGTGGTCCTTGCACTTGCAGTTTTTTGATTTTTCCCCCACTTAACTACCCTGTTAGCCCTAGGATAGAAGCCAAGCTTTTTTCTTTTTCCTTGCTAAAACTTTGTGCTTCAGTTTCCCTTTATGAGCCCGCTCTTTGTGCTGTTTTTGCTCAACCCACTAGTTGTTTTTACCATTTTGACTCTAGATTTTTAGTTACGGTTTGGTGCTTTTGCGAGTGGTGCCGAGAGAGAGAGAGGGAGGTTTCTGTGGCAGTGCTCTGGTTAGAACCAGTCTTGGTAGGCTCTCGGGATTTGGTGTTGAGTGTGGTGTACACACTCAAAACCAAAAGCCGCCCGGGATTTGGCGTTGAGTGTGGTGCACGCACTGAAAGCCATAGTTTGGTCTGTTCTTTGGCAGCTAAGTAGTGAGGCGATTGAGTTAGAAATTAGTCTAAGTCAAAATCGACGGGAATTACTAAGTGATTCTCGCCGATTTCGACGAGTATCGTCAGTGATTCCTGCCGATTCAGCGAGAATCAATCTGGATTCCCGCCGATTCTGCGGGAATCAATCTGGATTCCCGCCGATTCGGCGAGAATCAGTCGGCATTCCCGCCGACCTCTTCCTATTGGTGTTGGTTTAGGGTTTTCCTACGGTAAAGTGCTAAGGCGTTGAGTGAGTAGACATCACTCAACGTCGTAGCTGTTATGGCATTGAGTGATGTTTGCTCATTCAACGCCACTGCCTCTTTTGCTGAAGGCGTTTAGGGAGTGGACCTCACTCAACGCCATAGCTGTTTTGGTGTTGAGTGAGGTTTGCTTACTCAATGCCATAGTTTCCTTGCAGGAGGCGTTGAGTGAGTGAACCTCACTCAACGTCATGTCTGTCTTGGTGTTGAGTGAGGTTAGCTCACTCAACGCCAGAGTTCTTCTTGCGAAGGGCGTTGAGTGAGTGAACCACACTCAACTCCATGGTTGATTCTGACGCTAAGTGAGGTTGAATCACTCAACGCCAAAGTCTGGTTATGCGTTGAGTGAGTGGGGCTCACTCAACGCCATGCCGTGTTGAGTCATCTCAACGCTTTTCCCTTACCTTGATTTTCTTCCCCGAGTGAATTTTTTGATTTTGAAGTTCCTTGTCGGCTATTTACTTTTTTTTCAAAAAGGCCGAATCGCGAGTCATGCTTAGTAGTGGGGGTTTGAAGCTCTTAATTGGGGAGGTGTTGTGTAATTTAGCCAAGGCCACCCTTGTTCTTTTATCTTGCTCCAGGTACGGGCTGGGCAAGGGGGTGGGAGGTCCCTAGTGCTTTCACATGTAGACCCCTGAGCTTGTTTTCTTGGAAATAGTGGTTGGGGGACTGAGTTTGACTCCAACCCGGATCCGCGATGTTTTGCTATTACCATATCTCACAGCAAAGGGTGTTAGACGTTTCTTTCTTGGTAGATTACAACATTTGGGCTCATGGTAGCCTTGTAGACTCTGCAGCATTTGGGCAGAGCTACTGTTGTGTCCTCGCACTTGGTGCACTTCCTTTTTACCTTGCCTTGGGCAGATGTGATTGTTACTGCTTTGTTTTTCCTCTTTTACTTATCATCTGATTGACACTTTCGAGCAGTTTTCTAGTTTTGCTTACTGAGGTATTCTTTCTTCTTTGAATTCCTCAGGTTTTGGATAGTAGCCGCTCTGACGGCTAGTGGTGCTGTGCTGTTGCTGGTGGTCTCTAGTGCTGTAGAGATCAGTTCCGTGTTTTGCGAGGTAGTTTTGATGTGTTTTTCTTACAGACATACATACTTGCCAGTGTGTTCGTGTCAGTTTGTTGGCGCCCACTAGTAGTTTTTACCTTGATACTAGATATGTTACTTTTTGCTGCTAACTTTATTGGAGATAGTCTACTTGCTCTTGGGATGATTTATGCTAGGTTGCTAGTTACTTTTAAACCTAAAAACACTATTATAAGTATTACTCATAATCAACATGTTTTATAAAACTCATCACTATTTTTCAAACAACGTCAAAAGATCATTTTCTTATATATATGAAAAAAATTAAATGTAGGGTCCTGCATAGTATAAGTTGTCCTCTAAGGACACTTATGCACTCTTTTAGGATGCCAAACTTGAATAAAGTATTTTTCAGCAGTATATAAGTATAGTTTTTTAAACTTTGGACTAGATTATCCACCGAGCCGAGGGATACGGCCTTTAAAAATATAACTGATTTTCTATTCATTTAACTCATAAATTTTCATAAAGTATAGTTGTTAGCGGTTTTCCTGAGCGTCGGCAGTTATCCCCTGCTCGACGTGGCATCATTACGTGTGTTTTCTCCTACTCTGATAATTCGTTTTCCTCGGAGAAAATGCGGGTTGTGGCAAACATTACTTCTAAACTTTAAGAAGTGCACTTTCTATGCTTCAGAGGTAGAGTTCTTGGGTTATATAATCGGGTCTGAGGGAATACGAGTTTACCCCGGTAAAGTTAAAGTGATAATTGACTTGCCCGAGCCAACTAGCCTACGTGAGGTGCGTAGTTTCCATGTATTTGCTACTTTCTATCGCCGTTTCATACGAGACTACAGTAGTATCATGGCCCCCATTATAGAGTGCATGAAGAAGGGAGAGTGGACAAATTCTGCCACCCATGCTTTCCAACGCATTAAGAAGCTTATGACTGAGGCACCTGTCTTGCGTCTACCTGACTTTACAAAAGTCTTTGAGTTGACTTGTGATGCTTCTGGGGTTGGAATAGGAGGTGTATTGAGTCAGAAGGGGCACCCAGTTAGTTATTTTAGTGAGAAGTTAACCGACGCTAAACTAAACTATTCGAACTACGATAGGGAGTTTTATGCGATTGTACGGTATTTGTACCATTAGAGAAACTATCTCCTCTCCAAGGAGTTTGTGATCCTCTCTGATCACGAGGCTTTGCGCTTCATCAATGGCCAACATTAAATCAGCCCGCACAATGCTAAGTGGGCAGCTTTCCTACAAGGTTACACGTTTAATCTTAAGCACCTTAAGGGTTAAGAAAACCGAGTCGCGGATGCTCTTAATCGCCTTACCCACTTGCTTTCCACTATGGAGGTTAATGTTGTACGATTTGAAAGAATTAAAGCTAAGTACGCTACCTTCCCAGATTTTAAGGAGTCAAATTTATCTGCTCAGGATAGCTCCCCCACGACGATATCTGCGTTTGTTATTAGAGACGACTATCTCTATAAGCATGGTAAGTTGTGTATCCCACAGTCATCTATACGACTTCATATAATCTGGGAGCTGCATAGCGGTGGGTTGAGTGTCCACTTCTGTAGGGAAAAGACAATTACGCTAGTTGAGGAGAAATTTTACTGGAAAAAACTTAAGGCGATGGTGGGAAGGATAGTAAGTAGCTTTCGTACCTGTCAGGTATCCAAGGGCACCAAAACCTACGTAGGATTATATACGCCCTTGCCTATCCATTCCACACCATGGGAAGACGTGAGTATGGATTTTGTTCTAGGCCAACCCACCACTTTACGTCGTCATGATTCTATTTTTGTAGTTGTGGATAGGTTTTCTAAAATGTCATATTTCATTCCGTGTAGTAGACCAATGACGCGTCTCACATTGCGAAATTGTATTTTAAAGATGTCGTTAGTCACCATGGAGTGTCGAAGACAATAGTCTTGGATAGAGATGTCAAGTTTACGAGTTATTTTTTGAAAACACTTTGGATGTTAATGAGTACCAAATTATTGTTTTCGGTCGCCTACCATCCACAAACCGATGGGCATACGGAAGTGGTCAATCGGAGTTTGGGGAACCTTCTTCAGTGTCTTGTGAGCGATCATAAAGGCACGTGGACATGCTTCTTCCCCATGCCCAATTGGCGTACAATAACTCTAAGAATAGGTCCACGAGTATGTCCCCTAATGAGATTGTTCACGGGTATAAGGATCTAGTGCCCCTTGACTTGGTTCTGTTACCACCAACTTATAAAACAAGTCAATTTGCACAATCCTTCGCCCAACACATTCATGACTTGCACGCACATATCCGAGCAACCTTGACGTCCTAATATGAATCCTATCAAGCACATGCAAATCAACATAGGAGAGTGTCACACTTTAGGGTCGGCGATCAAGTCTTAGTCTGCTTTGTTCCCGAGAGACTGCCAACAGTCACCATTAGAAAGTTAGCTCCAAAGCGCCCCGGCCCCTTCCGGATTATAAAAAAACTCAGTGATAATGCTTTTTTCTTAGATCTTCCTCTTGATTTGGGTGTTTCACCCATTTTTAACGTCTCGGATTTAATGATGTTTGTTCCGCCTCCACAAGAGTTGACTTCTTTGTCGTCTTCTCCCTCCCCAACAATTTCTAATGGGGTTGGGGAGTGGTAGTACAGATGATCTCTCTCCTATGGTTCCAACAGGTTTCGCATCAGATGGTAAGTTTTTTCTTCTCTTACTGCTGACATGTTTCCAAGGTTTCCCAAAACCTTTCTTATACCATACAGGATACTAGATGTTGAACCGCTCACTACTACCGCTGATGCCACCCACCGCTTTCTCATATATTGGCATGACCACCCTCCTTCTGACGACTCATGGGTACTCGAGATAGAGCTTCAACGATTTGATGCCGCTCTTCTCCACCGCTATCTCCTGGACCACGCATCGTAGATCCGTGATTTTGAGCGGGGGAGGATTGATGTCGTGGCCTCGCCACCACCACTTGAAGATGACGCTGAAATACTACAACATAAATATTTCAGGTGACATGACGACTCTTAGGCCGCTAACAGAAGGCAACGCTACAACCTCCGCCCGTGGCGCACAAAGCCTACTTAAAGGCTTATTTGAAGACAATTTTATTTATTTTAAATGCTATTTTATTTAGATGCAATTTTATTTTGAACTTGTAATCTTTTAATTTTTCATGCATTTTAAACATGTTGGTGTGCTAATAACCATCCGGATTGATGAGGTTTCATCTCAATCTTGGATGGTTGGATCTATTTTGTAACTCCTATATATAGGAGACTTATTAAGAGAATGATAGAAAAGATTGAAACCCTAAACTCCCTCAATAAGAATTCGGCCAAGCTTGAGGCAAGCTGCTCCCCCCTTTCTCCCCACTTCTCCTATTCGGCCGCACCCTCCCGCAAGGTATCTTGGTGCGACCCCGAGGAAGAAGGATTGTAGGCCACTCGGCGCGACGTCGGTGGATCCATTCGGTGCGACTCCGGTGGAATCGTGGAGATAGTGATTCTCCCACAAGTAATCTAGAGTGCTTGTCGCCAACGGGTTGGGTATTCTCTTCCCTCTCTCTCTCTTAGTGCTTCATCTCTTTAGATTTGTGGAAGGTGAACCCTAGTGTTTTCCGCGGCTTTAATTTAAATCGCCTTTCAAATCTTTGCATAAAATCGTTATCATCCTTGTTTCTTATTTCCGGATCGGGTAGATCCATTTTGCTAGAGTGGATCTTGGTTTATAGCCTTGGTCTTTCTCTCAAAAGGGTTGGCAACCTTTGCGTGGATTTTGGGATGAGTCGACTCATTTTTTTCCGCTTATTTAGAGTCGATCATTCTCCGATTGTGTTTATGTTTTGTGTGCGAGACGGTTCATCATTGATAACGATAGATCCTTGTGTAGGTGCGACCGTACAAGAGTGTGGTTAAAGGTGAATTAGAGCCTTCTCCAGATTAGATCTCTGTTAGGAGCGACATACAATACATCAAGTAAGCAAGTCTTTTGTGCCATTGTACACAGTATGAGGCTTTCTCATTTGCAACTAAACAAACAGGGGTGTCTGAACTTAGACATAAAAATTTATAAAATAAATATTCCGACTCCTAGCATCGGTCAAAATGACCCCTTGGTCACTGGACCTTTTAATTTGGAACACATCCTTGTGGAATACATTGACATAGCCAAGATTATATAGTTGGCTTATGTTTAACAGGTGGTGTTGCAACCCTTCCACATAAGCCACTTTTGTGATTGATTCTAAGCCATTAGTAATCATAACATATCCCTTGGTAACACCTCTGTGTGAACCTCCTAAGATAACTTTAGGTCCATTCTTCACAGGAGTGTAGTCCTTCAGGTGACATCTTGTTCCAGTCATGTGCCTGGAACATCCACTGTCCAAGTACCATATTAGTGTATGGGAACTTGGACTAACCTACAATCACAATTCAGTTCACCTTATGACCCCAAAAGAGTTTGGGTCATAGGTTCTTGTTAGTCTGAAACATAACATGTCACCCTGCAGCGCTCCTAGAAGCAATACTCACTTTAGCCCTTGGCACACTAGGGTTGTGCAACCAATCTATTGCAAATTGTCCCACTTTACCACAACACCAACACTAATGAATTTTGTACCTTCTCATCTGAACAGTTCTAGTAAGTAGCAAGCTGTTAATAGTAGAATGTTCAGAGTTGAGAGTAGCATCCCTCTTCTTATTTCTTTCATCAAAAATCTCACTGAAAGTATGTCTGACAGTAGTTGAACTCCGCTTGCTCTAATTACTACCAACAACAGTCATCATTTCTATAACACCTCCGTCCGTCACATGAAATATAATAGAGGGTCCGGCTGGGGCCTTACACCATATTCCACAGTTAGCGGGGTTACATATTAATATCAAAAGACCAAACAAATCTTAACTCGGGGCATTCTAGCGAAAGCTTCATGGGTTAAATTGAACTCAAGTATCAACAATGTCCACTAGATAAAACAATATGGATGTTATTACAAAATACACAAAATTTTCTTGCCTTAAGGCCTTGTAACTGTTTCCTTTACAAAAAGTACTTTCATACATCGGCACGGAGGCCGGCCACACATGAGAAACATAATTCGTTCTCCTTTGGGCCTTCGAGGGACATGCATACCACGACCCACAAAAACAGGGCAAACAAAGCAGGGCAAACAAAGCAATGGTACACATTAGCTTACCAATTTATAATGACCCCACCCTTCACTCTGGGTGGCTGTTCTCCTTCAATGTAAGTAGCAAGATATATATATATTTTTGAATATAAAAACATGCACTTAAGAACTATTCGCCCCAGATGCAGGCTTGGTAGGCCACACACCCGGTGCAATCAGGTCATATTCTCGGTGTACCAGACTTCTCGGGTACCACCACCATCCACAGTCCCAAACTTGATGCTAACCTTGAGCATTCTAGTCTTTTTCGGCATATGGCCTAAGACTCTCATTATGCCAACAACAAAAGCCAATTACTTTAGGCAATCTATCCCGAATCACATAACACTGGTACAGTTCAGTACTCTTCCCGTTGCTCAAATTGTCATGTCATTAACGAAAGCCAAAGCAATCAAGCCCCATGACCAAATGCGGGTAGGCTTCCCCGTGCCTATTTGGCTCTCTTTCCTTTTTGTTGGAAACTCCAGGCTCTCAGAATTAGTTACTGCTCACATATCCCAAGGATCTGAGCCTGCAATAATCACCATGGCTCTCATTGCTAATAGTTGCGCTCTCCAGGCTCACAACTGTTCATGCAATGCACCTTGTCTAACGGACATAGGATTCACAACAACCTTCAGGCTGGCTCGCATTGCCACCTTAGCTTGGCTCATAAGGCTTTCAGCTTCAAACAATAGCCCTAGGTCTCCCAGTGACAGGCCTCATAGCTTACTGGAAGCTATCGTCGGCGATAGTACTACCTCCGCGCGGTAGGGACAAAAGTCACTTCTTCTCATTTTTTGGTGTTTTCCTGGAGATTGCCTCCAATACTATCACTACAGCATCCGACAAACCCCCAGACCCTGAATTATACATTTTTAACCACACCTTTTACACACGGAGTCTTATCCGGCACCCAAATCAATTCATCACCAATCGAGACCAACCTGTACAGATGGGCTTCACACAGTATGTCTATTCTATACTTCGACTCCGTATCTATATGCAAGTCTTATTGGGGATGACAACGATCTACCTGATGGACCTTTTGGTGAGGGGTTCCATGGACGTATGCAAATTAAGGACTTCACTTGTCCATGGAGAAAGTCATAACCCTTTAGGTCGTTTTGGAGCCTTGATCAAGTCTTCTATTAAGATGGAAAGGATCGCCTGGCTTCCCCCTTCACAGATCTTGCCTCAGCTCTTAAATTTGAACACCGGATCTCCTTCACCTAGCTTGCAAAACTCATCCCTAGACTTCTTGCTCTGAAGAACTTCAAGAACTAAGAGAGAGAACAATGAGAATTCATTCTGATGCACAACTTATATATGAAGGTTACCGCTGTGTGGTATCTGAGGCGCTAGTCGATTGGCCAATTCTACATCACTCTGTCGCCCAAACTAGCCTCCATCTTACTTCCACGTGGCAAGATACTTCCAAGCGGTATTGCTGCGCGTTAGTTTACTATCGTCGTGTTTTAGTCACTCAATGCTTTGTCAAGAGAGTTGAGTGCGTCGAAAGCATCGAGTACTTTGAAAGCAGTTATCGCCACATGATAGATCACTACCACCGCATAGTTGTCACACAATGCTTTGTTAAGAGCATTGTGTGGGTTGAATGATAGCTCCATGCGGTACCTATCTAACTTCGCGCGGTAGATACCCGAGATACCAGATGATTTAATTCCATAGCTAACGCCGACGTTAACTCTACTGCACGTGTTAACTTCCAATCCTTCCTTTTTCAGGATTTTTGGGGCATTATAATTCTCCCCTACTTTAAGAAATTGCATCCCGTAATTTTATTTATCGAAATGAAATTAGTACATCAGCTTACCATATTAATTGACAAAAATAATTCGGGAAATTCTTCCCGAATGGTTTGCTCACGCTCCAATGTTAGTTCTTCATGACCATAATTGTCCCAACAGACTTTGCCAATCCCAATTGCTTTGTTGCATAGTTGCCTGATCTCCGTATCCTCGATATGAATGGGTCTAACATTTATCGTCAGCCTACCATCGATAGGTACCTAATCATCTGCACCCACTTGTGTCGGCTAATGTAAAGCTTTCCACAACACTGATATATGAAACACATCATGCAAACCACTTAGCTCTGTCGAAAGCGCTAATTGATTGGAAGCTTCTCCAATCCGCTCAACCACTTCAAACAGAACAAGATAGCCCAGACTCAACTTTTTCAAGCGCCAAATCCTGGGCACACCTTTGAATTGCTTTATCTTCAGATATACCCAATTGCCAACAGCAAACTCCACATTTCAATGCTTAGCGTTGTATTACATAGCTTGCCTATCTTGGGCCACAAATAATCGATCACATATAATCCAAATAGTCGAATTTGCATCTTTGTCTTCTTTACGCTTATACCTCTTTGATTCGCCTGTTTTCGCATGAGCTAAAGGAGTACGATACCTCCTACCGTATAAAGCTTCAAAGAGCACAATCTTAATACTAGCTTGATTGTTATTATTATAGGTGAATTCAATCATATAGAGATGGTCCTCCCACCTCTTCCAGAAATCCAAGGCGCACATACGGAGCATATCCTCCATTGCCATGTTGGTTGTCTCGGTCTTACCATCCATTTGCGGATGAAAGGACGTACTGAAATTCAGTTTAGTACCCAATTATTAGATGTAATGCGCCCATCGAGATACCTTGGTCAACCAATCAATGATCACCCACATGGCTTCATTCCTGCTCTAAGATCTTGGCAATCTGTGTACGAAATCCATCGAGATATCTTTGAACTTTCATAACAGAAGGAGAATCTTGCTTGGATAAGCCTCGTCCAGATCAGGTACAATCTCTATCTAGTTATTCTTATTTCTTGCCCAGATTCAGAAGCTTCTTCATCCATTGATGAAGGTGACTCTGAATATGAGGTAGATGTCAATCAATTGATTGATATGTATGGTAAAATGTTGGATGCTTTGAGAAGAAGCAAGAAGTAGGCCAAGATACAGGCTGAGGAGATTCTCTCTACAGCTAGCTACTGCCCAATAGTCTGAGACAGCATCCCCACTGGATCAGAAAGTGAGGGAAGTTAGCAAACTAAAGGACATCTCAATCATCAAAATTGAGACCATAAGCCATAAGAACAAGATCATCTTTGATCTTGAAGAGGAGCTCCTTAAGGAAAAAAGAATAATGGCAAGTTTTTCTAAGACAAGTACGGTGTTGCCCTTGAAAAACTCCTTCTCCTCTAATAGGGTAAGAAGGGGTTTGGATTTAAGTGAAGCACAAGAGTTCCCTATTCCAAAGGGAAAAGAAAAGCTCCAGTTGTGCCCCTAGCATCATTGTACCCCATTACTTTTAGGAATGTTTAGTTGCCTTCAAACAGGTATAATCAAGAAAGCATCTTTGGTCACTAGATGAATGGTAGATCCATTAGTGTCAACAAAAATTTTCACAACCATGATGGAAGGCATAGCATGGTGAGTGCCTTTAAGGATTCCTATGAAGAAATTCAAATGTCTCATCTTGGACAATTTATCTTGGGTGCTCCAGCCCCCACTATCATGAATGTTTCTGTAGTAAAGATTTAAGATAATTCAGCAATGACTCAGACCAAGGGTCAGTCATCCAGCAAGCCAAGTTTAGTTGTGTCTAATACTTTGAAGAGCATGCTTTCTAAAAGGAAACTTGCTGCTGCTTGCACTCAGAACTGGGCAAAAAATCTAGCTAGATGACTTACCTTCAGTCAGATCCTTGCTGAAAGGGATCTGAAGAAGGCTGGTGCCCCTCTTCCTACTATTCATCCTGCAATTAATGAAACCGCTAGGCTTGCACAAAAAAGAAGATACAACATTCATGAATGTTGGACTTGTGGCGAAGTGGGCCACTTTGCAATAGACTCCTGACACAACCCTTGTGTGCCAAAAGCATCTGTTAGTCCACCAATCAAAAATGTTGTTGGTAGACATGTTCAGTTTCAGACTAACAAGAACCAAGGACCCAATATCTATTCGGGTCCTAAGGTAAGATGAACTCTGTTTTGCAGGTTAGTCCAACTGCCCATTCCCCCTATGTGGTACTTTGAAAGAGGAAGTTCCAGAACTTGGACTGGAGCAAGAAAGTCATCTTATGGATCATACTCCAATATGGGATAGACCTTTGATCTATAGTTGGAAAGTTGGTGATGGATATTTACCAATGCAGATACTCCTCTTACAGCCTAAGAGGAAGAGAATGTTGAGTGAAATCCTGAAGATGAACAAGTGTACAATTCATGGATGAAGACCAACTGAATCCATCCATTAAAGGTTAAGATGCCTGAGTAATGGGACAAAGTGTTTCTGCCTCCTCAACACACAAAGTATTGCCCAAGTCTTGTGCAAAGGCTAGAAGGATCCAGCCAGCAGGAATGTCTGGTTGGGCAAAGTTTTGCTGCCACACCAACAAATCAGTGAAGAGATATGTATGCTCAATGGTCTGTATCATCTGAACCTGCAGCAAGGCATTTCAATGTTTATGACTACCAATCAAAAAACTATCCAGCTAAGGTAACAGAAGTGGTAATTAAAAGTTAAGTTGTATAAGATCTCTGCAAACTCTAAGGAAAAACTTGTACATGTTGGTAATCGGGAAAGCTTAAGTCCTGTCTAAAGCATTGGTTTCTGAGAATCTTCTGCCCCAAAATGGTTAGAAGAATACTTTTGAAGTTTATAATGTCCCTATGGACAATAATGAGGATGAGAGGGAGACTATCATGATGATTGCAACTGTTGTGAATGAGCAAGTTCACAAGAACAACTGGTTTTCTCCAGCCATTGCAGATTTAAGTGAACGCATTCCTATGGAAATAGCAGTACAAAGAAAGAATTGGTATCAGAAAGGATAGTTCAAGGAAAGATCATTCAAGGTTCATGTGATCTCAAAGTCCAGCAATTGTAGGAGGAAATTCAACCTCATGGGAAGTGAAAGCTGGAACCTGCACTGCTATTGGTGTCTGAGAATCTGCAATTAGATAGTGGGAGAAGATAATCAAAGAAGACCAACTACTCCCAGACTATTCAGAAACCAAAAAGGGATTGATCAAGTGGTATCAAGTGGCATAGGAGAGGCTGCTGGGTCACTGATATCAACTCAAGAGATTTGCTCTCTAGTCAAGTGGTATGAACACTATTGGAGTGTTGTCAACCCAAGAAGGCAATGATCAAGGGGGAGTAGGCTGTCTGGGTTGCCAATGCAAGAAGTTCATTGGGTCTTGAAAAAAAACAGACAACATTCCTCATATTCACGTAATGGTTGACAAAATAGTAAGAAAGCTGGAGCCAAAGGCAAGTCTGCAGCTAAAGAAATTGAAAAGATATGACTCTGCAAGAAGAGACCATTAAGTGGTATCAAGACTTAAATGGACTCATGTGTCCATTAAGAGATGAAGATAGTGATTCTCCTGTTGAGGGGGAGAAAGTTCATCCCCTACAAAAATGATGACAGGAAATGCTTTTATTAAGGGGAGAGCATGTCCAGCAATTACTGCAACAGGATCATCCTCTTGTTGAGCAAGAGCAAGCAGGTATTGTAGTGGATCAAAGATCTTCACTGCAGATCAGGTTGTCCTAAGAACAATGCATAGACAGAGGGGAAGATTATTAATGACATTGCCATAATATTCTCTGAGTCTTAGATGGACTGCGGAACCTTAGAGGTTACTGCTATTGCTGAAGGGATAGTGTTGTTGTAGGAGAACTTGAACAGTCAACTCCTTCAGACTATAACTGTCTCTGTTGAATTCATAAAATGGGGAGGTGTTACATAAGCTCAAGAGGATGAATGGCAGCAGCTAGCTCAAGTGGATCAATGGACAACTCAAGTGTGAAGGGGTTGTAGTGATGTGGTGTATCAATGGTATCACCACAAGAGGATGCTGATTCTTTGATTACGACATCAGCAAGTGGATTACAATCTAAAGATGTATGCCTATTTAATAAACCAAAAAGGGTGAGAAGTCCAGCTCTTGCAAAGGCCGATTCAAGTGGTTCAAATGGTGCTAGAGTGTCTTATCTATACTCAATTAAGGGGGAGCAGGTGCAGGTATGCCCTGCAGGAAATAAAGGGGAGCAGATAATTTGAACCTCCTTGACTATCTAAAGAAGTCAAAAAGGGAGAGAGAAGAGATTGATCAAGTTCAAGTAGTATCAAAGGGGGAGAGACAAGATCAAGAAACAAAGGGGGTGGGATAAGCTCAAGAAAGTATCAAGCCCAAACATGATAGAAAGACAGGAGGAGAATTTCATGGGGAGAAGAAATTGATCAAGCCGAGATGTAAACCTCTATGGTAATACACACCATACAACAATCCATGGGAAGTTGGTAAAACATCATCTCATTGAATTAAATAAATTTTACTGCCCATGTGATTGTGAATTTCATTGACTTAGGAAGTTGATCAATGGTTTTGACATCTTAAAATAGGGGGAGATTGTTTGTGTAAGACCCCCTATTTTTTCTTTTTCGAACACCGTGGTTTTAGCCAAGAATTGTCGCTTTTCGGTGGCACCGACTCACAGGAAGGTCACCACTACAAAATGCCAATTCTGCCGCCCCTTTTCGATCACAAGAGAGAGAAGTAAGTATACATAAAATGTAAACAGGTCCACAGAAACATGTATGAATAGAAAATCACAACCAGTCCATCAATAGATAATAACAGAAAATAGAAGTATAAGTACTGCAAAGATACAGTTCAGATGAAATATAGATAAACGGGCTCGAGCCCGGTACATCAGAGTCCTCACAATAAATCACTCACCGCGGAAGCTATAAAAACACAAATCACTCACGGAGCTGGTCGTAGGTGCACCGGTGCTAGACAGACCCACATCGATGCGCACCGTACTCCGCTGGTGCTGGTCCCTGGGCTGCTGGTCCCTTTCTCCCATACGGAGCTCCTGTAATGTTGTGGTTCAAAAACCATTAGTCATAAAGACTAAGCCCTATCATCCCTCCCCCTCCCCCACGGCTCCTAAGCACCGAGCGGAGAGGAGGAAAGGGAAGCTACAAAGGTGGAGAGTAATCAAGCAGATGACAATGGAGCTAATCTAACAACTAACATGGTATATAAACAGCTATCTAGAATAAAGTACATCTTGCAATTCTACGGTAGTAAGTAATATAAATAGAAGAAGATAAGTAGAACAAGTAAGTAAGTAAGCAAGTAAGTAAGTATGTAACCTTAACTTATATGAATGCCCATCCAAACTTATAAGTTAAGGGGTCTTCTGTAAGGCTCCCATCGTATAAAAATTCCCATACCGATTTATACATTAGGGTGTCAGTTGTATGCAAATATGAGTGTAGTGATATGCTATGCCATGATTCATGCATGTGCAACTCACGCACACGACTCTATGCGCATAGAACTTTAGTTCCCCCTGTTCGGGCAGCTAGCTTCACTCCCAGGAACCTCCGTAGTGGGAAACGGAGACAGTGGGCCAGGCCCCCCACCCCTAGGTGGGTATCCACACTACCGGGCCGAGCCCTTCCGTACGCCCCTAGAAGAACACAACCTAGAGTATCCGCATACTGGTGCTGTCTATATCCTCCAGACTTTTTTTTGTTAAGTGTCCCACACCGTCGAGTCAACATTCCGATGTCGGTGAGAACGACAATCAAATACCGAAGACCCACCACCTTAATTCTGTACTCAAACCTTCAAGCCCTCGGCTCCCCGGACTGTCCCCTCTGTGCATCTACCTTCAGAGTTACCGTCTGAATGGCAACCAAACTAACTTATTCTACCTTAATAGCTATCGGGGTGTGTGTATGTGCAACCCTAATTATACTAGTTGTTCTTTTAATTTATTATTCCTACGGTTTACGTTAGCCTAGGACTGCCCCCGGTATTCCCCGTGAAGGGCTCTCAAAGGGCACTAGGAACTATGATGGTAGCTGAAGCCCACCATTCCCTTTCGTAAGGCACTTATTGTTATTGGTTGATACCCGTTACCCGATCCATTTTAGAATACTTTAGACCTAGCTCTAAAGAATTAAGCCTCTTCCTCTCCTACCCGGGGCGGACGATCTTTCGTCGTTCCCGAACGCCACTTGACACTAGCCAATCTCACACTCTACTTATCCTGATTTCCAACAATGAACTTAAATTTATCTTGCCCTATCCAAACCAACAACTACCAAAATTCCATTTCCCCAAGTTCATTACCCACTCTAGTTCAGTTTCCGTGGTTTTACTATATGCAGACCATCCTAAGGTTCATGAGGTATATAAGGGGAGGTACTCGAAATTGTCTTCTGAATCTCCTATAATATTAACTGGAGGTCTATCATGACAATATTTAACTAAGCCCAAGATTTCCAAATTTTTTCCTTTTTATCGGGCATTTAATTTATTTATTCAAAGCCTCCCAATGCCCTAGTATGAACATTAAGTGCACTAATGAGCCAACAATAAATCATCATAAAATCAGTAAAAATCCTATGAGACATTTAAGCAGTAATTCCAAGTTTTGAGAAATTTCAGAGGCGTTTAGGCCTATATTTCCTAATTTACCATTTTAGGCCACTTCTACCATATTATGAAGCAAGTACTGTAAATATGTACCCAAAAATCACAAGAAAATTACAGAAGCTTGATGGTGGCCTAAAACTATCAGAAACAAAGTCCCGTGATTTTTATCTAATATTTGGGCTCTGAATTTATTTTAATGTTAAATACTGATCTTCCTAGCTTAGTGAAGGAGGTACTATTTTTAATTATCTAAAAATCTAGAGAAAATTTCAGGGTGACTATCTTGGTTTGAAACACCCACTGACCAAATTTCATAATTTTATAAATAATAATTGGGCATCATTTGTATTTTTGACTACATATCCCAAATGATAAGTTACAGAAGCAAGTGCCCAAAATAATCAGATAAAACTACCAAGATAAATACATAAGGTTTAACATGTTATAAGATGCCCTAATTCAAGCGTTCATAACTTTCCAGTGAACAAAAATTCAAGAATCATCATAATAAATATCTAGGGCACAATAAGAGTTTTGAATGAAGTACAGTATAAATTAACCCAAAATTCCCAACAAAATTATATCATTGCCATTTAGACAAGAAAATCATCCTGATGAAATTGTATTTGATTTGTAGATCAGTTGATAGCATAATAGTTCAAATTAAGGTTGGTGACCTAAACTAGGGTTAGGGTTTTAGGTTGCCTAACTGTCTCCAAAGCCCCTAAGATTTTGTCTAGAGAACTATAATGGCCCCATGGTTATCTCCATCAAATTACAAGTCAGTCCAAGGTCATTTGACCCCATGACCTTCACAACCCTAAAAATCCCCATTAAGGGACCTACCCTAGGGTTCTAGGGCTACCCTATCCCAAACCACCCCAAATTACATGTGAGGGTGTGTCATGCCCCAAAAAGACAGTGGACAAAATATCAGCCTCTGTTGAGGTTGTTTGACCACTAAAATCCCAAAAGGAATGAATTGACCTAATTAACCCTATAAGGGCCAACCTATGGTCGAGTTAAAACTCAATCAAAACAATTCCAAAAGAGGTGGAATTTTTACCAGAGTTCTAACATTCCCCCTAAGACCTCCCACCCAAATTTGGGGGATTTCTAGGTGTTTAGGACACCTAATTAAATTATACATGAATTATTAAATTTTCATAAAAACTACAGAAAAACATTCCCCAAAAATTCTGATTTTTAGATAAGTCCTAGTTATGGCTAATAATAGCCCATACCCAAAATTTCGAGTCATTTGGATGTCTGGATTGATGTGGCCATCCAAATCAATCTCAGGACAACCCTATGGATAGACCTCACCAAAATGTGTGTTGTGGTCTAACCAGGACTCCAAATCGAGTGCAATAAATTTTAAATTTAACTAGACTTCAAGGGCTACATTTTCTATGTTGACCAATTTTTATGTTTCAGGCCTACGAGCTATAATTTTCAGTTTAAACCTAGTGCACAGTAAAGGGGGATTAATTCCTAATTATACAATATACAATATAATAAAATGCTACTGTTCATCTTCTTCTTTACCCTAACCCGAAAAGCACCAAAAATACAACTATTCCTGTAGCTTTTCTAAAGCTATTTCCCGGCCACCCAGCCATCTCTCTTGCCGGCCACCACAACCACCATCTCTTTTTAGGTGAGGGCTACCGTCGGGCGGCAGCACAACCGCCGGAGAGGGGGTTTCCGGCGAGCCCGACCACCATTTATTTTTTATAAACCATGGAAAAGCTCACTCAATCTTGCTCCTTTGAGCTCGATATCTCTCCTAAATGTTTTCTAAGATCTACCCATAAAAGAAGGAGTAGAGGAGGACCTTGTTCGTGGTTTGGAGTCGAGCCGATCGTTGTGATGCCATTTGCGCGGTGGTGGCGTCGCCGGAATTCTTCAACAACATAATGGGAGGCTCGAAAACTTCTGGTAATGGCTGGGAAAACTTCCTCTTGGGCCTCTGAGGGTGTTAAAAGGCTTGTCCAGGGAGGGGGAACGGCCAAAATCTGGTGGCCATTAATGGCCCATTATAGCTTTGCTCAGCCATGGTGATGGGGGGGGGGGGGGTGAAACGGCTCTGTTACAGCTGGAGGAGGGCTGGAAACTCCTCTCCTTGAGAGGAGTTAAATCCAGCGGTTTCAAGGGGAAGAGGGAAAGCCATGGCATCAAATGCCATTGACGGCCATGAAGGCTGGGGCTCGGCCATGGTCGTAACTGCTCCTTTGCAAATCTATCGGTCCACGTGTAAAGTTTTACCGGTCAACTTAATTTATATAAGACTTATCAGGTCTTATTGGAGAAAACGGCCCACTCCCATACCGGCCTGGTTCAGCTGAACCAGCACCCAGCCATAACCAATCTGCCAGAAAAATGCCAGAAAATATTCTAAGTACAACGGTGTTGAGTGAGCTCACCTAACTCAATGCCATCCAAGCTACGGAGTTGAGTGAGCTCTACTCACTCAACGCCTTCCCAGACTATGGCATTGAGTGAGCTCAGCTGACTCAACGCCATTCAGATTATGGCGTTGAGTGAGCTCAGATCACTCAACGCCACCCAGAATATGTTCTTTTTAAACGATGGCGTTGAGTGAGCTTATCTCACTCAACGTCGTCCAGGTTTTGGCGTTTAGTGAGCTCTGCTCACTCAACACCATCCAGACATAACCAAATGACGTTGAGTGCAGTCAGTGCACTCAACACCGTTCAACTAATGGCATTGAGTGTACCAAACGCACTCAACGCCATCCCGCCTGCAAGTTTACGGAGTTGAGTGAGCTAAGCTCACTCAACGCCATCCAGTCTATGGCATTGAGTGAGCTCAGCTCACTCAACGCCACCTAGATGATACCAGATGGCATTGAGTGCAGTCAGTACACTCAACGCCACTCAACTTATGGCATTGAGTGCACTCAACGCACTCAACGCCATCCCTCTTATGTCTTTGAGTGAGCTAAGCTCACTCAACTCCATCTAGACCACGGCATTGAGTGAGCTTAGCTCACTAAACGCCATTCCAAGGTCACGGTCGTGACGGATCGGTCACGGGCGTGACGGATCGGTCACGGGCGTGTCAGGCCCATGTTGAAATTTTTGAGCTCGCCAATCATCTTTCTGAGGTCGACGATCGTCGAAGGGGTAACGCCCTGGGTCACGGGTGTGACGGGTCAGTCACGGACATGACCACCCTCTTGACTCGAAGTTTTTTAGATAATCTTCAATTCCTGGGTTTCCTAAGGTTTTTTTATGACAAAACCACTTCCAGGGGTCTAGCCAGAAATGGGATGTTACAAATCCCAATAAACAAAACAAAGATTTCGTCCCCGAAATCAAGGTTAAGCCCACGCGGCTCCAATCGGGAAAAAGAAGCTTATAACATCCCATGAGAATTGAAAGATTACATCTCTACATTATGTTTGCTATGTACGGCTTTAAATCTTAGAGCAATTCGTCCAATTGCCTAGGTATATACCCCAATAAACAAAAGATTAGCCCATATTCTTGAAATTTCAGTCCTATTGGTTTAAAATAGGAAAGCATATTGATTATCCAGAGGGGTTGTGAGGTATACCTTACCGAAAAGTTCCGGGTATTTTTGTCGCATCAAGTCCTGTGGCTCCCATGTATGCTCCTCCTGCCCATGATTGTTCCACAGAACCTTGACTAACGGAACCTTCTTCCGTCGTAAGACCCGCATTGCCGTGTCATCGATCCTGATAGGCTCCAAGTTGACTGACCGATCTGTGGCCACCGGGCTATCTGTTGAGGAAATCAGTTGCTCAAGGCGTAGTAGAGCCCTCCGAAGTGAGGAGACGTGGAAGACGTCATGCAATCCCTCTTACTCCAGCGGTAGCTCTAGTCTATAGGCTAAGGGGCTGATCCGCTCCAGGATCCAATAAGGCCCCATATATCTCGAACTGAGCTTCTTCCGCCCGCGAACCCGCGAGACTCCGTGCATTGGCCGTATCTTCAAGAAAAACCTGTCTCCCACCTGGAACTCCACTTGACGATGCCTCACATCGTAATATTTGGCCTGTCTGCTCTGGGCTTCCAACATCCTGTCCCGAATCAATCTAATCTGAGCATCTGTATCTCCCACAAACACCGAGCCTAGTCCCTGCGGATCCTCATCCTGAACACATGATAGTGGGGTCCTGCACCTCCTTCCATACAACGCCTCGTATGGATCCATGCCTTTGCTGGACTGATGGGCATTGTTGTACGAAAACACGACCAGTGGCAGCAATCTCTCCCAAGGCTCGCCGCGGTCCAAAATACACAGGCGCAAAAGATCTTCTAGTGTACGATTGGTACGCACTGTCTGCCCGTCGGTCTGAGGGTGAAAAGCTGTGCTGAATGTAAACCAAGAACTCAGATGGGCCTGGACTCACCTCCATTCCCTGGATGTAAACCGCCCATCACGATCCGAAATGATAGTCTTGGGCACCCCATGTTAACGCACAAACTCCTCAATGAACCTCCGTACTAATACACTAACCGGTGCGTCCTTCGCCACTGGAATTAATCTGGCCACCTTTGTTAGCCTGTCCACTATCACCCAGATCGAGTCATTCCCCGCACGGGATCGAGGTAGCCCATGTATGAAGTTCATGGCTATATCTTCAAATTTCCATTCCGGCACCGAAAGTTGCTGCAGTAAGCCTGCCGGTTTCCTACATTCTTCCTTCACAAGTTGGCAGGCCTCGCAATGCGTCACGAAGTACATAATGTCTTTCTTCATACCCGGGAAGTACATCGTCCTCTTCAAATCCTTTACCATCTTGGTGATCCCCGGGTGTACCGAATATCGGCTGCATTGAGCTTCCGTCTTGATGTCTTCCCGGATCTGGACTCCTGCCGGTATGTAGACTCTGCCTCTGAAACACAGGAGACCATCCCTCAGAGAGTAATCTCTTATCGTGCCTTCCTCCAAGGCTCGGAATATCAGCTCAGCTCTCTCATCCAGCTTCTGCCGATCTCTGATGCGGTCCTGAATATCATCAGTTATAACCATCGACCCCAGGTACTCCATATATAACTCTGGGTCATCCTCGGACACTAGTGATATCTGCATCTCCTCAAATGATCTAACCAACTCAAAGGCCATCAGCTGCGGTCCTACTCCTAACGTACTCGCTCTCCGGCTCAGAGCATCTGCGACCACGTTTGCCTTCCCCGGATGGTAGTGCATGGTATACTGGTAATCCGACAAAAACTCCACCCAGCGTCTCTGCCTGATGTTCAACTCCTTCTGGGTGTTGACCTACTTCAGATTCTTGTGGTCAGAGAAGATATCGCAGTGTACTCCATAGAGATAGTATCGCAAGATCTTAAGAGCAAAAAACACTGCCCCCATCTCCAAATCGTGCACGGGGTAGTTCTACTCGTGCTGCTTCAACTAACGGGAGGCATAGGCTATTACTTGCCCGTTCTGCATCATAACGGCACCCATCCCCTGATAGGAAGTATCTGTGTACACCTGGAATCCTTCCTTCCCTGACAGAAGAGCAAGGATGGGAGCCGAGGTAAGACGATCCTTCAGCTCCTGAAAAGCAGAATCGCATCGTGGTGTCCAAATAAAAGGGGACTCCTTCTTTGTCAGTGACGTAAGAGGAAGGGCAATCTGAGAGAACCCCTGTACAACCCCGTATTCGCGGAGTAGGGTCCCTTCGGCAAGCGCAGGGTCAGTTTTAAGCTTTTAAGCTTTTTGGATATTTTGGACTCTTGGTGGCCAATTTTGGCTCTAGCTTGGAAATATACTAGTAGGGGAGGAAAAAATTGCCTTCCCCCTTGCCCCCCTCTTTGAGGGGCGGGAGCGGCAGGTTGGCTGGCACCCCCCCCCCCGACTTGTTAAAGTACGCGGTGGGGGCAGCGGGGTCGAGCGGAGACCAAGGTCTCATCCCCCCTGCTGCGCCTTAGGCCCCGCAAGCTTGCGGGGCAAGACCGCCGGCCAGGCGGGTTCTCGCCCGCGCGACCAGCTTGCAGTGCGAGACCGCCAGCCAGGCGGGTTCTCGCCCACGCGGGCAGCTTGCGGGGCGAGACCGCCGGCCAGGCGGGTTCTCGCCCGCACGGCAAGCTTGCGGGGCGAGACCGCCGGCCAGGCGGGTTCTCGCCCGCGCGGCCAGCTTGCGCCGGCGAGACAGCCAGCTTGCGGGGCAAGACCGCCAGCCAGGCGGGTTCTCGCCCGCGCGGCCAGCTTGCGGGGCGAGACCGCCGGCCAGGCGGGTTCTCGCCCGCGCGGCCAGCTTGCGGGGCGAGACCGCCGGCCAGGCGGGTTCTCGCCCGCGCGGCCAGCTTGCGGGGCGAGACCACCGGCCAGGCGGGTTCTCGCCCGCGCGGCCATCTTGCGGGGCGAGACCGCCGGCCAGGCGGGTTCTCGCCCGCGCGGCCAGCTTGCGGGGCGACACCACCGGCCAGTCGGGTTCTCGCCCGCGCGGCCAGCTTGCCGGGAGAGACCACCGACCAGGCGGGTTCTCGCCCGCACGGCCAGCTTGCCGGGAGAGACCGCCGGCCATGCGGGTTCTCACCCTTGGACCTCCTTGGGGCATGCTTTTACCTTTTTACCCCCGGGGTGGAATTTCCCTCTTTGCCCCCCGGTGTGGAGGTTTGCTATTGGCTTGAGGCATTTTTGTCCTAAGGGCATTTTAGTCATTTTACCCCCAAGACTTGGAAAAACTATAAATAGACCCTTGAGGGTGCCTTGGAGAGCATTTCATTCTTTTCCTTAGCCACTTGAATCTCTTTGGCTTTCTTCCTCCAAGGCACCTAGCTCAAGCATTGGCTAGGGAGGGGGAGACCTCAAAGGTCTTCTGACTGTGAGGTGGGACCTCCACGCTAGAGCCGAGGGTCAGTTCATAGCTTCCTAAGTCTTCGGTCCGTGACGTTCTTCCGAGTGTAGTAGGTGTGAGGTCACCCCTTTCCCCAAGGGTCGAACTCCACAGAAGTCAATTTTGGCCTCGGTCATTTTTGGCTTCAACAGTTTTGGTGCGGTGAGCGTGGAGAGTGACCAACATAGAAAATCTCGGGTGAGTGTCATGGCTGGAGATCAGGGAGGTAGTGATGATCTCGGCGAGCACCCCAACCCCGGACCATTCATAGGAAGGGAGGAGTTCATGGCTTCCATCGAAGGCATCATGGGGATACTTAGAAGTATTGCCCCTCGGGTGAAAGCTCAACCCCCACCCCCCAAGGACTAGCTCTCAGTGGTCTCGGCGAGCTGGCTCCCACGGGGAAAGGCAAGATCACCCCAGCAGGGGGAGAAGTAAGTGTGCTAGATAGGAGACCTGGGAAGGAAAGGATGGTAGAGGGGGTCGAGCGAGACCTCCCAGGTCGGGAGCTGTTCCCAAGCCCGGCGAGAGCTAACCCCCCAGGCGAGCTGGTCGCGCGAGTGGAGGTGACGAGAGCTCCCCTTAGGGGGTCACCCTTGAGTGAGTTAATCATCTCACCTCCCGTTCCCGAGGGGTTCAGAGAGCCAGACATGGCTTACTATACCGGGAAGGATGACCCCGTCCAGCACCTGCAGTAGTTCGAGGATGTCGTCTCCATCAGGCCGATGACGGATGCCTTCAAGTTTCGCCTCTTTGCGATCACCTTGAAAGAGAAGGTGAGGGACTGGTTCCATCAACTCCCTCCAAGGTCCATCTTCGGGTTTGAAGACTTGAGCCGGAGCTTTCAGCTTCGCTTCTCCACCTCCAAGAAGAGGAAGAAAGGTCCTGAGTCCCTCTTCCTGATAAAGCAAAGGGCCGAGGAGTCGCTTGCCCACTATGTTGAGAGGTTCCAGGAAGAGGTCCTTGACATCCAAGAGGTACTAAGGTTTGCCCTCCAGATGGCGTTCACGGTGGGGTTGCGCGAAGGGTTCTTTAAGATGAGTTTGACCCGGAGGACCCCTCTTTCCTTCGAGGAGCTGATGGAAAGGGCGGCGGAGGAGATAGCCATGAGGGCGGCCAACCCGGCCTTTGTAAAGAAGTTGGCAAAGTTGATAGAGGTGGATTCAAAGGAGCAGGGTGGCTCGAGGCATCAGGAAGGAAGAGGAGAGAAGAGCAGAGAGCCCACGAGTTCCAGAGATAGGAGGGTCTGGAGCCAGGCTGGAGGCAGCAGGGAGGACCTGCCCGTGGTCCAGGAAGAGCCCTCATCCAAGATGGGGGGAACTTTCATGGGGGCCAAGGGAGGTTCAACTTCCAGAGACAAGCCCCAAGACAGCTCGTGCCCCCACCCCAGCAAGCAATGGCGATTGGCCGAAGGGAGAGGAGGAATCGCAAGGGGAGAGGGGGAGGCAGATTAGAGTTACGGTACTGTGACTTCCACCAGTTGGAAGGTCATGCCACGGCTACCTGCCCCGAGTTCCTGGAGGTAAGGGGGGCGAGAGCTCCAATCCAGCAGCAGTCGGAGCGGATCGAAGCTCTGCCCCAAGGAGGTGGAGGAGGTGATGATGTGTGTGAGGACCGGGTCGATGTAGGACCCCGAGGTGGTATAGCCGTGATCCACGAGGGGGTGGGGATCGAAGCCGCTCGGAAGGCAAGTCTCCATGTGATGTATCGTCCGAGCATTGCCTCGACATCCCAGACCCCTCCCCCGGAGGAAAGGGTCACCTTCTCGTCAAAGGACATGCCAGAGCATGAGGATCCCTTCTGCGATGCCCTGGTCATCCAGGCGGCCGTTGAAGGCTTCACCGTCTCCCGGATCTTTGTTGATAACGGAAGCTCGGTCAACGTCATTTTCAAGAAGGCGTTCGAGGGGATGAAGGTGGAGCCAAGGAGGGTAGTGGCGTCGGATGGACCTCTGTTTGGATTCTCAGGGGAGAGGAAGGAGGTGGAAGGTGGATTCGGACTCCAAGTGAAGTTAGGAGGGACCTCAAGGAACTGTAGGTTCGTCATTGTCGACGCTCCAAGCAGCTACAACGCCATCTTCGAAAGGCCCCTCATCAGCGCCTTCCGGTGCGTGCCCTCATCCTTCCATCAGTGCCTCAAGTTCAACTCAGATGGGATCCAGGTCAGGATTAAGGGAGACTCAAGGATGGCGAGGCAGTGCTACATCACGGCAGTCAACACCATCTCTTGGTTGGTTAAGGCGGAGGAGATGGAGAAGATCATGGAGAGCCTGAGCATGATTGAGGTTTCCAGTGGGATAGAACATGATGGCGACCACCAGGTGTCACAACCCGCATTTTCTCCGAATTAAGAATTATCAGAGTAAGAGAAAACACGCGTCATGATGCCACGTCAAGCAGGGGATAACTGCTGACGCTCAGGCAAATCCAACTATAATCTTTATGCAAGAAAATCGTGTGCTTAATGAATAGAAAATCAGTTATGTTTAGAGTCCGTATCCCTCGGCTCAGTGGATCATCTAGTCCACAAAAGAAAACTATATTTAAACGCTGCGGAAAAATACTTTAATTAGGTTTTACACCCTAAAGAGCGCATAAGGGTCCCAAGAGAACCACTCATGCTATGCAAGACACTACACTTAGTTTATATAATATATATAAGAAAACGGTTTTCGTACGTGATTTGGAAAATAGTGATTAAGTTTACAAAACATGCTGATCATGAGCTTCATTTATAATAATAATTATAGTTTAAAAATAACTAGCAACCTAGCATAAAACCTTCTCAAAGCAAGTAGACTATCTCTAGAAAAAAATAAATGGTAGCAGCAATAGTATATATCTAGTATAAGGTAAAAACTACTAGTGGGCGCCAACAACCTGACACGAACCCACCAGCACACATATATGTCTGTAAGAAAGTACTGAAAACAACCTCACAAACAAGGTAAACAGAACTCCAAAGGTCCGGAAGTCCACCAACAACACCACCTCCAACTAGCCACCAGACTGGCTACAGCTCAGAACCTGGGGTATTCCAAAAGAAAACAGAATACCTCAGCAAGCAAAAATCAAGGTAAAACTGCATGAAAGAGTCAACCAAAAGGACAAAAAAAAACAGGAAACATGCAGTAGAAAGAGTCACAACTGTCCAAAACAGGACAACAAGAAATGCACAACGTGCAAAGAAACAGCAACGACCCAGCCCAGGAACCACATCCTGCAGGGCCTACTAGGCTACCAAGAGCCAGAATGCTACAAACTACCAAAGAAGAAACTTCTAACACCCTAAACTGCGGGAAGTGATAGTAGCAAAAACAACAACGAGGAACCGGATCGAAGGCAAACGCAGTCCCCCAATCCACCATGTCCAAGTCAAAAGCTCGAGGGTCAACACGTGAAAACACAAGAGACCTTCCACCCGACATGCCCAGCCCGTACCTGGAGCAAGAAATCCATGGGTGGCCTTGGCTATATCACACAACTCCACCCCCATAAAGAGCTACAACCACCACTACTATCCACGACCCACGATTCGGCCTTTAGGAAAATAAAGAAAACGGCCGACAAGGAAAACCCAGAAATACAACTGGAAATCCACTCGGAAATGAAATACAAGGTAAAGGAAGAGTGTTGAAATAAATCAACACGACTAGGCGTTGAGTGAAACCCACTCAGTGCCTACCTAAACTTTGGCGTTGAGTGAGCTAGCCTCACTCGCCGCCAAAATAATGTTACTACCCCCAAACCCACTAAAGAATACGGAGCTCGACGATAGTCGAATGACCAAGGCAGAAGATCCAGAACTCGAGTAGTTGCCTGCCACTTGAGTATCTAAACTCCCGCACTCGAAACCATCTAAATTCGCCTATCAAAAGAAAATATACAAAGCGCACGATCAGTGACGCACAATCAGTGGTCGTGCGCACTCATCGGCTGATGATCGTGCGAAACGAACCTGGAAAACCTGACAGAAAACCTAGCAACTGCGCACGATCAGTGTCGCACGATCAGTGGTCGTGCGCACTGTTGCCAGCGCTCGGGCGATTGCCCGAGACAGAACTTTGGAAACTGAAATTTATACGCGCACGAACAGAGGCACACGACCAGTGGTCGTGCGCCCTAAAGGTTGATGACCGTGCGCGGTCAACCTGCACAGTTTGGAATTTCCCGAACGACACCGGAACGCGCACACGACTCACGCCACTGCAGTAGCAGTAGACAACTATCACGTCACACGCTACTACCATTCAAACTATGCCTAACCATTCGAATAATATCTTAACGAAGGAAATTGGCAACCACACCCCCCCTCCTAACTTTCCCTCTCGGCTATACCCGAACCAGAGCAACAATCAAAAATAAAGGAAAACAACGGCTCCACGCCGACAATTTGGATTCCAAACATCACAACATAGGGGGGGTTTCAGTAGGAAGAACTAAGCCCTATAGTTAGCAAGAAAATGAGAACAACAAGGCCTCTAACCTGGGCTAACCGGGATTTCAATTTCAGCAAATAAAATCAAAGAAAACACTTGGCAAGGGCAAGAATACCACTTGCCTCAAATCTCAGCGAAGCTTTGGACTGCTTTCCTCCTCTTCGCACGGATCAAAACGGCCGCAACACCTAGAACAAAGACTCGGCCATTAATGGCGGAAAACTTCCAAAACCGAAAATTCCAATCCTTCCAAAACTCCACGAAAATCAAATTTCTTACCGCAGGAATGAAGGTCTCGACGAGAGCAATCCGAATCCACTCTCGGAATCGAATTCCGTCCACAAACGCTCCGGGAATCTGCGTCTGAAGGGAAGGTAGGCGGTTACTCCGTTTCTCTCGTACAAGGGGCCGGCGGTTATTAATCGGGGAAGAAGATGAAAGATGGCTCCTTTCATTCTAATACTATATATATATATAATTATATAATTATATTATTAATTACAAAATTACATAAAGCACCAAATCCACGCGAAAACCGAACTACCTCGGAATTCGACGAAATTCGCACCGTAGCTAAATACCCACGCTACGAACGCAACGGCGAAGTCGAAATTAACTTTCGACGAACAGAACTCGAGTTACACCCAAACAAAGCCAAACACAAACATCCCCCCGAGAGGCCACACCGGGTCACCAAAACGACTCGGTTTGCTAGGGAGATCTTGCCAACAGGCTACCAAACAGGGCACTCAGTTCTAAGGAGCTAAACCGTACTCCACACATGGCACAAGCCACGGAAATGCGTCATCGTAACGCCAAACGAGAATAAAAATAATCGCTGAAAAAATGGGGCGTTACAGTCACTCCCCCTAAAAGAAAGTTTCGTCCCGAAACTTTACGCACAACCCTCCTACAAAAGAAGGAAAAGTAACAAACAGAAGTTACAAAGGGAAACATACCTATCAAATCAGAGAAACAGGTGAGGGTACACCCTACTCATGGCCGACTCTAGCTCCCAAGTCGCGCTCTCCAAATCCTGATTTTTCCATAGAATTTTCACCATCGGTATGGACTTCTTTCGCAGCACACGCTCCTGAGTATCCAAAATACGAACTGGCACCTCAACGAAAGAGAGGTTGGGCTCTAACTGGGGCACAACATCCAAGAGTTGCCCACTGCTGCGCACACACTTCCGCAATTGGCTAACATGAAAAACATTATGAACACCAGGGAAGTTCGCTGGCAAATCCAATCTATATGCAGACACACCAATCCGCTCCAAGACCTCAAACGGGCCCACATACCTTGGGTCCAATTTCCATTTTTCCCAAATCTCTTCACACCAACCATTGGAGAAACCTTGAGGTATACATGATCCCCTACTAAAAACTCCAAAGCAGACCTACGCCGATTGGCGTTCTTTTCATACCTCTCCTGAGCTAACCGAAGCTTCTCCCGAATAAGCTTCACGGCGACTTCCATCTCTTCCAGAGCATCAGGACCCAATAAAGGCTTCTCACCAGCCTCAGCCCAAAACAACGGAGTCCTACAGCGCCTCCCATACAAAGCTTCGAACAGAGCCATCTGCAAGCTTTCCTGATAACTGCTATTGTAAGCAAATTCCATGAGTCGCAGACGCTCATCCCACGCTCCACCGTGGTCTAAAATATAGCACCAGATCATATCCTCAACAATCTGATTGACCCGCTCCGTCTGCCCATTGGTCTGAGGGTGGTACGCAGTAGAATACCTCAGATCCGTACCCAAACCCTCCTGCAGACTCTGCCAAAATCGAGAAGTAAACCGGGAGTCTCGATCAGAAATGATGCTAACCGGCACACCGTGGAGTCGGATGACTTCATTCAAGTACAACTCCGCTATCTTCTTCATCGGGTAATCAATCTTATAAGGCACGAAGTGAGCACACTTCGTCAATCTATCCACTATAACCCAAACAGAATCAAATCCTCTCGGGGATTTTGGCAAACCCGTAATGAAGTCCATAGATATACTCTCCCACTTCCAAGTCGGGATCTCTAGCGGAGTCAACTTACCACCAGGCCTCCCATGATCGGCCTTCACACGCTTGCAAGTGTGACACTCAGCAACATATCGGGCTATATCTCCTTTCATACCATACCACCAGGCAACTTGCCTTAAGTCACGGTACATCTTCGTAGATCCTGGATGGTAGGCAACGCTGGAACCATGAGCCTCACTGCAAATCATACTCCTAATGTCCCCAACAGCGGGAACGCAAAACCTGCCGCGGTACTTCAAAGTACCTGCATCATCAATAGAAAAATCTGGCAACTCTCCCTTCTCTGTCCTGGTAAAAAGGTGCAACAGATCCGGATCGTCCTTCTGATGCAGTCTAGTCAAAGAAATCCAGGACGGCTCTGCCACAGATAAGCTACTCTGCAAATTACAGCATCCCACTGAAATATCCATAAGGAGGAACTACTCAACTAATCGATCGGCGGAGAGGTTAAAGATCTTTCCCGTCTTTCGGCTCAGGGCGTCGGCCACCACATTGGCCTTGCCCGGATTATACTGGATTTCTACATCATAATCCGCCACATACTCAAGCCACCGCCGCTGACGCAGATTCAACTCCTTCTGCGTGAACACGTACTTCAGGCTCTTATGGTCAGTAAAAATCTTGCACTGAGCCCCATAAAGTAAGTGCCTCCACAACTTCAACGCATAGATAACCGCTGCAAACTCAAGGTCATGCGTAGGATAATTCCGCTCATGAGTTTTCAACTGCCTTGACCCAAAAGCAATTACTTTTCCATCCTGCATTAATACGCATCCCAGTCCTATATGTGAAGCTTCCACATACACATCATAATCCATGCCCTCAGTAGGAAGGGTCAGAACGGGAGCAGTACACAATCTCCTCTTTAACTCCTGAAAAGCTTCTTCGCACTTCTCGCTCCAAACAAAAGCAACATTCTTCTGAGTCAGCTTGGTCAACGGTGCGGCTAGAGAAGAGAAACCCTCCACGAATCTCCTATAATAGCCAGCCAACCCTAAGAAACTTCTGATCTCCTTAGGAGTATTCGGCCTACTCCAATCCGTCACTGCTGCAATCTTTTCTGGGTCAACCGAGATCCCATCCTTGTTCACCACGTGGCCTAGAAAAGAAACCTGAGGCAACCAAAATTCGCACTTGCTCAACTTGGCGAATAACTTGTGGTTCCTCAACTCTGATAGGACCAAACGCAAATGCTGCTCGTGCTCCTCAGCACTGCGAGAATAAACCAACACGTCATCAATGAAGACCACAACGAACTTGTCTAGGAAATCCTTGAACACCCTGTTCATCATATCCATGAAGGCTGATGGTGCGTTGGTCAGACCAAACGACATCACCAAAAACTCAAAGTGCCCATGCCTCGACCTAAACGCAGTCCGTGGAATATCTGCCTCACGGATCCTGAGCTGATGATAGCCCGAACGAAGATCGATCTTAGAGAACACCGTGCTACCACGCAACTGGTCAAATAAATCATCGATCCTCGGCAGAGGGTACCTGTTCTTGATAGTGACCTTGTTCAACTCTCTATAGTCGATGCAAAGCCGCATCGACCCATCTTTCTTCTTTACGAACAAAACAGGAGCACCCCAAGGCGACGAACTCTGCCTGATAAAACCTTTAGCCAACAACTCATCTAACTGAATTCGCAACTCCTCTAACTCACGAGGGGCCATCCGGTACGGCGCTTTAGCAATAGGACGCGTACCCGGCTCCAAATCAATAACAAACTCCACATCCCGCTCAGGAGGAATACCAGGAAGATCATCAGGAAAAACATCGGCGAAACCACGAACAATAGGAATCTCCTCCAAGCGTGGCACGCTATCAACGGTTCCAACCGCCGAGACTAAACAAACACAACAATCAGAAAGAAACAATCTCTGAACACATACCGCAGAGAGAATAGGAGAATCCTGACACGGATTAGCATACACGCTGCCGGGCTGACCGTCGTCCCTGATGAAGTCCAAGCGCTTTCCATTGCACTGAATGACCGCATCATACCGAGAGAGCCAGTCCATGCCCAAAATGACATCGAAGTCCTCTAGATCAATCATCTTCAGATCCACCTTCGCAAGAAAATCCCCCAACAAAACCGGGCAATCCAAAATACCCAAATCTGACAACACAAATTCACCAGAGGGAAACTTGACACGGAAGGAATCCCGAACACGATCTAGAGACAACCGATGACGCTCCACAAAGGCTCTAGCCACGAACGAGTGGGTAGCGCCGGAGTCAAACAGAACACGCGCCCAGCGGTTCTTCACCTTAAATTTCCCTATAGGAACGCACAAAGCTAAGGAACTAGCACAACAGTACCGCAAATAATCAAGCAACTAAACTACCAGGCTAGAAAGAAAACAACAAACTACTAACCTGAGATCACCTGGGTCGAAGTCTGAGCCTCCTCGGAAGAAATCACGTTCAGCTTCCCTTTTCCCTTGTCCACACGCTGAGGTGGAGGTAAAGCCTGCAATGGAACTGCAGGAAGAGCTGACTGGACCTGAGGACACCTCGACTTAACATGACCCTTCTGCCCACACTGATAGCAGACTCTATCCCTAGGACCAACACTGGGCTGCATCATGCCCGGATCGCTTGCAAACTGAACAGGAGACATCTCTCCCAGGAGCACCCTGAATAGCATGAACCTGCTCCTTCTTCTGAGCTGCCGCCTTCTTGAAACACCTCTCAACAGGATGGCCTGACCGGCCACAAAAACTGCACACCACCCTGCTCCTCTTTCCCGGAACAGCATCGGGTACCAGGGGTTTCTTCTCCTCTACCAACTTCCTCTTATCCTTCCTCAACTGCTGGCCTCTGCTCTTCGCCGTCTCAATGGCCTCAACCTTAAGAGCAGCCTCTACAACTCCAGCATAAGTCACTGACCCATAAGCACTGGCCAACTGCTGCACCTCACTCCTCAAACCACCGAGAAATCGCTTAACTCGATCAGCCTCAACGCTGACCAATCCAGGGGCAAAACGGCTCAACTTACTAAACTCTATCTCATACTCACCCACCGTGAGCTGCCTTTGCTTCAGATGGAGGAAGTTGTTCATGAGGCGGTCACGCTCGACCGAGGGTAAGAACTTCCTCAACAGCATCTCCTTGAACACTTCCCAAGAGCATCCGGCTACCAGGCTCTCCTTCTCTCTCAGCCACCAACTCTTAGCCAAACCTTTAAGCTGATAGGCGGCTATCATCACCCTCTGATCATCTGAAATCCCTGAGTACGAGAACATCTCCTCCATGGAGATCAGCCAGTCGTCTATCACCATGAAATCTGCCTTCCCATCATAAGTGGGAGGGCTCAGCCTCTGAAACTGCGAGATGAAGGCCATCTCTGCTGGCACCACCACTAGAGGCCTCAAGGGTGCAGGAGGAGGAGGAACAGCTAACCCCCCTGCAGGAACTTGCGCACCCTGAGCCTGCCCTACCACAACTGCCACCAAAGACTGAATCTGGGCTTGCACCTCCTCCAACTGCCTACCCATAGCTTCGCTACTCTGACGCAGACCCTCGATCACCGCATCGTTCTGAGCTCCAGAAGATTCA